>CM033279.1:3290218-3860854 GCA_019343175.1 Oedothorax gibbosus
AGAGGATCCAGGCAAAATAAAAGGTGGTTGTTTCTGTGAGCCTAGCAAACGCCTTGCCAAACCCTGAGAAAGTGGCATCACAGGCAAAATAAAAGCTGGCTGTCTAGTAAAGCTTACTTGCTGTTTAGAATGAGATCCAATGGCCATTTTGAACGTCGTTTAGTAACAGCTTTACGACCACAATTCCAATTCTTCAACTTTGTAGGCTGTTCAGCAAAACCTACTGGTTTTTTAGAAAAACATACTTGGCTCTTGAGAGACCCACTAGAAGGACATGACTGTCGAATTGTGCATACAACATGGAGCTTAGAATTGGACTTAATAGCTAACCTAGGATGACGTTTTAGAAGTTACAAGAGTCCATTCCTCAGAAGTAGGTGGTTTACTACAAGTAACAGGCACTTCACAAGAAACAGGTACAGATTCTTTAGCAGAAATTACAGATGGATGCAAGGCAGGGCAATAGCAAAGGGTTTGTTACACATAGCTTTGGAAAAGGGTTGAGGGGGTGCAAGGTTAATGGAAAGGATAGTGGAATACAAAGGAGGTAGTTCATTGGTTTCAAACAACACAGGTGTTGTTAAACCAGAAGGAGCAGGCAAGCATGGGAATTCATTAACAGACAAAAGGGGAAGAGAATCATCAAAAGTAGGCTTAGGGTTTCTTGAAACAATAGAATGAGAAAATGAACTTACCATATTGTTGCACAGACTCTTCAAACTCGCTGAAAATATGTTGGCCAAGCGCTGATTCCCTTGGAAGTTGGCATGGAGTCCATCTTTCGCCAAGTAATGCTCCCACGAGGGTTCATGAGACCTACAAAAGTAAAAAAAATCTCGAACAAGACATAGCTGTTCGAGTTTGGCATTAACATGTTCAATCTTGTGATTGAGGGCATCAAGCTTAGAGCCAAACAAATTACTCCCCCTACAACGAGGCAAAATTGCAGACACAATAACTGGAATGTCAGGATTGAAGTGCAAAATTTCTTTGAAAAGACAATCGTACTTTTGAAGCATAGCTCCAACAGTACTACGACCGAGGTTGTTAGTTCCTACGTGAACTAAAACACAATCATATTTATTCTCTAACAAAGAAATTTTACAGGTCAATCGGTTAATTTTAATTTGACGGTACTTCTGTCGCCAAGGGATTTGGCTCTTTTGTAGGGAGCGATAAACAATTATTTTTGGTGATGCGGCATTTTCTGGTGAAATGCGTTGTGGCGTCTTTGTTGTGGCTAGGTGGCGCTGGTTATACTTGCGCGGATGTTAGGCGCGTGGGATTTATTTGTTCTAAATTAGTTTTTAACCAATCGCCGGCGCTGGTAATACTTGCGTGGTATTTAGGTTGCGCGGATGTTGTGCGCACGGAATTATTTTTATTCTATTAAATTTCTTTTTGTTTTATCGTCATTACGTTTGGGGTTACGTTTGGCTTTTGAACATCCGATTATTATGGATGGTGCGTATTAAAATTCTGAATTTTTTATCGGTTTGAAAATGGCTGGACAGCTAGCTATCATTCAGTTTTGAAAGAATAAAACTAAATTTTTTACTTTAAATTTTTTGTTTTGCTTCGTAAAACAAAACTGCCCGGGGCCCCAAACCAATATTTAGGCTTTCAATGGGCCCTACAATACTGCCCCATGTTGGATACTGATGTTTTTTAGAGAAAACAAAATTGCCCGGGGCCCTAAACGAGTATTTAGGCTTTCAATGGGCCCTACAATACTGCCCCATGTTGGATACTGATGTTTTTTTAGGGAAAAAATAATTGCCCGTACCCCCAAACGCGTGCGTACTGGATTGCCACTCATTCGTGTAGCTCTAGTGCGACAAAATTCAAACTAAACTAAACTGGATTGCCACTCGTGTAGCTCTAGTGCGACGAAAATTCAAACGAAACTAAACTGGATTGCCACTACTAGCCCATTGTGTAGTGTAAAGTTTGTTTTGTGTTGCCCAAAGCAAACCAAAACCCTGAGTCTGGTTTTTTTTTCAAAAGTAACTAGGGTTACTGCATCGGCGGAAAGGAATCTGGCAATGCGGAAACACGCGAGTTTCGCCAAGTTGTTGTTTCTGGAGCCGCGCCAAGCAGTACCGTGAAATTAAAATTTACCTAACTCACGTGCGGACGGCTCAAGCAGCAATTGAGGAGAAAGAACGTGTGTTATGATAATACAAAAGCGCATATCACCAATACGAATGACTCATCTGTCTAGACAATCCGTCTCCGTTTCTAGCTTAACAAAAGAAATCAAAGAAATTACCGCAATTACGCCAAACAAGAATTCCAATCCGCCTTTTCGCCAAACACTTTCTAAATAACAAAATCTTAGACGATACACAGCGCCATCTACATACCCTACGGCATGATATGATATTGTCCCAAAAGCTGTCAACCAAGTCGATCCTCTGCATTATCGGTATGGAAACAACCTTTAAATTAGAGAGTTGCAGTTAATAAATATTTTTTAACACGTTTCGTTTTCTAAATAAAAGACGGTGGCTCAGCTTCTGCATCATATACATTTTTGTATTTTTCACCGTGAAATGATGTTTTAATGAAATTTTACAGATATTGAAAATACCGAATAAAAATTTAAATGTTTTTTGACAATGCTTATGAAAAAATTAGATTTACCTTTAAAGCTTGGTGCTTTTTGTCCCATATGACATGTAATTAAGAGGAGTCTCTTAGGAATTTCACATCTTCAAAATCGTAATGTTATTTCTATAAAGAATATTTGCAAGTCAATTACCGCCACAATTTTAATAAAAGGTTGCTAGTTTTTTGAATCATTGTAAAGAACGAAAGGAGTAGATTTCATAAAAATAATTTGTCTTGTGAAAATCACATATTTAGTATTTTTAATAATTTTTTGAAGTTTGTAAAAATGAGTACACATTAAGTTCAGAAATGTCACGACCCGTCAAGTTGGCACATACCCCTCCCCAATCTGTGCGTAATGTAATTTATGTACGTCCTCTTAGAATCATTTTTCTTTTCTTTAGGAATATTTTCAACATGCCCCTCCCCCTTCCCCTCTGCGCCAGCATTTGTTATTTGATGTATTTTATGGCATTCTAATTAATTCGACACATTATCTTTGAAAAATTGTATGCATATTAGAAAAATAGTTCATGGCAGCATAAGAATATGGGCGTTTTCATTTTTTTGGCCAATGCTGAAAGTAACTTCTGTATATGTTGAGCGAAGAAATTTTTAAGTAACATAGGTACCCGACTATGTTGAAATGACCATTTTTGATGACATTTAAAACAATTTCTTTCATTATTTTAATTATAGCGGAGATTTTTAAGAATCCAAAACTGTCTTGATATTGACTCTGCATAAAATATAAAGGAAGTTATGACAGTTTTAATAACAAGCGACAGCTGTTTCATCTGTACAGTTTGTTTACTTTGAATTGATTTTCTGCAAAATGAAATTTTTTTAAATTTTCTCTTCTCGGCAAACCATATTTCTCAAAAAGTACATAACCGAATGTTTTGAAATTTTTTGTGCATATTTTTTATACCATTATCTAGGGAATAGACTACAGACTAGTAATTTAAAGCATTATTACAGAAATTATAACACTTACGATCATAAATAGTAGAAAAAAGTACATAAGAATCTTTAACTTAGCTTCGACAACTCATAACTTTTTATTGGTGCGATAACCGATAAATATCTTAGATTGTAGTCTATTCTCTAGGTATCAAATGAAGATTTCTTAATTTATAGTTGTTTTAAAGAAATCTTAACTATTTTTTTAGTTACAAAGTCTATCGTAAAGGCGAAAAACATCAACATTTTCCTAAAAAATTTTAAATTGCAAAAAAAAAAAATATTTATTTAAAATAAAAATTGTCACTTATTATTATTAGTTGTGTTGGTGAACATAAAAATACATAAATAAATGTATTAAAATTTATTTTAATAAATGAGTGTCAAACGTAGTCGGATACCTTTGGGGTTATCTTTATAGACTTGGTGTTGATTTGTGATATATTTTATGTATTTATTTAAAAAGTGTTTTAATGTTACTTTTCACAATTTTGTGAGGATATGAGAGCTCCATTGTGTTGGATTTTCGGGCCTTTAAAGACTTTTATGACTATTAATCCAACTTTTGAATATTAGTCCTTTTTCTACAGGAGAACCGTCTAAAACCTCCACCAAAAGGCCTTTGAGACTGATCCCTTACACTATTTAATCCATCCTTAGAGGCACAATCCCCCCCCCCCCCCTCCAAGCTCGGGTTCGCCCGTCACTATCTTTGTACCATTCAACTTCTCAGACCCCCTTTCATAGAACCGAAGGCGCTATCGCACTCGAAGCCAATTAGCTTAAAAGGACATATTCAATCTTATTCATGACAGTTAATGGCGATAAGTTGCAGATTACGGTCCAAAAACTGCGCCATCTGGTTTTCGGAAAATCTAGAGAGTTGACTTTTAGAGTCCTAATAGCAGGGCCTTAAGCAAAGAGCGGAGCTTAGCATGGAAGGCCCTGGGTCGTCATACCACCAATCATCCAAACCATCAATGAAATCTAGGAATGACACAAGGGAAGCAAACGAGCCGGTCCAATAACGAAACGCGGAGGAATACACAGCACTGCAGCAGAAACGAACCCCCGGGCAGGAAACCTAGAAACTTGCCTATTTCGCTATTGGGTTCGTCTTCGCTGGTTCTTAGTTAGTGGTCTACATGGTTATTTCTTAGAAAAGTTGGAATTTAAAGTTAAAGTAAGTTAAATCTTTTGAACTAAAAATGTTAAAATGCATTTAGGAGCCCAAGTCAATATGATAGAGGGGTCTCATACAAGTGTATCGAAAATAGTTCGCTTCTGCGCGGTTCGCTCAAAAGGGTGTGAGTGGGTTTTCGACATATTTTTCAGGAGCGACATCGTACCCAACATCGGGACATTGAAGCATATTTAGCGTGCAACTCCTCTACGGACTTTTGGCTGCACCAGTGCTAGAAGTGTTGGTACATTACTAGCTATAGCTCATTCTGCAAGAGCTTACGGAATGTAACGATACAACATATTCTTCTTTATACAAATAAAAAATTATAGTTCTATTAGTGACTAAATTACTTAGGGCAAAAGCGAAATAAACGAATGAATACCATACTTATCAGTCGGGTATCAAAAGGGGGGTCACTTACTAATTAGGAGCATCCCCCACCTTAGCCACTATTTCCGTCCGTTGTAACATTCCTATTTTAATTTTTTGTTTTATTAAAAAGATGAGAGACTTGTCTTTTAGCTTGTCAGTTCATCTAATTTTTAACTTTATGCTTTAGTTTCCGTAATAACCATCCATTAAATATTTGTTTTCTCTATGTTAGAAAGATATGACATACGATACCTATCTTTTTTTAAGTTTTCAAGTGAAAAGTGTTGAGAATTGAGAGTGTTGTTATTAGAATTTCTATAAGTACTTTAATGTAGTACTCACAGAAATTCTTCGGTTACTATTAAAGTAACAGGGATGTATGTTATTCAAACAAAAAAATTTCTTCGGTTGTAATAGTAGAGTTGAATTTTCTTCACACTAGAGCTACATGAGGGCTTTTGGCGACAGAGTCGTAATTTAAAACTATGTACTATTGTTATTCGAAATTAATACATCTAAGCTTATTGCATATATAAATATAGACTTCTTTATTGAAGGCATAATAAAAAAAAACGATTTCTTAGGTTGATATCTTAAAATACCCACCTTTAAATATAAATAATAAACCCAAACTAATATTTAACTTTTTAATGGTGCAAAACAATTGAGTATTATTTAACAGGTAATACAACAACTATTTAGAGTGTTTAATTTACACAATAAGTATTCAACTTTAGTGGAAATACATACATTTGAGATAATCATTTATCAATTAAAAAAATATATAGTTTAAGTATTTTATAAGTCCAATTGCTTAATTATATTGCTAGTATTTTAATAAAAGGGCTAAAAATTAAGGTGAACAACAGTGATTCAATCAAATTTTTTTTATAGCAACAATAAATTTCATGTTCCTACACTGTTGAACTGCTCTATAAGGTGCAACAGATGATTTGTTTTTTTTGTGCGAGTCTTCACAATAAATGCCTTGTAATGCACGTCTTACTTATCAGGATCTTCAAGTGTTCGTCAGAAGGTAAGTTCGAAGATTCCTCTTAAGACTGAATGACTTACTGAAATATTTACAGCTATGTGGCTTTTCTTTACTATGTGTCAGAAGATGGGATTTGAAGGTTGGACTTTTGACTAAATGACTTATTACACAAATCCCAGCCATGTGGCATTTCTTTAGCATGTGTTAGGAGGCTAAAAATGTGACGAAAAAACTTACATAATTCACAGTTATGAGGTTTTTCTTTAGTATGCGTCAGACGATGAATTTGCAGACTGGACTTGTGACTAAATGACTTATTACACACATCATAGCTATGTGTTATTCTTTATTATGTGTCAGAAGATGGGTTTGAAGGCTGGACTTGTGTTTAAATAACTTATTACACAAATCACAGCTATATAGCTTTTCTTAAGTGTGCATCAGACGATGGATTTGAAGGCGGTACTTTCGACTGAATGACTTATTACACACATCACAGCTATGTGGCTTTTCTTTATTATGTGTCAGAAGATGTCTTTGAAGACTGGACTTGAGACTAAATGACTTGTTACATAATTCACAGCTATGTGGTTTTTCTTTAGTGTGTGTCAGAAGATGAGTTTGAAGGCTGGACTTTCGACTGAATGACTTATTACACACATCACAGCTATGTGGCTTTTCTTTATTATGTGTCAGAAGATGTCTTTGAAGACTGGACTTGAGACTAAATGACTTGTTACATAATTTACAGCTATGTGGTTTTTCTTTAATATGTGTCACAAGATGGGTTTGAAGGTTGGACTTTCGACTGAATGATTTATTACACACTTCACAGCTATGAGGTTTTTCTTTAGTATGTGTAAGACGATGTATTCGAAGGCTGGACTTTAGACTAAATGAATTGTTACATAATTCACAGCTATGTGGTTTTTCTTTAGTATGTGTCAGAAGATGGACTTGAAGGCTGGACTTTAGACTAAATGACTTATTACACAAATCACAGCTATGTGGCTTTTCTTTAGTATGTGTCAGAAGATGAGTTCGAAGATTACCTTTTAGACTAAATGACTTGGGACACAATTCACAGCTATGTGGCTTTTCTTGAGTATGTATCAGAAGATGTCTTTGAAGACTGGACTTGAGACTAAATGACTTGTTACATAATTCACAGCTATGTGGTTTTTCTTTAGTATGTGTCAGAAGATGAGTTTGAAGGCTGGACTTTCGACTAAATGACTTATTACACACATCACAGCTATGTGGCTTTTCTTTAGTATGTGTCAGAAGATGAGTTTGAAGGTTGGACTTTTGACTGAATGACTCATCACATATATCACAGATAGGCTGGTTTTTTTTAGTGTCCATCATCAGATTTATTTGAACCCGTGACTATTGACTTAATGATTCAATAAAATATTTGCAATGTGGCTTTAAAAGCTTTAGTGTGTATAATTTTTTTTAGGAATCACTCTAAATAACTTGTTATGTCATGCTGATCTGTCTGACTTTTCTGAGTGTTGGTTAACTGGAGTGTATTAGGTTGGGGTGGTTAGCTTTTTGAAAGCTGGACTGAATCAAATACTTAATGAAGATTTTTTAAGGCTACTTGAAATTATTAGATATTTAAAGAAAACCAGAGAATGTGTTTCGATAATGCAGAAATGTAATAAAAGTTTAGTTAAGTAAACTTTGATAATGTGGTACAATAGACCGCTGGTCGCAGTGCTTGGCTCACACAGAGCCCCCCTCCAAAGTCATAAGTCAAACATTGATAATTCTTTTAGTTTCTAGTTCAGTGGTAGATGTTTATCTGCAAAAAATATATACATATATTAGCATACACTTGTTATCAGAAATCTCTAAAACATAAAATAACTTATCACGAGAAGAATATAGGTATAAACCAAAAAGTCTGGTATACGGGTCATTCTACCTTAATTTTTAATTTTATGTCCCTTGGGCATAACTTATGAAAAAATATTTCATTTTCATTCTATCTTATTATACTACTAATTAAATAGACTGGTCTGCATATAATTATAAAGGGGTATTTTAAAACAAAGAAACTCAAAAAAAAAATTTCGGACACAAAACATTGCCGAAGATTCCTTACCGCCCCCTGTCGTCACGAATGTCAAATTTTTAGTTTACTGCTCAAACTAATACACTTTTTAGTTAAAAATTACATTCACACTTTGCCAACGAGACTGAAAATTCAAAAACTTATTAAAATGAGCTGCGTTGCTTTCCTTACAGTCCCTCAGGGTTAAGGTTAATTTTTGCTAGATAATTGACAGTTTTTTCTAGAAATACTATTTTTTAAGTGAGTAAAACAAGTAAAAAAATCCATTTCCTTTAAACTGTAGTTAGTTCTAACACAAAAAAGACCGGAAAACATAATGAATTTCATTACTGTCCCTTCCTTACCATCCCCATGATCTACGGATGGGAAAACTGAAATCGGTTACAGTTACAGTTTTTTTTATGACTTCATTTTCATTGAAAATTAGTTATTTTTAAAAGCTAGTTAAGTTTAAACCAGTTTATTTGATACTGTTTTAACACAAAGGGGTGAAAAAATTACTTTAAAAACCTAAAAAATCGCGTCATTATTATTATTTTTTACTAAATGACTTGATGTCACTTTTCTTTTAGTTCTAGAACCTTTTAAAGCAATTTGACTAAATTTCAAGTACTTGTTAAAAATAAATTTCAAAAGTAACGGATTAGTAAACTTACTTTTGGTACATTGTAACGTAACACGTTAATTTATCAGAAAGGTACTTAAACAGTCACGCTGTTTAAGTCTAACTTTTTCAATCCCTGATAATGCTTTAGCTAACCTTTTTGAAAATGGAATAGAAATTCAATTTTGTTATACACTCCTTTTCTTAAGAGACTGGGGAGTTTAGTTTATTTTTGATAAAATAACTGTAACAATTTAACCTTTAGTAACTGTAACAAGCCATCTTTGAAAAGTTAATTTCATCTGGAAAAATATTTACAGTGGGAACCATTTTCGCATGAACGAATGACATGAAATACCATAGTTAAACTATACATACATTCATTTTTTTACAGGAAGCATTTTGGAAGTGTTGTTTAAAATTTTTTGCCATATTTAACTGTATAACAGTTATAAAATGACATCTATTAATTTTTTTTTTACCAGAAATAAATTTCAAATTTGACGACTTTTCGCATGATTTGGCGAATAAAATTTAAATACCTAGTTAAAATAAAATTATTATTTTTTCCTTACAAATGCATTTTGGATATCACATAAACATATATTTCTAGTATTATAACCAATAATTAAATTAAAAATTATCGTTATAAGCAAGATATTTTAACATTAAAGTCTATGGACAATTCAAGGGACGGAACGTTCATGGCGATTTAAACGAGTTGTTGCTGTAAACAAGTTTGATAGTAGTCATAGTACATATTATGAAAAGTGTAATAAATTAAAATTAAAGTACCACCTTTTTTTTATTTAACAAATGGCAGCACTAAAAATAAAATCCTACATCACTAAAAATAAAATATTAATAAAAAATCTTCATGTGAAATAGTTAAGCCTTTTGAAACTAATAACATTTTACTTTGTCAAACAATTAGCTATTAACCATTTCAAACGGCTTAATGGGGTTGTTTCACGGAGGATCTGGCAATAGCTATGCGGTTTTGTTTGCATGTCTATGTTGATGTCTTCCAACAGTATTGCCACCAGTTTTAGGAGAAGAAATACGAAAAAATACCATTTAATTCTAAAATTACAAAAACATTCCATAAAAATCCTAGCAAAGCGTTTCACGTTTTTTTAAAGTCACTAAAAAGGTTCCAAAATGTAGCTAGTATTTTTACGATATTTTTTGTAATTTTAGAATTAAATGGTATTTTTTTGTATTTTTTCTTATTCTTAATTTATTATTCTAAAATTACAAAAAAAATATCGTAAAAATACTAGCTGCATTTTGGAATCTTTTTAGTGACTTTAAAAAAACGTGAAATGCTTTGCTAGGATTTTTATGGAATGTTTTTGTAATTTTAGAATTAAATGGTATTTTTCTCCTAAAACTGGTGGCAATACTGTTGGAAGACATCAACATAGACATGCAAACAAAACCGCATAGCTATTGCCAGATCCTCCGTGAAACAACCCCATAGGATTGTTCTGGTCGTGTGAGAAACTTTAAAGAGGTTCGACTGTATTATATAAATGCTTTGCTCAACCAAAATCATCAAATAAATTGTTTTGTTCCATAAATTATAACTCTATGATTATTGATCAAAAGGATTATATATATATTATATATATAAATATACATATATAATACAGGGTGGTTATAAAATAACGCTCGCTATTCGGAGTGGTCTGTAGCTTGAATGAATAATCCGAATGCAACAAGCATTGAGACACTTACTAATTAAGAAGGGGGGGGGGGGAAAGAATGGAATCATAAAAAAAAGAAACTCGTCTCTTGACCTGGGTTCTAAATTACGAGGCATAGTTGGATGTGTTGGCCATAATTGGCTACGCCTCGTAATTTAGAACCCTGGTCAAGAGACGAGTTTATTTTTTATGATTCCATTCTTTTCCCCCCCTTCTTGATTAGTAAAAGTCTCGATGTTTGTTACATTCGGATTAAACATTCAAGCTACAGACCACTCCGAATAGCGAGCGTTATTTTTATAATCACCCGGTATATATTTATAAGGTTTTGAACTGCCTACAATGGCCATGTTTCAGGTCATGGGTGGCAATAGAAATGCTAAATGGTATTAAGTTCTTACTCGAGTCTTGAGACAGGGGGATGGCCAAATAAAAACCTGGCAGCACAAATGCACCATCTATATTTGTGTGTGCTTATTCTTCTTTCAGAAGTAGCCAAAACAGAAGGCACAGCTGCAAACAGTAAAAAGAAAATGTTTCAATGCTCATTCTGTACAAATGGTATACTATTTAGAAATAATTAACCAAAATAAACTTTTTGGTTTCTACACCGCCCCTTACTTTTTTATGTTTAAATCATGCACTGGAATGCCCCCCAAATGCTTATTAGTTAAATGAACTGAAGAGTCCCGGGGAAGAACCTCTTCATCGACAGGGAATCTGGCCGTATTGAGGTCGATGACGCGGCCAGTGGCTACCGGAAACTGGTTTCACCCTTGGTTCTACTCTCGCAGTAGCAGTACAAGAGTTGGACTTTGTGTCTCACGTGAATCTCTGTCGGTAGAAAAACCGTATAGTGGTTTAGGACTTCTGAATTTACGAATTAAAATTTTTTTTAATTCATCATTTTAGAAATATGCGTAATCATCAATTAATTATACTTCATTATATGAAGAGCTCAAGTGCAAAACAAGTTAAATCACTTTTTGGAAAAAATTGAGTTGGTTAGGTTTTCATACAGGTATTGTAGGAAGGGATCCACCAGCATTTTGATTTGCACAAAAAAAGTTTTCACTCTTTGTCAAAAGTCACTTTTTTGTGCAAATCAAAGTGTTGGTGGATCCCTTCCTACAATACCTGTATGAAAAGCTAACCAACTCAATTTTTTCCAAAAAGTGATTTAACTTGTTTTGCACTTGAGCTCTTCATCATATAAGGATTTACATATTTGCCATTCTCATACTTAATGCCCCATCCATTAAATTGTTTCCTTATGCGAAACTAAAAAAAATTAAGGGTTGCTTTGAGAGAACCAAATGAGAAACCGTTTTAATTTTCCTTACACCAGTTTGGGCGAGGACTCACTATCGTTGCCATTGAGGCCTGATACAAACAGATATCCAGTCAATGAAAGGGTTTTCACCCATTACTCTTAAACTCATAATTTATTGTGTATAACAAACCACAATTTGTTAACTGCATATCCACAGCAATGCTCAGATTAATTATTGGGATTATATAAATATTTTTTCTCAAAAAATGTATTAATAACCAAAACCGCTTGAAAAAAAATGGTTTAAACTTTTTGTTCAAACGATGCCAAATTGTGTATAATTTTATTTTCTTCTACATGATCTTAAATTTTGTAATGTCCAGTCTTAGATATGTTTTATGAAGGTGGCTTGTGCTGAAACACATCATTGTAGGATGAATAGTAACATTATGACATGCATAGTTAGTCACAGGGTAATTATTGGACAAAGTGGGGACATTGTTTTACATGCTATAGGGTAAGACAGATAGCATGGCAATATGGTTAAATTTAGTTGGTATAGTTTGTGTGATTAAGAAACATAATCTACGCAATGTTTGAACTTGGAAAAAGTAGAAATTTAAATGTTTGGCAATTTTTTACTATATTTCACTGTTATACATTTTTTACAGAACCCAAGTGGTGTTAAATAATTATCAAATACTCAGTACAGGGTGTCCAGCAAAATTACTGGTAAAAATTCAATCACATTTCAAGGCGTATTTCCAAATTTTTCAAGGACGCTCGCATAATTAATTATACCACTACATTCTCAAATTTGTACTTGAAAAATTATTGGCAAATTAACAAAATTTACTAAACACTAACTTAATTAAAACAACCTATATTATATACTTTAAAATATGCTGACCATTAAAATTAATGGCATTTAAAAAACTCAAAGCAGGGTGGGTTATTCGTAGGGTTAAAGTTGGTTAATATTTAAAGTCACAATCTTCAATTTTAAGAAGAAACAACACCACATAAAATAGGATTCTCTTTTATAAGAGATAACTTTTTTAATGTTAATTTTTTTTTAATATTTGATTTAGTATAATTTTTAATAATACTAACTTTAATTTAATATTTAACATCTGTTATCTTAATGAGTTATTTCCTTAAGTGTTAACCTGAAAAGACAGAATTGAACATTTCAATTGATGAAAAACCTTCAAAAATCTGCAAATCAAGAGCCTTTCGAAAGCGGTAAATTTTGAAAATCAATGATTCACAAAGGCCGGGGCGGCCGCCCTACCCTGGGGCCGGCCCTGTTACTGGCCTTGAGTGTGAGAAAAAATGTTTGAAGGTCGGACTTTAAAAGACTAAATATTTTGTTAGACAATTCCCACTTTTGTGCTTTTTCTTTGGTTTGGGTTAAAAGAAGTTGCGTTCTAGAAGGTTCCACTCTCTGTCTATTTTGTAAAAAAAAATAATGATATAAAATTATGTTGCAGCTTTTTAATTTCTCAATGAACATGATGTTTATTTATGAAATATGTAAAATTTAGTAGTTATACATTTTGTGTTATACATTTGTTAGTAGTTATTTTGTGTTATACATTTGTTAGTAGTTATACATTTTGGATTTATGTAGCTTCTTCTCCATGTGTTTGTTAGAAGTTCTCTTTGAAGGTTACACTTTTGACTGATTCCATTTTACATAGTTCACATTGTGGCTTTTCTTCTGTGTGTGTGTTAGAAGATGGCGTTGAAGGTCCGTACATCACAGCATTGCTTTTTCCGTGTGTGTTAGAAGATGCCTTGAAGGTCAGACACTTGGTACACTCTTCACAGCTATATGGCTTTTTTCCGTTGTGTGTTAGAAGATGCCTTTGAAGGTCTGTCTTCAGACTAAATTCTTTATTACACATTTCACAGCTATGTGGCTTCTCTCCAGTGTGTGTTAGAAAATGGCGTTGAAGGTCCGACTTCTGACTAAATCTTTTATTACACTTTACAAGTATGTGGGTTTTCACTAGTGTGACCTAAAAAATGGTATCGGAGGTGCGACTTCTGGCTAAATCCTTTGTTACACACTTCACAGCTATATGGCTTCTCTCCGGTGTGTGTTAGACGATGGCGTTGAAGATGCGTCTTCAGACTAAATCCTTTATTACACATTTCACAGCAATGTGGCTTCTCTCCAGTGTGTGTTAGAAGATGCCTTTGAAGTTTAGACTTTTGAGTAAATCCCTTGTTACACACTTCACAGCTATGTGGCTTTTCTCCTGTGTGTGTTAGAAGATGGTGTTGAAGGTCCGTCTTCAGACTAAATCCTTTATTACACATTTCACAGCTATGTGGCTTTTCTCCTGTGTGTGTTAGAAGATGGCGCTTAAGGACCGTCTTCAGACTAAATCCTTTATTACATATTTCACAGCTATGTGGCTTTTCTCCTGTGTGTGTTAGAAGATGGCGTTTAAGGTCCGCCTTCAGACTAAATCCTTTATTACACATTTCACAGCTATGTGGCTTTTCTCCTGTGTGTGTTAGAAGATGGCGCTTAAGGTCCGTCTTCAGACTAAATCCTTTATTACATATTTCACAGCTATGTGGCTTTTCTCCTGTGTGTGTTAGAAGATGGTATTGAAGGTCCGTCTTCAGACTAAATCCTTTATTACACATTTCACAGCTATGTGGCTTCTCTCCAGTGTGTGTTAGAAAATGCCTGTGAAGTTTAGACTTTTCACTAAACTTCTTGCAACACACTTCACAGCTATATGGCTTTTTCCCCTGCGTGTGTTAGAAGATGCCTTTGAAGTTTAGACTTTTGAGTAAATCCCTTACTACATACTTCACAGCTATGTGGCTTTTCTCCTGTGTGTGTTAGAAGATGGCGTTGAAGGTCTGACTTTTGACTAAATCCTTTATACACACTTTACAAGTATGTGGGTTTTCACCAGTGTGACCTAAAATATGGTATCAAAGGTGCAACTTCTGGCTAAATCCTTTGTTACACACTTTACAGCTATATGGTTTTTCACCAGTGTGAAAGAGAAGAATGGCGTCGGAGGTCTGATTTTCCACTAAATCCTTTTATACAAACGTCACAGATGTGTTTAATTTAACAGTGCAAAAGCAGTTTTTCACACATGACATTCTGGTAGAATCCTTTCGAGAAATGTTAGAAGAAGTGTTCTGATGAGCTAAACCATGTTCTTTTAACTTTGAGTATAGCTAATGACCATTTGAAGTTCTATTTAGAATTGTATAGAAGCACTGTATTGTAAGAAGTATCTACACAGCAAAACCTAAAACATTACAATAAACAAATTACAAAATTGGAAAATATAACACATTTTGAACAAATCCTGATCAAATTCTTAAAAAATTGTATCATTAACGTTTACTCAAGAAGCTATACAATGCAAAAATCTGTTTTTGATAGAATAAAATTTAAAACATTTGAAAAAATAATATACTTATACTTGCCTTAAAATAAAAATTTGCATAAAACCTGTTGTAAAAGACAGACAGGAGGGAGAAAACTAAAAGAGACTCGTTTTACAACCTCATTATTCCACAGCAAATAGATCTCCAGTAGTATAGTACACATCATATCACACAATTTACCCTTTGTAAGCTAGTCTAAATACTGTGTGGAACAGATTGACAACTACTGTCCAATAATTACCCCAATTGGCCGGGTAATTTTTGGATGCATGTTTATTTTTAAAAAAAAACTTCTACAGAGGAAATAGTAAATTTCAACAATGGTAGTACCTTGCATGTAGTACATCTAATAGTCATAAGACAAAAATTACTGTTTAGAAAATTACATAAATGTAGCAGTTATGGTAAAAGTTTGATTTTTGTCCAATAATTACCGTGTCACCCTATACATTTCTTTTTATAAAATTAAAAAAATTAAATCGCAACAAAATCTAACAATATATGGCATTTGTTTATAGTCTATATAAATGTTTATATTATTAAAGAAGTTTAACAATGGGTTCATAAATATGTTTTAGAATGATAAATCTACAGGAGAAAATTTTAAAGAAAAGTTCAGTATAGGGATGCACCGAAAATATTCGGTTACTATTCGGCGAGTCTAGCCGAATAGTGAAATTAAAAAAATTTCCAATTTCGGAATCAAATTTTTTCTGAAATAAATCGAAGAAAAGAAAAATACATATATTGATTAATGTAAGAAACACCAGAATAATTAAGTTGCAGCTTTTTAATCTCTCAATGTACATGATGTTTATTCATGAAATATATAAAATTTAGTAGACGCAAATTATGATGCAAGAAAAAGAGCTGTTCAGAATTTTGTCGAAGTAATCTATTGCATTTCGGTTCACAAATGTTTCCAGCTTCGGAGAACAACCGCTCACTATCGACATTGCTAGCTGGTACCGATAAATCTATCTATGGTTTTAAAATATTTTTTTTTCTAAGCCATAGTTTTATTATTTTTTTGTAATTTTCATTCTACATAGGATTCACTTACTTCTGTTTTTGTTATCATACTTCTGATTTCTTTTTCGCAAATGCTTTCATACTTCTGTTTTTGTTTTCATGTTGTGATTTTACCAAGTTACACTTGGCTTTTTTTAATAACGAACAAGTACTACTTTATTGTGTGTGGATTTAATTAAAAATTAATTGGTGGTATGCGGGAAAATTTCAGGTGGTACGCGTGAGCATGCAAGCATATTACTTATTATTTTAAACATTAACATTTAAAAGAGAAATCTTTAACTTCTGGATCGGATGTAAAACCTAGTACACTTTGATCTTCCGGCAAGCTCTGCTATTTTTAATGCCTTTTGTTACGAGTACTTGTGTAAGAGTTTTTTCTGAACTCTTGTACATAAAAAATAAACATAGAAGCAGAATAAGTGTTGAAGAGGACTTAAGAGTGAAGATAAGTTCCATTACTCCTAATGTTGATATTTTAATCAAAGGCAAACAACAAGTTTTGCACTAAATTCTATAAAAGTATATTTTGTATGATGATTAATTGTTTGCTGAATTTCTACGATTTTTTATTTGTATGTTTTTAGACCTATGGGTAATAAATAAAACTGTAAATTAATACCATTTTAATCCTTTTATTTCCAATTTATTATAAGCATGTTGTAAATAAACAAATATCTAGCCATTAAATATGAAGTTTTCTCAGAAATTGAATTCAAAAAGCCTTTGAACACTTTTAGAAGAGTATATACTATACATTAAAAAAAATATTTAGGTCTAGTGGTACGCCAAAATTTCTCAAAAAGTCAGGTGGTACGCAGGTGAAAAAAGGTTGGGAACCCCTGCTTAATTGCATTAAAATTATTGTGTGATTGTGTACTTATATGTTTATGTTGAATTGAAATTGGTGAATATTGAATAATAAGTAGAACTTACTTGGATCTGACAAAAATAAAAATGGGTTTAGGTAGGCCGAATATTCGGCTAAGACTTTGGCCGCATATTCGTTATTTGGCCAAAGTTGGCATTCGGTGCATCCCCAGTTCAGTAGTCGTTTCTAGTCACTTGCCATGTAAAAACCTCCCCAGTAGAACTTGCGCCTTTTAAAATCCAAGTTAAAATGCCTGGATTTTAACTCCAAGTATTCTGCTGCGCTTTAGCAAGAAAACTTAATATGATGCCATAGGTATCGTAAAAAAATGTGTAGAACCGTAAAACTTTTTACCTGAAATGCATTCAGCATAATTCAATGACAAGAGGAGATATACCTACTTAATTACGACAGATTTAAGATAATCAATAAATAGTAAAAGTAAAGAAAATACAACCTCCAGAAATATTTTTCTAGAGGTAATACGCAATTCGGCCCCAATCTCCAAAATCATTACGGGAAAATTTTGACTTAATTAATTAGTGAACGTTTTATAAATGTGTTTAAGTGCGTAAAGATAGAAGTTTAATAAAGTTTAGAAATTACTGTAATACCAAGCAGAGATCGACTTACAACGTATGGGGCCCACGGCACAACCAAGTTTGGGGGGCCCCCATGACATTCATTATTTATCTATGAACAAGTTTTTTTTTCTCATTTTAAATTTGTACAAATTTCAACAAGATAGCTTTAACAATTGCCTTAAAGGCATGCGTACGAGAATTGATATGCGACATATATATTTTTTGGTTAATTCCTAGTTTCGGTATACTGCGACTTTTTATTTCATTCTAAAACATCGAGTACCGACGCGTGATTAGACGATGCTACTCGGAAACCGCGAAGTCAAACAACTGTGTTGCCAGATTGGAAATATTTATCGCCAACGTTCCGAAAAGTCGCCGTATACCGAAACTAGGATTTAACCTATTTTTTAAACACATGCATAGATATGACATCAGAGACCTATATCAAATTGTCATATCATGCCATATTAGGTTAAATACATAAATTTTACTTATTCACAAGACCATTACATAATTTATTAAAATAACAAAGGATGTAATAATTATAGTAGCTCGCTTTTGAAAACTTATGACGGTTGGCAATTAATTATTCATTAGTAGTTTGGTAGAGATTTACTGTACGGTCCCCCTTGGCGAACTTTCCAAAATCGCGCCAAAAGTCCGTATTTTGGCGACTTTAAAAAAAAAAATAGGGTTGTCGGAAAACGTCATCAGTGCGAAGTCATACAATTCGAATCATCAGTCGATATCAGACAGGTTACCAGAAAAAAATATTTATCGCCAAATCCGAAAACATCGCGCCAAGGGGGACCGTACAGTAAATCTGATCCAGTAGTTTATGTGGCAACTAATATTGGTACATTTTTCGTCAATAATATATTTCTAAGCAAATTTGTGGCCCACCTTCAAGTTGGGGGGGGGGGGCAAAAGGGCCCGCGCCCCGTTTGCCCTGCCGGAAATCAGGCTCTGATACCAACACGCCTGGTAGTGGAAGCACTTCAAGAAGTTATTCATGTTTGAGTTAGTTGAATAAGAGAAAGAACAGCATTAAATTCCTAAAAACTGAAATAAAAGGCACTTAAGAAGGGTGCAAACTTACATGGAATTCATGGAGTCATTATTCATACTACAATAATGAATCGTTTATATTATAAAATTGCGACGTTTTCCACACGACGGTCGGCGTTTAGGCTTATTTTATTTATTGTTTAAGTGGTTGGTTGGTAGACATATATTCAGGTTTGTGTGCTTGGTCAGAGCATAGCCTCCTACATAGAATGCCGCGTATACCCAAGAAATAACATAGATTCACAGGCTGTCCTCAAAAAGTACTCTGGTCGCGCCATCTGTTGGTAGTCGGTCGCATATTTTAGTAGGAATGTATTCGCGGTGAATGACGGATCCAGCGGGCTATTTCGAATACAGTTCGGTCCGAGTAACATAATAAACAAATGAGTTCTTTTTTCATTTTGTTTCTGCTTCCAAGCAATATTATTTGCCAGAGAAATTCATAAAATACCATTTTAAATTTAAAAAAATCTTTTTCAACATGTTTGCATAATGTAAAAACTGTTACAGAATACTATTGCCAAAAATCACAATTTTTAGAAATTTAAGATTAAAAAGCTTGAAACAGCAAGCACATATTTTTAAAAACATAATCATGTAATGAGTTTTTTTGTTTTTTTAACTTTAAAAAAAACCGCTATAGAACTATTCATTTAAAATCCCCGTATAAGAATTTTCTACTGGAGATTAAAACACTAATGAAGTAATTTAAAGTAATGAGAACCTTGTTCAGACGTTCCATTATTTAAAAAAAATTAGCTTTGGCTTCTTAAAGAAAAATTAACAAATACTATTACACTTATTAAAAATGCTTCTGTTAAGAATAACAGTCCCTTAATAATAATACTATAATTTCGAACAACAACAAAATTTTAAAATAAGATGGATCATTTAAATCTCAACTATAAAATAATTTAAAATATTAGAATTTATGCGAATATAGATATTGAAAAGGTTTTTTTCAAAACTTATTAATCCAAAAAAACATATATTAGAAAACAGAATCCCCGAACTAAAATGAATATAAATCTAGGTAGAACAAAAGTAAATATGTGTTTAAACTATATATTATGAGGGAAAAAACAATAATAATTAATGCATTACGAAAAGATTCAAGAATAAAAAGATTTAGAAATTTTCACCAAAAAAGAATAATTTTAAAAACTCCTTACCTTCCATTTCGTAGGAATTCCTATATGGAAACACCGTGTTCTTTCCTTGGCATATAGGATAGTATGATGCAAAAAAATAGATTTGTTGCATTTACAAAAGTTTACAAAAAAAATTATAAATTTCGAACTCTGTAACCAAAATTTCTTCACACATACACATCACAACGAACTGGGTGTAAACAAACAACACATGTCACCGAGCACATTGTTTGTTGCGCCATGGCGCCATCTATTGATAGCTTTCTCACGACTTCCAATTTTGATCGAGCTTGGACGGCATTATATGTAGGGGGCTATGGTAAGACACACCCATAAGTGACAGATGCTGCCATCTATCTCCACCTCCACAATTTAGACATGTCCCTGAAGGGGAGGGAAATAGTTTCCAGGGACCTGTACCCATGGGAAACTGCGCCATGACTGCCCACAGGACTTTCGGACCCACAGATTTAACGAGCACGTACTCCGCATATACTCGGTGGATCTTCAGTCATTCAGTGGTATCGGCCCCTTTATTGTGTTATTGATTAAAAATGGTTGGTTGGTTGGTTGAATAGCTGGTTTTCTACTGCGCCAGCAAACTTTAGTTTAAATATATAAATACAATTTCTGAGAGCTAGTTAAAATATTGGCAAACCTAAAAACGTTAACGTCCACGCATAGTCACGTGATTTGGCATTGTTTTGATCATTTGGCGAGTTTTCACAACGACTGTTAAACATTTGAACACGGAATTCCGAAAACCTATAAAGTTTAATAAATTGCAGGGAGACAAAAACAAGTTGCACATAAAAAACTCTAAAATAGAAAAATAGCAGAAAAAAATGCTAATTTTGAGTGTGAAATCGAAATAACCGATGAAATCACAGGAAACAAAAAGGAAAACAGGAGAAATACTTCATCTGAGGCAACCGTATTTTTTTTAACCTGTTTTCTTAATCAGTAAAATAGTCTCTGAAATATATTGATTCTTGATTCAAACAATATTACCTGTGAAGTCAGTCTTCTGATTGTGAAAATATAAGGAAAAATTATGATTCATGGCAAATGGCCTTGTTTCACGTAGTACGGAAAGAAACAAAACAACCAATGAAATCACAGTATCGAGAGTGACATTTCATAAAAAAAAAAATTGTCCTACAGCATCACGTGATTGTGACCAATTGGCCTTGTTTATGCACAACGACTTGAACATATGAGATGAATTTTGGCGAAAAAAGTTGCTATTTTTACAACTTATCGCAGCTGTTTGGACGTAGAATTCTCTTTATATAGTTATTTTGTTTAGTTTGAATTACTAGAGCTACACGAGGGCTATTGGCGACGGGCGTCGTAATTTAGAACCACATTTAAGGCCGACATCGTACGTAGCGTCGGGACTTTGGAGCATATTTAACGTGCACTTTCTCAATACGGGGTATTATTCGTCGGACTTTTTTGGCTGCACGGGCCGTTTATAGGTCGGCGATGCCCGGATTCGAACCTGGGAACTTCCGCATGCAAGGCGAACGCCTTAACCGACTGGGCTCTCCAGTAGCCAGTATTTTGTCGTAAATCAGCTTGCTAAATGGCATGTTCGATAAAGGAGTATGACTGGTATAAGCAAGCCGAAGGCGGAGCAGAAAACCAGCAATTCAACCAACCATCCAACCAAATGGCATGTTCGATATTCTTTTAGTTTTTTCTTTATAATATATAAGGTTTTATATAAAGATATTCTTTTCAGATAATATATGTATTAGATTATTTCTTTGCTTTTGTACGTCTATTTAAGATTACTTGTTTTTTTATTAAAAATTCCTTAAAATAAAAAAAATAAGTAGTTTTTTGTAGTTTTGTTTGTATTATAAGTTGGTTATTGACATCTTTTGGAATATAATGGATCTTTAGGATCGAAAAGAAATTTATATTTTTTTACTTCATCTATTAAATCTACTTCTAAGGCAGCAGGCCATGTGAATGTTGAGACGACTTTCATCATAGCCTCCTACATAGAATGCCATCTAAACTCGAGAAATAACATGGATTCACAGGCTGTCCTCAAAAAGTACTCTGGTCGCGCCATCTCTTGGTAGTCGTTCGCATATTTTAGTAGGAATGTATTCGCAATTCGCGGTGAATGACGGATCCAGCGGGCTATTTCGAATACCGTTCGGTACGAGTAACATAATAAACAAATGAGTTATTTTTTTTATTTTGTTTCTGCTTCCAAGCAATATTATTTGCCAGAGAAATTCATAAAATACCATTTTAAATGAAAAAAAAATCCCTCTTCAGTCTTCATATTGTTTGAATAGTGTAAAAACTGTTACAGAATATATCTGCCAAAAATCACAATTTTTAGAAATTTAAGATTAAAAAGCTAAAAACAGCAAGCACATATTTTTTTAAAAACATAATCATGTAACGAGTTTCTTTGTTTTTTTTGCTTTCACTTTCTTCATTTTGCAAACCGAATTTTAAAGTGAGCGCGTGGTAAAATTTCGATTGAGCAGAAGTAAATACTAACTACTTAAATCAACATTGGCGAGCATAAAGTAGATTTTTTTCCATTTGGCAAACTCGATTTCGCCAACAAGACATCAGAGCTATACTTGATGCTGATTGGCTACCTATATCTCGTCGCAGAACTTTTTCGTGCATGCACGAAAAAATACCGTGAAAAAATTCTTCATAGCGGTTCTCCATGTTATTCCTATGGAAGAACCCTGCAGTAGGTGCACCGTGTGAAATGGGCTTAACTTTCGTTCCAATATATATATTTTTTTGTTTGAAATGTGTTTATCAATTTCGACTTGAACCGTCGGGATTTGTAAAATTCTTTTCACCAATTCTTTCAAAATTCTTTTAAAATTACAACTTCTTGCTGTGCTGTTGGTTGTTTTAATCATTTATCAAGGAAAACTTGCATTGAAAGAAGTTAGAATTTTAAAAAATTAACAACTAAAATATTCTCTCGAAAACTTACTCCCGAATACCAAAACGCAGTAATTCGGAGACATGAAACAAAACCGCAGAGCTATCCAGATCCTCGTGAAACAACCCCATTTCGAAATTGAGCGAATGTGATCAAATATTTATGGTTAAAGCCAGAGGAGAAAATAAGAACTATAGTAAAAAAATCGTCTGCAAAAACTAAAAAACCGCCGGTTGAAACCCATGGAATGGATCATTTTTCCCATATACGTCATGCACGCTGATGCCTGGCTTTGGGATGACTTGGGTTATAGTGGCTTCTTCTAGTCTAGTCACTATACTTCGGTCTAGGAGTGCCAGGTTGGCGTGGTTACTGGTTTATCGCTTCATATTTTAATTCAACTTGCAAAGTGTTGGTCGATTTTTATTTTGTATGTTGTCATTTTATAATTTTAATCAGTACAAATTTCTTGATCTTGTACATATTGCACACACATTTAGTTTTTTTTTAAAATTAAATATGGCATACTAAAAAGAAAAACTATGGTAACAAAATTCCAAATTCATTAAATTTATATGATAAACGTGTGAAATTTTCGTACTTCATTAGTAATCGTACATGATTGCTTTCAATGAGGATGTTTCACGCCGTGAGTTACAACATTTCGAGCAGTATAGTTTCAATTCTTGGACTTTATGGAATTACATTTGTTTTGAACAATACAATATTTTCTTACCAAACTTAAAGGAATATTGTGTACAAATTTTTCTTTCAGTAAAACTAAAACTTTTCTCTGGGTCATGATTAGTGTTAAATTTTTGTACTACAATCTATTTAATTATATAATGTAGCTAATTTCAAATTCCTAAGTTCTTCCGGGGACTTGCCATTCATTTATGTTTTCATAAATATGTTGTTGCTTATCCTCCTTGTCTGACAGAGTCAGACAAGATAAATGAGTTATGTGACAGTTAGGTAGTCGAAGACTAGAAGAGGAATAATATATATATAATATAATATATATATATAATATATATATATATATAAAATATTATTATTTATATATATATTATATATTGGTAAATGTGGTCGATTTTTTTTCCAGCATGATCATTGATCTGTTTAAAGCAGGGGTCGAAATTAACTTTTTATGCCAGGTGCGCGAGTGCACCCAAGTCTTGTGACTTAGGTGCACAAATATAAATATTATATGCACACATAGAATATAAATAACAAGTTTAAAAACAATCTATTCTTCATAAAAACTGACTAAATGCAGGGTTTCCGCGCATATGAAATGTCATGAATTTGGACATAGGTAAATTTTGTCATGAAAAGTCATGAATTTGAGCAAAAACGATCAAGTCATGAATTTGAACAAAAAACGACCAAAACTCATGAAAATCGATGTATTCGAATCGCTGGAGTTTCGCGACTTTCGCATCGCCGGAGTTTCGCGACTTTCGGAACTTGGGTGCACGACGTGCACCCAAGTTGAAAACTTATGTGTAAATTTTTTTTTTTTAGGTGCACGGTGCACCTGCTAATTTCGAACCCTGGTTTAAAGGTAAGCTAAGACAGGGACCTGCAAAGTTAATGTCGGAGGCTAAACGCCCTAACCCACCGTGTGCTACACTGGCTCTCCTTGTAAAGAGCAACTAAAAATAACATGTCCAAACATAAAAGTTGCCACTTTATTCCGAAAATACAATAATGGTTCTGGAAAAACACTTCCGTTAATGAGAAAAATATGAAGTTGCAATAGGAACACTATCAAGTACAAAAGTAAAATAGTTCACCATCTAAAACCGTCACCCATCAGTTCTTGAATTCAAACACTTAGAACTCTTGTTCGTATCCTTGAAGAGGATCAAAACCTAAAAAAAAAAGTAAATATATAGGTTCTAGTGTCATTCAAGGGATCAGGATGTTTATGACGTTATAGACAAATAAAGCAGGAATTGAAGTAAAGCTTACTCAGGGTGGTAACAAAATCCTTAAAAAAAAGTTCCCTGATATTTCCATGATTTCCCTGATACTTTCATAAAACATTCCCTGATGTTTTCATAAAAAATTCCCTGATACTACAATTACTTTTTAGTTTAGTTTAGTTTGAATTATTGTCATACTAGAGCTACATGAGGTCTATTGGCGACGGGCGTCGTAATTTTGAACCATAGTCAAGTGACGAGCCGACACCCGAGTAGCACCCAATGCAACCGTTAAGGGCGACATCTTGCACAGCGTTGGGACTTTGGAGCATATTTGGTGTTTGATAAAAATTTACAGTTTTTTTTGCCTCTGCATGATAGGAAGAGAGTCGAGTATACTTTCGTAGCTCTGGTTCAGGCCAATTGGACCAACCAGAATATTTTCTTTTGATCAAGAAGTTAGTATAGTGATCGCAAGAACAACCTAAACCTACTGTTTAAATAATCCAAAATGGAAATATTCCCTGATATTTAGCGAAAAAATTAAAAATTCCCTGATTTCCAGGTTCCGTTACCACCCTGTTACTTGTAACTGTTACTTTTTTCAGGTAACGACGAGTAGCGACGTTAGATTTTACCGTTATCGCTAAAAGTAACTAGCGGTAACAAAGTAATGAAAAATTTCATTACTTTTCTGTTACTTCTCAAACCGATCTTTACAGATCTTTTCGGTAGCTCGGTGTTCATTTTAAAGTTAACTATATAAAATTTAACTTTTAACAATGTTGAATTTTCATTATTAGCTTTTTTCTTGATTGTCACTATTTTTTAAAATCTTGAAATTTCTAAAAGTAACTAATTGTAACAGAGTTACTTTTTAAAAGTTACTAATCTCTGATATAAAGTATAACCCAGTCATAGCGTCATTCAAGAGTCCCGGATATTTATGACTGTAAAGAAGGTTGAATATAACTGTAGCAAATGCTGTAAAATAACATCCATTGAATAAATTTTCTCTACGTGCAATTAGTAGAAGTAATTTAATATTTTCCTTCTCTGGCCAATAATTTTTTTAGGCGGGAAATAATTTTCAAATTGCTGACTTTTCGCATAATTCGCAATTTAAATGGTTTGAGAACTTCAGTTTTTAAATATCAAAAATCAGGTCTGCTTGGCAGACACAGGCGACAGGAAACCCGTTTCTCACTTAGTTCTTTCACGGTACAAATGCGGGACTCATGTCTGGCAGGAATCAGGGATGCCATGAAAGAACCAAGTGAAAAACCGGTTTCCATACACTAGTTTAGGCGATGACTTGTTATACCTAAGAAGCCTGATATGTATGAGGGTTATTCCTGAGAAAACGTACAAAAGCATGTCCCCGCAAGTTTTCATTCACATGAAGAAAAGTTATGCTTCCACTTGAATTAATTTAAGATGATGAATATATTATCTACTTACTAACGTTGAATAAATACAAATTTTTTTATATTTTGTGTAAAAATTTGTGTCCACAGACTATGACAAATCAAGCCCGTGAGCTGTCTCACCGTCATGTCCAGGGACTGTTTTAGTTAGTATATACTAATTAAATCCCAATTTTTTATAACTGAAGTTGATTTTTATTTCAACTGACATTATTAGAACATACAAAACATAAAATATAATCATTATAAAGAATATAAATATATAAATTCCGTGAAAATAAAAATTTCCCACAGATTTTCGTCATGTCTGTGTACAACGTATTCTTTAGCTTGCATAACTATCTAGAAATGATAACAGTACTCTGTTTCAGCCTTATTAGTTTTCAATAATACACGTTATACGTTGTATCACGTCGATAGCTTGTATACCGTAGTAGACAAACAGTAATTAGATGTTTTAAGTTAAAAATAGGCCATTGACAAGATCATAGCGTCATTTCTGTGATCAAGATATAAGAAGGTAAGCTAATGATTTTTACTTATAATTTGTTATTTATAGAAACAAATAAGTTATATAATATCAGCTTGCATGTTTTGTTCCCTAAGGCCTAAACCTTTTGCGTCTGGAAGCCCTTATTTACGATTTCATCATGTCCATGTATTTGGGCTCACGGACATGTTTTAATTATATAAGAATAAATTGATTAAATACAAGTGAAATACTTAAATTTTTATTATATTTTGCCGTGAACTAATATAATAAAGTAAAGCTGAAATTTTATTGTGTAACATTAATTAACAATTTTTAAGTGTAACATATCAATAAAATATTTTTATGTTAATTTTGGAGGTTAAAACTTTTCTAAATTAAACATTATTCATTTAAGACTCACCATCCGAATAATTAATATTAATTGTATGATCTGGACCGATGTTATTTTTCCAATGTAGTATGTAAGTGTAACTCAAATCAAAAATTTCAAAATATTTCATCAATATTTTTTTCTCGAGATTTTTTGTCTCAAATTGTACGTTTTCTGAGGAATGACCCAAAGATATCCTGTCTTTGAAAAGGTTTTCCCCCTGTACCCTTATTGTTTTTTTTAAATTGATAGGTTTTTACTGGAATGGGGGTCCATAAATAATTACATTATGCAATTTTGACAATCTTTTGACACTGTGACACTTTTCAAAAATTAATTTTTAAATTTTTTTTTTTGATTTGGACGTTTGACGGAATATTTTCTGTGTAAACAAAGCAAGATTGAGTGAGGCGCTACTCGGCTTACACACTCCATCGTGTGATTTTAAAGCCTTTGGTGTTAAACTTTTACCAAAGAATAGGACACCAGACCCGCAATACGCCCTTTTTTCTGCTACCAAAACTTTTTATTTGGATGTTTGATACCCATAATAGTTGTTTATTGAAATTTAAGTTTAGTTTCACCAAATTACGGAATGCATTTTCGCGACGGCCAATATTTTATTTCGCATTTTCGTAACCAACACATCGCATTTTGCGGAAAAATGCCACTCCGGATTTGATCCCGCTACAAAATTAGTAGGTAGCTAATCCTTAACCTTTTTTAAAATTATCTTAAACCCCCTCTCCATTGAGTTGAGCCGGTTCTGTGGGGGAGAAACTACACGTGACGCGGGGGGGGGGGAGGGGTGGGGGGGGGGGGGGGGGGGAGAGTTTCGGCAATTTGGCTGCAGACCCCAAATCGGGCTGCAGCATTGCTGCCGTGCTGCGCGGTTTCTGCTACCGGGCATGTCTCTATAATCCAACTTTTTGAAATGGCTTTGAATACTTTGTGTAAAATTATTTATTTAAAATTAAAAAATATTCGAAGCCATTTCAAAAAGTAGGATTGTCGGGACTTGAAAGTCAGCTACATTTATCACATAAAAAATCCGTTTGTAAAAATATCCAATACGGCCGGAGAAAGGTGGCTTAGAAAATACTTTTCTCTCCGTTGGATTAACACTGAGGCACTTTGCTTCGGAGACCCGCGGTCCAGTGCACCCACACCCTTAAGCGGAAGAAAAAGCATTTGGCATGCGGTTCTTACCCTGTTGTCCATAGCCGTTATGTGGCGGGGGTCCCTGGTTGTACATATGCTCGTTGTAGGCCTCATCTGCTCCCATCATATGGATGTCCGAGCCCTGGAACCCGTCTTCAGAGCCCAGCAAACTCATGTCGATGTCGGGAGACTGGCAAAAGAATCACACATTTCATTGCAGTATTACCAATGGATTAAAACTATCAAGGACTGGAGTACTGTGTTCATTGTTATGCCAACACAGATTTTTCAAAAATTAACTGTAACTTAGTTACTTTCGGTACTTCTCACATGTTACTCCCAATAAAGGAAGGCTGTCTCACACTCATTTTGAAATTACCGTATAGACTCGTGTATAATCCGACTCCGTGTATAAGTCGACCCCCCTATTTTTAAACCAAATATCCTTCAAAAATTGGTAAACCGTGTATTAGTCGAGGTAGGAAATAAGGTCAGAGCCTTCTGAAGAAAATAAGAAGAAACCGGTTAATGACGGGATCAATCGGTTTTTTTAAATTTATTTTGCAAGCTAAATTTCAACCCCAATGAAAATAAAACAGGTTTCGGCTCCGAGTGTCCTTGACATTGCCGACCCTGAATGGAGAAGCTTAGTTGAAACTATGTTCAGTGAAGCGTGAAGACCACGCTGCCAAGGTCACGGACCCGCATTATTTTCTTTACACCTTGAAGACTGGTAGAAGGAACTGCCCTGTGCCAGAGCTACATGTGCAAAATACTTATCACGCCAAGAACTAACAATTAAGCATCATTATGGTGGATACCGTGAATATAGATACCAATCTTATTTCATCTTCAAAATTTAACTGCTTTGGTGTCTTTATTTTTAATAGATAGTATTTAAACCTTAAGTTTGATTGAAATTTATATTTAGTTTAAGGATTGTGGAATTCTTTTTCTCGGAAATATGATGTATTGCGTATAAGTCGACCCTGATTTTTGCGGCACTAAATTTGTCCAAAATTTCTCGGCTTATATACGGTAATTCATTTTAATCGCAGTGTTATGGTTTTTGCTTATGTTTTGTTAATCGTGGTTTCGCTCTGAAAAAGCACAAAACATTGAAAAAGCAAACCCACATGCCATTTATTGGCACAAAACTGCCTTGGGTGGTGAAATAAAGTGTTCACTCATTTGGGCGACTCATGTATCAGTATTATTCAACATTGAATGCTTTTGGTACTCACCAGGTTGGACCACAGTCCTGAATCCCCGGAGAAGAGTGCCGGCTCGATGGTGAACTGCTTCTTGTCGTCCGCCTTGTTCTCGGGCATGCAGTACAGGGAGGCCGCAGCACAGCTCTCTGCAAAGGCCCAGTGGGAAGAGTTACTTTCAAGAGGATTATTTAGCTCTCAATTACCTGATATCAAATAAAAGGCAGGGCTCGAAAAAACTCCAAAGAATTATACCCGTCTCCAAGGACGGCTAGTCCAACATCCTCCTTAGAAACTACACTCATACTTGCCAACATTGAGATTTTGAAAACCTTACAATTTCAATTATGGGGTTCGAAAGGACGATGTGGAAAAGAGTCGGTGTCATAAAGAGTATGAATCAGGGCATGCGGCCAAGTACTTTTTAATAATTCTAACAAATAGATTTTTTTACAGACATTTAAAAATTAAATTATTAAAAAAAAATCATATTTTAACCATTTCAAACTATCATGATTAAATAACTACTTTGCTTAGAGCTCAAATTTTATATGGTCACATGCATTGATACTTGCTGCTTTTTCTTTTTTGCAAAAATTATGTAAAACAAGTAATTAGAAATGTCGTTATGTTGTTCACAATTCGGCACACATTTTAATTTATTAATTTCTAATTTATTTATTAATATATTTTTTTCTTGCAGTAAAGTATCTTTATGTTACTTTTTATATGCCCGATCTTCTTACAAAGTTTATCTCAAAAATTAAAGAAAAAGTTGTCTAAGGTATATGGATACCTTACACTGCCCATGTTACTTACACTGCCCATGGACTGCCCATGTTAACTTACCTAACTTTAGGAAAAAAATTTCTCAGGAACTATACGAGATATCATTATATATTTTTTTTATAGTTTATTCCTTACATATAGCTCTTCGATTTAAACTGAGGATATTTTAAAATATAAAAAAATACTTTTACAGTGATTTTTTTTTTAATTTGTACTGAAAAACACACAAAAAAAAGATTAAAAGTTACATAATTTTTTTTTGAGCAGAAATATTTAAAATTCCTCAGTTTAAATCAAAGAGCTATTAATAGGGAAGAAATAACAAAACAAAACGTGTTGATATCTTTTATATAGTTCTTGAGAAAAATGTTCCTAAGTGTTGAAAACCTTATATTTCAGAAAATGCAAAAGAAAAGATTTAGGTAAGAACTGATATTAAGAGTTTCTCAAAAATGCTTATAAAAATAAAACCACTAAACAGAAATTGATAATCTTGGTCTTAAATTAAAGCTAAAGATAAGCAGAATGAAAAAAGGAAAACAGAAAATCAATATTTTTGGCCCAAACACCCATTAACCCTTTTAGTCCCAATGACAATTTGGCATTTGAGAAAATGTTTTTTGATCGTCTATAGCCATTTATGATATCAAAAAGCACATCATTCGATTCTTCAAACTTTTTTCCATTAGAAAATATTTTTTATTAATCCCAATAGATGTCAGCCCTATTATTTTTTTAAAATTATGATCTGACACATGATGATGCCAAATGGCATCACTGGGACTGAAAGCGAATCTTCATTTTTTTTTTCCTATAATGAAACGCAATGGAAAAAATAAACTTCAGACGATTTTTCTGAAAATCTAGCATTTTTCCGATAGGTCACTTTTCCGCGCTCAGTGAGAGATGTGTCCCAATACTGACCTGCTGCCTCGTTGGGGGGCGACAGTAGCTCCATGAGTGGGGGGGTGGAGAGCTCAGAAGAGGGGTCGTTGCCCTCTTCGGCAAAGGCCCACAGTACCTCTGCAGCGAGGCGACGTACCACTTCGACATCGCAGCCCAGCAGCTGGAAAATAATGGGTTAGTTTGAATTTGTTGGCAGACGTAGAGACTGAAACCATAGATGTCATAGTAAAAGTATTCGATTGGCGGATCACGTGACCTCCAATGATAACGACGGGACTTGTATGGAGACCAGAATTTAAGGGCAAAAATGTCAGTGTTGCCATCACTTTAAAGAGAAAAATACTACAGCATCATCAAAAAAATACCATTTAATTCTAAAATTAAAACAATTATCAGAAAAATACTAGAAAAGTGTTTCAAGTCACTAAAAAGAGTCCATAACGCAGCTAGTATTTTTATGGTATTCTTTTGTTGCAATTTTAATATAAACTAGTATATTTTCGATGACTTCTTTCTCTCATTCTTTCATTTTTATCATTAAAGAGATAACAACACTGGCCTGTTTGCCCACAAATTCTGGTTAGGTTAGGTTTGAATTATCGTCGCACTAGAGCTACACGAGGGCTATTGGCGACGGGCGTCGTATTTTAGAACCACAGTCAAGTGACGAGCCGACACCTGAATAGGCACCCAACACAACCGTTAAGGGCGACATCGTATGCAGCGTTGGGACTTGGAAGGATATTTAACGTGCACTCCCTCTACACGGGGTATTATTCGTCGGACATTTTTGGCTGCACAAGCCGTTTATAGGTCGGCAGTAATTTTTGGCGATGCCCGGACCCGAACCTGGGACCTTTCGCATGCTAGGCGAGTGCCTAACCGACTGGGCTCCCCAGCCCCTCACAAATTCTGGAATTCCATGCGGATTCAAAATAAAACAGAAAATCACAATTTTTGACCCTAACACCCATTTGACTCCTCTTAAAAAAAAGTTGGTCTGCTTACCTGGTCGAAGAGGGGCATCACGTTGAACCTGCGTATGATGGCCTGGTTGTGGGCATCCCTGGCTAGAACCTGGAGAGCCCCTAGCACCCCCTCCAGGATCTTTTCCATGCGAACCTCTTCCAAGTTGTTGCCCCCATTGGGCGGGGTCTAGAGGGAAAACAAGCATTTGTGTTACACAGGGTTCCTAACTGGTATACCAACTCGTTTACAATGACGTCGTTAACAAAAACACTTCGTTTATAATGCCAAAAATGCTCGGTTCCTCGAATTGCCCATAGCCTATATAGGCTAATTCCATGGAAAAGTGCCCTTTCTGTAGTGTAAGCCAGATGTGTAATAAGTGTTTATCACTACGACTTTTAACATTAAATGAAAAAAAAATTGGAATTATTTCACTTCATTTAGTTTTCTTCCAAATTACAAACAGACTTTTTTTTTCATAACTTGTGAAGACCCTTGACAATGGGAAATAAGCGCATTATGTTATAATATCTTTCTTCTAACACAATTTTCAATCAGCTCCTCAGTTCAAAGGTTGAAAACACATGTTTATACGAATTATGCCTTTTTAAAGAATTAAAAAAAAAAGGGTTTCACTATTTAAAGTATATCTATTACTAGTTTATTATTACTGTGCAAAAACAAGCAAATAACACAAGGTTCCCACTCAAAACATTCGTCACATTTCACGAGCCTTTTCACAGCTTTTCGAAGTCATCCATGTACACAAATTTAGGGCTGTGTTCGGGTATCCTTCGAAAGCACAAAGTTTTTCGAAAAGCAAGATTTATGATTTTCTTGCAAATCCAATACATCGACTATGTTAAAATATCCAGTTTAAGGTGGTATTAATTTTGTAACGTGTTAAGATTTGTAACCAGTTGCTATTTTATTGACCTTTATTAGTAAAGACTTCAAATATCTATCCAGTTAGTTTATAGTTAACCTATGCTGTTTCAATGTAACACGGGAAGTTGACTGAACACTGATACTAAAGATCGATTATACCTCAAAACAAAAATGACCCACATCATTTTTGTAGATATCAACACCATTTTTGCTCCGAAATAATCAGTCTTTCAGTATACCTTCTCATAGACAGGTTATTGGGTGCTTGCAACTATCGTCCAAGTCATTATTCTCTGCAATTTACCTGTCATTAGACAGATAGATCTGATGTAAGACTCCCCCCCCCCCCCTTAAAATTATAAAACCGTTTTAAAAGAGTTAAAATTGAAGTTCTGATTTCAAGCTAAGATGTCAAAATTTTTCAAAACAAAGCTTAAAAATTGATATGATTGATTATTTCAAAATAAGAATGGACCATCAAGTATTCTGCAAATACTGCTGCTTAGCTGCCAATGCAGAACAGCTCTGCCATGGGCAGTTACACAGGAGTAACCACAACAATGAATTGCACCATTTTTGCTCTGAAATAATCAGTCTTTCAGTATATAGGGTAAGGTTATTGAGTGTTTACTACAATGGTCCAAGTCATCAGTATAGATCAGTGGTTCCCAACCTTATCTGAACCATCACCTCGTATTTCAGGTTGATTAACATCCATCGCCCCCTTTTAATTTTCATGTTATGTCTAATTGTTATTTCAGTTAAAGTGTAACTATAAAAAAGTTTTATAACACTTACTACCGTTTATAAAAACAACCAAAGAAGCTTTATCTGGTCACTTTTAAATAAAATAGAAAAAACATAAAACACATATTTTTAAAGAACAGAAGTGAAATAATTAACTAAGATATTTTTACTGACTTCTAGAAAATTTAAGAGAGTTTAAAGTACAAATGGGCTGGTTTGGTTATGGTTGGAGAATGGTTTTACTGTTCAAAGGTACAACATTATTTTAATTCCCCCCCCCCCCCTTGAATACTCATCGCCCCTCAAGTATTTTTTGCCCCCTTGATAACACAAATCGTCCACTTGGAGACGATCGCCCCCACGTTGGGAACCGCTGGTTTAGATACAGCAGTTTACCCTGCCATTGGACATATAGATCTGAAGTGTCCAGTTTAAGACTTGTCCTCCTAAAATTATAGTTTTTGATTTTAGCTAAAATGTTTACAATTTTTTTTTTATTATTATTATTATTTTTTATTATCAAGAAAACAACAAGTACAAATAAACACTCTGGGATTTAGAATCCATACGAGTGAAAGAAATTCAAGACATTTTTTTTTTATAAAACAATACAGGGTAGATATGACAATGAAATTTGGCAAAGTCGTCGTGCTATTAAAAATAAACAATAGAGAACCCAAAATTGAATTAAATTGAATCAAATTAAATTATCAACTGAAAACAGATAATTTTTAGCTTTTTTTTGAAAACGATGACATTTTCGGTATAATTTACAAAACAAGGCTGAAACACTGATACTTAGGATTGATTATTTCAAAACAAAAATGGGCCATCAAGCTTTCTGTAGATACTGCAGTTTACCTGCTGAACAGACAGATAAGCACACACTTACGATAGAGATATAGCTCACCCCTTGAGTAGAGGCCTGGTAACCTTCGATCAGCAGCTGCACCAGTCTTGGGATGGCTCCGTGCTCACGCAGAGGGGCGTTGTTCCCAGAACACAAGGCAAGGTTCCTGATCAGTCCAATCACAGCCTGGAACAACAAAATTATAAGGAAGGAAGGAATGGATGGATTAGCAGGAATTAACGGTCTCACAATGCAGCCAAATCCTTAAATTTCACAAATGGAAAATAAATTAAGTAGTCGAGACAAATTAAAAAAAATAAATAAATATAGACTTGTTTTAAAGGTGGTTTCCAATGATTTTGCAGAAAGATAAATTATCTCAAAATCGAAAATCTTCACTGATCTTAAATTTGTTGAAATTCTCTTCTGTGATCCTAAAATAAAAAAAATCGGCAGTACTGAAACTCTGACAGTTCTAGTATCCATTCAAGCGATCCTAAATTGGGACGCTACCCTGAAACACCAAGCGACTCAAGTACACAACTCTGAAATCTTAAAATCACAAAGTTGCTGTACATGCAAAAAGTTAGTGAATAAATTACATAAAAACTGCATTTTTTCAATAAAATTTTATCTCATAAATGCTGCCAGAAAATGTTATTTGGCCCCTAGTTTTTTAAATATCACAGATTACCCCTAAACTTTTTCAGCCAACTTCTAACACTGGGATCGAGATTAGTTTCATCTAGGCACAATCAGGATCTGGGTTCATTTGCATTCATTATATTAGAACTCAGTGAGCGTTATGAATGTGGGGCCATAGGCGGCCTCGAATTTGGGACCTCGGCCTCGAATTTTACAAATGGATATCGTATGTCTAAAATCTCCGTCAAAAACGATTGTAATTTTATTACAATAAAGTGTTTTTTGTGTTTTTGGTTACAAACAATCGGGCCAACAACCGTAGACAACAGTATATAAATATTTGAAGAATTGGAAATCCCGAATCCGTGACGTCACGCTTGTATAGTTCGTAAAAGAGACACGAAAGCGACAATCGGCGGTCGGTCATATTATGTTGTATGCAAACAGTTGTAAGTCTAGTTTGTATTATTTGAAATTGGGGGCCCTCGCAATCTTGGGCACAGGCCGCCTCTAACGCCTATGGTAACGCTCACTGTTAGAACTGAGGACCGAATGGTCAAAAGAACATAATGATTGATTTTGAAACTAAGCAAAGTGAGCAAGATTACCCTAAAGTTGCCTCAGCACCAATGTTCGAAATTGGATACAGAAATTTAGCAGCAATCAGTGCAACTAACTTAAAAAACTAGGAGCAAATACACATTATTTTATTTTTTTTTAAAACAAATTCTTTGCAAACTTTATATAGTCAATGTTCAACTGAGCAACTTTAAGGTCCCCATGGTTGTGTGCTTATAGAATTCACAGAATTCCATGATTTTATAATCACCAGAGTCTGCAATTTAGGATAACTGAAGATCCAATTTAAATCTAATTACCGATCCAATTATAGCGAAGTTTCAGGATATCACAGTATTTTGTAATTTTCATCAGTGTAATTTGTATCAGTGTAATTTTTTTAAACAATTCTTTGCAACTTATATAGTCAATGTTCAACTGAGCAACTTTAAGGTCCCCATGGTTGTGTGCTTATAGAATTCACAGAATTCCATGATTTTATAATCACCAGAGTCTGCAATTTTAGGATAACTGAAGATCCAAAATTTAAGAAATCTCAATTTACCGATCCAATTATAGCCGAAGTTTCAGGATATCACGGTATTTTAAGTTTTTGTATTGTCGGAGTTTCTAAATTTGAAAACAACCGCAATTGGAGATTTTATGAAGTTCCTTAATTTATAGATTGCTGTAGTTGAGCAATTTTAGGATTTATAAATTTTTGTGATTTTATGATCACTGTAATGGTCTGAAAAATTTAGGATTTCTGAAGATTTGCTCTTTCACGATGATTGCTTTTAAAGAGATCGTCGGAAACCAGGATAAAAAAAATTAGTATTGATGATTTCGAAAAACTAGTTGGCAACAACTGTTACTAAATTTAATTTAATAATTTGGTCGCAACGACTAGCGACCATTTATTTAGAACCCTGCTTAGCCTAATTTAGTAAATAATATATCTATATAAATATATCCCTTTCTTTTTAAGATATGAGAGTTTAGCTAGTGCAAATGTTATTTACCTTGATCAGAGGCAAGGAGCTCGGAGGATGCAGCAGCTTCACAATGACCTGGATGCCGTAGCTCAAGCGCACAGTGTTCTGCGCCAACTCTGCCTCCGGGTGACGGCTAGTCAGGTGTCTCAAGGCACAAACCTGGAAAAAATATGCAATTATTATATAATCTAATTTAGGATGTATAAATACAGGATATACAGGGTGGTTATAAAATAATGCTCGCTATTTCAAGTGGTCTGTAGCTTGAATGAATAATCCGAATGCAACAAGCATTGAGACACTTAATAATAAAGAAGGGGGGAAAAGAATGGAATCATAAAAAAGAAACTCTTCTCTTGACCAGGGTTCTAAATTATGAGGCGTGACCAATTATGGCCGATTACGGCCAACACAGCCAATTATGCCTCGTAATTTAGAATCCTGGTCAAGAGACGAGTTTCTTTTTTATGATTTCATTCTTTTCCCCCCTTCTTTATTAATAAGTGTCTCGATGTTTGTTGCATTTGGATTATTCATTCAAGCTACAGACCTCTCCGAATAGCGAGCGTTATTTTATAACCACTCAGTATTTCGAAAAAAATTCAAGAAATTTAATTGCTATTTTTCCCTAATGAAAAAAACCCATCAGTTTTACAAAAATTTCCTGTATTTTTAACAGCTCACAACCATTCATCAATTTATTTTTGCTTCAATCCGTTCAAGAAATTGAATGGTCATGTGCCACTGTACTTGAGTGGCCACTTGTAATTTAACCCTCAGACGGATAAACTCGTCACCTGAATGAAAGGTTTACACATAATTTATAAAAAATTATACATCAAACAATATTCTGTTAAAAAACATGTCAAGTGGTATCATTCACAATGGTAAAGATTTAATTCAATTAATCAGTAATTGACTTTAGGGTAAGCAATAAGTCAATTCTGGTAAAACCAATCTATTGCATTGGCTTATGGCAGGGGTTCCCAACCGGTGGTACGCGGGAACATTTCAGGTGGTACGCGTAATTGATGTGAACAACATGATGCTACTTTTTTTATGTCATTCGTTACAAGTTACTTGTGTGAGAGTGGATTTTCTGAACTCTTGTACATAAAAAAATACACATAGAAGCAGAATAAGTGTTGAAGAGGGCTTAAGAGTGAAGATCAGTTCCATTACTCCTTATGTTGATATTTTAATCACAGGCAAACAACAAGTTTTGCACTAAAGACTATAAATGTATATTTTATATGATGATTAATTTTTTGCTGAGTTTGTACTATTTTTTTTTATTTGTATGTTTTTAGACATATGAGTGATAAATAACACCGAAAATTAATACAATTTTTCCCATTTATAATCATGTTATAAATAAACAAATACCTAACCATTAAACATGAAGTTTTCTCAGGAATTTAATTCAAAAAGCCTTTGAACACTTTTAAAAGAGTAAATATTATACCACGCTTATTAAAGTATTTTGGTCTGGTGGTACGCAAAAATTTCTCAAAAAGTCAAGTGGTACGCAGGTGCAAAAAGGTTGGGAACCCCTGGCTTATGGCATCAGGCTTCAATTTCTTGTCCATTGGTGAGCAATTTCCTACCCACTTACAATGGATGATATATGATATCAATTGAAACTATGTCTTTTAAATGATCTCGGACCGAAAAAGCGCTTTTCAGGAAACACAGGTTTTTGAATTTTGAATGAAACTTTGTATATTTCCTACAACGATTTTGATCGATACAATAGTTGACTAGATCTGAAATATCTATAGCATGCTCCAGAACGATTTTAAACTCAACAACCAAACTGAGAACCGGCAGTTCAAATCTATTTCCGAAACCTGGTTCAAATTAGCAGTTTGTTCTTCTCGACATAATTTAAAAGGTTGAGCAGGCGATTTCTAATAGGTAAGTACGTAGCGGAATTTTGGAGAATTTTACGACTTCAGGCATCGCCATAAAAATTATTATAAAGATCGAAAATATTGAAGATTACACTATGCTACCCGAACGTAATATAGACAAATATTTGTGCAAGGTCTGAAGCAAGGACCTTCTCCGGATCGAATGAAGAAAATAGTAAACGTTTAAGAATGCTATTCGTTTCAATTAATGTAAGTACATAGATTTATTGTACTATTTAAAACCATACCACCTTTACAGCAACGCCTTTCCCGATGGGAAAATGTGACTGACTGGCGCAATCTACAAGTTTTTGCAGTGATCGGAAACTCATAGCTGTGTCTTTGTCATTGGATGAGGCCCTCACCATTCGTCTCCCCCCCCCCCCCCCCCTGCCCTACACACGTTGAGCTTGTTGCGCAGTCATGTTGCTCAGGATGCCCGCGTCACAACATGCACTTTGCGCGACCTTACGCAGGATTCAGCTCACTCCCTTAACATCACTCTTCTTACTATTCATTCTTCTTAACTTGTTCTCAATCAGGGTTGGGTTTTCCCACCCAAAACTAATATTTCCCATCCCAGCAGGAAAAACTGGTAAATACTGGGAAAAATTGGTAAATACCGGGAAAACTGGGAAATACCTCATTCTTTCAGGAAAAAAAAAACAAGAAAATACCATTCTTTCTTGTATCTACCTTATCTAGGAGAAAATCTTATAAAAGTAAACATCAGTTTTCTTTTTGCTTACACTCTAATTTTTGTATTCTGCCTGTCATTGCAATTGTGCCACTGTCTGTGTGGAGGATCACTTGTTAAGCTAACGCTTTTTGTTCCCCCTTATCCTCACTATAGCCGTTATAGTTTGCAAAAGCCTAGTAAAGTTGTTTAATTATTTTCTAGATTTAGTAGACATAACTCAATAATTATTTACCCTATAAAATATTCAAATTAATATTTACCACAGACAATACTCTAACAATTATTTATGTTTATGCAGATGGAACACTCAAATAATAATAAACAAGAGTACATGATTATAATGTTACCAGATGTAAAATAACTAAGGAAAGTTGTTCTATTTTTTAAAAGTATTAGGGCCATGATAATGCAAAATTAAAATTATTTTAATTTGTCCCATTAAATGACATTTAGTAATTGTTTCAATTATTGAGTTTTTCCCAGGTGGGAAAAACATAATTTTTCCCAAGACCATAAATACCGGTTTTTACCATGGTATTTACTACCATGCCAAACCCTGTTCTCAACAACGTCACTACGGGTAATTTTTAGTTATTTTCGGCCAACTCTTTTGTACATTTAAAGCCGTAAATTTAACGGATTTTGCTGTGCAGTGGATTGAGAATAAAGCTTACCACTGGCTCTGTGATCTATAACCATTTTTCGTTGAGAAAATTTTGGTCACAGGTAAGACCATCTTTGCCTGAAAGTTTGTCTTCAGAGCCAAAAAAAAAAAATGCTAATTTGATGGAATTTGCAGCACAGTTGATTCAAAAAAGAAATCTTACAGCGGGCTATGCGATCTCCTCCCGGTTTCTCCGTTTTAAGTAGAGAAGATTTTGGTTAACCCTTTCAGTCCCAGTGATGCCATTTGGCCTCATCATGTTTCTGATCATAATTTTATTTTTGTGTAAGACATTAAAATTGTCTTCACAGCCCTAAAACCGTAAATTTGACGGAATTTTCTTGCAGTGCAGTTGATTCAGAAAAAATAAGATGGAATTTTTAGTTGAGATAATTTTTTTGGTAAAAAATCTTACTGCAGGTTCCGTGATCTCCTCCCTGTCTCCCGCCTGCATGATGGCCCGTACTACCGCCTCCACCCCCCCTGCCCTGCACACGGTGAGCTTGTTGCGAACGTTGTTGCACGTCATGTTGCTCAGGATGCCAGCAGAACACGTCACGACATGCACGTCGCTCGATCCTAGAAGCTGCACCAGGCCTTGCAATAGTCCGTCGATGTTGCTCTGTGGGGGAAGTATTAGATGAGTTTTTGTAATACATAAGTGTTGAAAAATAGCACATTTAAAGAGCTTAGCAGTAGAACATGCTAAGCAGGGTTGCTATGATTTTACCCGACCCGAAAAAACCAGGGTGGGTTTTTCCAAAAAAAAAAAAAAACACTTGAAAAAACCCAAGTGGGCAATTGAACTTAAAATTGCCTTTACTGGCAATTAATGCAGTTAAAACTTCTTATACAAAGAAATATTTATTTCAGATAATTTTCAATGGGGTTCTTTCACGGAGGATCTGGCAATAGATCTGCGGTTTTGTTTTCACGTCTTTCAACAGTGTTGCCAGCAGTTTTAGGAGAAAAACACTACGAAACAATACCATTTAATTCTAAAATTAAAAAAACATACCATAAAAATACGAGCTGCATTTTGAAATCTTTATAGTGACTTTAAAAAAACGTGAAACGCTTTGCTAGTATTTTTATGGTATGTTTTTGTAATTTTATAATTAAATGGTATTGTTTCATAGTGTTTTTCTCCTAAAACTGCTGGCAACACTGTTGAAAGACAAGAAAACAAAACGGCAGAGCTATTGCCAGATCCTCCATGAAACAACCCCATTAATATTTTATTATTATTAATATACTGTTACTTTTTTGTACCTTTTAATTTTTAAAGTACATTTACAAATTTAAATTTATACTAATTATATAACAATTAAATACAATGCATTTTTTAAAATTCTAATTTAAATTTCTATAGATACAATATTCTGGGTTTATATAATTTGTTTACACATACACAAACAAGACTTGGTCCTAAACAATGCATTTTAAAATTTAAATGTATATTTATATAACAATTAAACGCACTTTTATTAGTTTTTAATTCTAATTTAAATTACAACATTCCTGATTATCTCTAGAACATTCACTATATGTTCTCCTGGAAGAAGCATCCAAAATACTGAAAAAAACCTAAAACCCTGAAAAAAACCTAAAAAAAACCCCAAAACCCAAGTGGATTGGTTTTTTTTAATGAAAAATCAGGGTCTTTTACAACACTGATGCTAAGTGACTTTTTTGAAAAAAAATTAGATTTTTTTTGTCAATGAACATGTTATACTGTTCTTTAAAAATCTTGTTATCACCTTCATAGCATGGTCTCCCCATAAGCTCTTCAATTAAGAGATGAAATTTTAATCAACCAGTAAAGAATCTATAATAATAAAAATAAAGTTTTGTGTGTTTGTTTGTGGCTATGTCTCTTATAGACTCATAAACTAGACATTTCTTTGACTCGTAACTTGGCACAAATGTGTAGTTCATACTTAAGTTGCAGATTTTGAATTTTCAGAGCTCAAAATGTTCTATTTTTAGAGAAAATTCGAATTTTCTGAAAAAAACTACACCACTTTGGCTAAAATCCAATCTTTTTTTACTTCCCTGATGCCATCGGCTGAAACAATTAAATAAAACTTTTAACGAAAACATTTAAAATTGAAAATGTTTATTTTATTCTTTTGCCATTACCTTCAGAAACTAAATTCATTATTTGAAAAATAATTGACATGTTTGAAGTGACGTGATTGGTGTGTTTGTAGCTATATCTATTTCCTCGCCAAATTATTTCCCAAAATGCGCCAAATGTGCTAAAAGGTTTTTTGTATTTATGAAAGAATTGTGATGACATTTATGAGTGCATTTTATAGCATATTTTTCATTTTGGAATTTTAAGGCAATGAAACGGGATTATATACTTAATAACGAGCGGGAACAATAACATAAGTTTATAATCCTATAACAGGTTATATGGTACACATATTTGGAACGATTTGATATTTTTTTAATCCGTGCGAAGAACGTGTATAAATTTGCTAGTCATTAATAAAATCATGAAGGGAGGTAAAAATTCATGCTAACCACCTACAAACGTTTGACTTGGAGTAAGTGAGTTATAAAACTTATGTGTAATAATGTTAGCAGTTTACTTAACGTTAATAGTGAGTCCCCTGAATACTTAAGAGGAACAACAATTAAAACACATGCATGAAAATGCAAATCATAAAAAAAAAATGCTGAAGCTATGTACCCGTCTAGGACAGTTTTCCCAGGTAGCGAAACGGCAGGAATTGGCGATGTATCGCTAGTTCGCGTAAATTTCACGTATCATTAATTTTGATCTTTCTTTAAACATTTGATTTGGTCTTTGGTGTTTTGCTTTCAGATTTTCTGCTACAATTTTGCTGAAGCTATGTACCCGTCTAGGACAGTTTTCCCAGGTAGCGAAACGGCAGGAATTGGCGATGTATTGCTAGTTTGCGTAAATTTCATATATCATTAATTTTGATCTATTTTTAAACATTTGATTTGGTCTTTGGTGTTTTGCTTTCAGATTTTCTGCTACAATTTTTACCATAAATGTAAGAAAATTCAACTGGAAAATAGCGAAGAAACCTCTTAAAATATTTTATTATTCCGATTTCCTTTTCCACTGCAAGGGTATGCAACTTTCCACTTTTTTTTTTAAAAAATCTTTAAATCCATTAAAATATTTGCAAGGTTTGCAAGCACAATTCTGCAAGAACAAGAGCGAATACCAAATCGCTCTTATTAAATAAATTAACCGTATAAAAAAATTAATCTACATGACACTGTGGTGAATCTTATTTAATTTAACTTCTATTAACTTTCTTTGTTTCGGCACCCCATTTTGAGCACCATTTTGGGAAGTAAAAGTTTTGCACACGGTACTTCTTCTCTTTGCACCCGAAAACTTCTGTCAATCAAATTTCTCACCCAATAGTATAAATTCTTATATTTTCTTTTAACCAATCCCTGCATCATAAAGGGGGGACAAATTCATTCCCAGTGAGATTCGAACCGAACAAGACATCACTTTTGCTCTTACTCTCAAGCCAAAAGGACCTGTGATGGCCTGAACCCCAATATTCTTTATTCCTTATTGTTATATAGTTTGTGCTGTGATTAGTCTGATTAAATGTCTTTAAAAACCTTCTGATCATTCACCATTCTTCTCAACAACAACACCGGTCACCACGCTTCAACACCTACCTCATGTGTTGCAGCATCGGACAAGTTGCGCAAGGCCCAGAGACAGTTGTGCACCAATCGTTGGCTGTGAGTGCCCAAATGCATGGCTAAGGCCTGCATGCCACCTGCAATTAAAGTTATATATTTAGAATATGAAAGATAAAATCAACCGTGTTAAAATTTAATTCAATATTTCCATGTCATCAGATTCCAAGAATACTTTAACATTATGTGTACTGTTTTAGGACTTATAAAATTTATTCAGTCAGATAGGGTGAAAAATTCTAAATATATGCCATGCACAAAAATAAAACAGAATAAAACCCACCTAGAAATAGGACAATACAAGTTTTAAACTGTCACCAACTTCAAATATCTAGGTTCTGAAATAAATTACTTAAACAACATAACACCAGAGATCTGCAACCGAATTACTGATGCTAACAGATGTTCCTTCGGACTCAAAAAATACCTCAAATCGAGTTTCCTTAAGAGAGGAACTAAATTACTTATTTACAAAAGCCTGATAAGACCCATACTCACATATTCTGCCGAAACATGGGCAATGATCGAGAACGATAAACAAACATTAGCAATTTTCGAGAGAAAAATTTTAAGAAGAATATTTGGTGGAATCAAGGAAGGAAATTTTTGGAGAAAAAGTACAAACTCAGAAATATACAAATGCTTTAATGAACCAGACGTAGTCAAGTACATAGCAATCCAACGAATAAAATGGGCAGGACATGTAGTTCGCATGGAAGACAGCAGGACTACAAAAAAGATCTCCCTTGCTAAGCCCATAGGTACTCGTGTTAGAGACAGACCCAAACTGAGGTGGGTCGACTGCCTGGAGGGGGACCTTAAAGTTTTGAAAGTGAAGAACTGGAGGTCGTTGGCCAAGAACAGGTCGGTCTGGGAAGGACTTTTAAGGAAGGCCAGGGCCCATCTCAGAATCAGTTTATTAAGGCGATCTGAATTTGAAAACAAAACTAACTTTCCCATTGTTAATCTATGGAGGAATTGGATATGACTAGCATCCACCATTGTTTGCTTATTTGTTCCGAACTTGTTGGTATGCCATGTTTGTGTGTGCAGCGAAATCCTTGAGATTGTTTTTGAACAAGAAGCTTATTTGTCAGCTTATAAAAAACTGTCTGAAGTCCGGGGATCCGAAAGTCTCGAAACTACGGCGATACGAAAGTCGCGGAACTCCGGGGATCCAAAAGTCGCGAAACTACGGCGTTTCGAATACAACAATTTTTATTACTTTTGGTCTTTTTTTGTTCAAATTCATGACATTTGATCGTTTTTTGCTCAAATTCACGACTTTTCATGACAAAATTTACCTTATGTCCAAATTCCTGACTTTTCATACACGCGGAAACCCTGAATTTAGTTAATTTTTTATGAAGAATAGTTTGTTTTTTAACTTGTTATTTATATTATATGTGTGCACATAATATTTATATTTGTGCACCTAACTTATTTAGTGCTCCTAACTTATTTAGTGCACCTAAGTCACAAGACTTGGGTGCACTCGTGCACCTGGCATAAAAAGTTAATTTCGACCCCTGCTGTAGTGCCAGGGAGTTGTACAAACACAGGGTTTATCAGTGTCAGAAAGTTCATAAAAAAAATCGGTAAAAAATGTTGAATGCTAGTCCTGAAAAACCATCCAATTTCTTCATAGATTACTGCTAGATTTGCATCTTTATGTGAAACATCAGGCTGTCTTGACTTAGGTGGTATCAGTATCACTCACCCACTTCCACAATGGCAGGTTTGTTGCTGGAGCAGACAGACAGAACTTTGATCACTCTTGAGGTGGTCCACAGCAACTTTTCGTAACTGTAACTGCGCATGATGCGGACCAGCTCGGCAGAACCACCGCTCTGCAGGATCACCACTGGAACAGAGAGAAAAGTTAACATTTTATGTTGAAATACAGTGAACCCGATTTACGCCCAACACGTTTCCGCATTTAGTTTTTTCACAGGTCCCAGCTTTTTCCGTATACTGTAATGTTAATTTAACCCGGATTGTAAGTTTGTTATTTATGGAATTTCCCGCATTTTACGTTTTCCTTGGAAAGTAAAAAAAAGAAAAAAATTTCTAAAATAAGAAATATTTTTCCCATTCCACAGGCTCCTGTTTTCTGAAACCGGTTTTTTCTCATGGATCCTGGTTTGGCTTAGTTGGTCGTACGATGAGCTGGAAGATATCTTAGTAAAGTGGTTTAAAGAAGCTCGTGCCGCGAATGTACCTATAAATGACGCGATACTAAGAAAAAAAGATTTTTGCATTATATGTACTTTTTCCCGTATTTTACGTTTTCCCCGTATTTTACATTTTTTTTACCCAGTCCCTTGAGAAACGTAAAATCGGGGTTTCACTGTATTACAATCTTTTGAATATATGAAATAACACAGACTCAAGTCAAAGAAAAAAAAAAATGTAAAATTGAATTAAATTTTGACAAAGTATTGAATATCTACACAGAAAAAAGCAACAACCTGTAATACAACAAATGACAACAAAAGTTAACTTTTTCTAGCATTTTTTCTAACTTTTTCTAGCATTGAATCCTTAAGAAAACAAATTATTTTATTCTTTGCTTAGTGAGAATTCGGCTTTTAGCTATCCCTTGTGTTCGGAAGTTTTTTTCCCTGTCTTTTAGTGAGGTTGGTACTGTAGGTTGTAATTTAAGTAGATTGTTTGTGTCAAGATGAGCTGTAGAAGGCATGATAACTTTAAAACTAAGAGTGGAATTTGTTTTTTTAAGCTTGTTTGCTAATTTAAAAAGCCAATAAACAACTTAAAATTACTCTTAGCTACATTTCAAACTTAAGGAAAATAAGTGTGTTAAAGATGTTAAGAGAATGGTAACGTCTGATTCGCAAACTTCAAAAATTTTGAAGAACGTTTTAACACATTAAAAGGATGCACAGCACAAATTACTTGAGCAATTGTGTGTGCAATGAGCCTTAAATTTTGATTTCATGGATCTTTTGATTCTATTTTTAAACCCTATGTTGGTTAGTTTAACATAAATCAATATTCAAACGCGTTTGTTCACTTTAGTTATAAATCAAAGAATAGAATGAATGGTTTATACATCACAAGTTGATTAGTTTTATCATTCTCCAAAATGATGTGGTATAATCCAAAGAGTTCTATAGAGGAATGACTCGTACTGAGCTGCCATCGGAGCTCACTACGGAGCCCGAAGAGAGTGGCAAAAGTGCTAGTTAATTTATAATTTGGATACTGAGAAAGGGAGTACACCCAGGGCAAAGGCGGGAATCAAACCCGAAACCCGTTACAGCGTGCGCTGCTAGCGATATGGCATGCGATCCGAATCACTCAGCCATCGGGCCCCACATGCCACCCTATATTGTCTCCGTGTTGGTCCATGGTGCTGTTGCCAGGTTCAGTCTCTACCCTACTATAGAACTGTTTGGTATAATCCCAATAGATTGAACTGTTCCGACTCAGATTTAGGGAAAAACCCTTTCTCGTCAGAAAAGGCCAATGCTGCGGTCATTTGGTAAGGTTATGATTGAATAGCTTTCTGCAGAAATGCTTATATTATTAAGGTGCTTATACTAATATTAAAGTGCTGACCTTCAAAGCAATGCATCTCTTCCTTCTCAGTTCTCACAGTGATGTGATATTCAAAAATATTTGTTAACTTTACTTATAAATTTAATTATTAAACAAAGATCGTCAATAGAAAGTGTTATAGTTTACGAGTTTTACGTATAAAACCGACAGAGGGGTCCGCAAGATAGAGTTGAGAAACTTTATTAGAAAAGAGAGTAAAGCGGCTCTCAAAGTGCTATAGTTTTATATACATGATCTAAAAAAAGAAGTAATAAAAGGTTGGGTCAAAAGTTTTTTCGTATTTTACGTGTCTTTGATTGGAAGGCCTATGTAACTAGAGATGAAAAATGGATCTTTTTGCAAAATCCAGACATGGAAAAACAGTAACAACATCCCGAAACCTGTTGTAAAACGGGTTCGCTTTGATCAGTAGGCCATGCTGTGCATTTGGGGGATTTCGAGGGAGCGGTTCACTTTGAGTTTGTTCCACGTGGCCGTACTACAGACGCTGGACTCTATAGTCAGCAACTGGAACGAGTGTACGATGCTCTGAAGGCTCGGTATCCAGCACTAGTCTCCTACAATATGACAACGCTCCATTACACACAGGTCACAGTTGACAAAAAAATTGAAGACTGAAATTCGATCAAATAATTTTAGCCCAATCCTAGCCCAGACAGCCCTTGCTCTGATCGGTATCCAGCACAGTTCACAAATGAAGTTTAACACAAAGTGACCAAAAAAAACTTGAAGACCTGCAACGTATCAAAATTTTACCCCATCCTGCACACAGTCCAGCCCTTGCTCTGTCGGATTATCATCCTTTTTGGTCTTTGGCTCACTTTCTGGGCAGTTCACTAATGTGAGTGATTGTTGAATGAAAACTTGACAAAGTGACGAAAACAAGAAACGAATTTGATCAACAAAATTAATAAAAATAACCATAGACTATTTACAATTAAAGTTCAAAAATAAAGGTAACTAAACAGTGGGCGTTTTTTTCGCCATGTTGTCAACAGTTCACCGGCTCTTCAACTCAAATCACAATCAGATTCAAAGCTTATAAAAAAAAAGAAGAGGTTTTAAAGCCTAAGCTTAAATACACTGTTAAACAATAGCACTGCAGCCGCGGTAGTTGAAAATCCGCATTGCGCATGCGTACCCGTGACGCGAAATGAAGCTCCGGTGAAAGAGAACGTAAACAAACCAACGCGGCACTCCGCAGCAAGATGCCGTGACGTCACTGATCTACGCAGTAGCCCGATGACGTCACCACTATAAAGAACGATATTTGAATGAGAGAAAAACTTATAATTCTGCTAACAGTGATGTCGAGATGGGGTGTCGCTAGTTCCTTGCATCGAAGCTGGACGAATGGTGTAGACATGACATTGAACTTTTGGCAGAGAGATGGCAAAAAACCTAGTTCATATAAAAATGTACTTTGAGAAATAAATCCTAAGTATAGTGTGACTGCTGTGCATTTCTTTTGTAGTTGTAAATACGAAAAACCTTTTGACTCAACCTGGTAAACATTCTCATGTCTCATCTTGCCTAAGGGAATAGGTCGGACACAGGAGAGAGTTGTGAGAACCAGGTAAAAGCAGGGCCGGATTTCTAAATAGGCTGGAGTGGCGAATATTTTGGGGCGGCAAATTTTACGACCCATTAAAGCGGCTTTGGCATAAAAAAATTATTATAAAGATACGAATACTTTTAAGAAAGAAAACAAATAATTCACATTAATGCGTAAACGTATATATAGTACACTAATATTTCGTAGCAAACGTGGTCGCTGCGAGGGCAATTGCACCCTCTCCCCCCGGATTTGGAGTAAAATAGTATAGAAGTTAAAAAAATTCCCCTATTTCGCTTTCGATTTGGTGTGTAAAGGTACATATATGATTCTAATATGTGTATCTATTTTAAACAGCACATACGACCCTATTTTGCAGCTAACTTTCCCTGGGGGAGAATATTGAGACAGGAGCGGCAAATCAATCGTAGCCTACAAGCAGCAAATCTTTAAATCCGGCCCTGGATAAAAGGCAGTAACCTTAATTTCAGACCCACATTTGAAACTCGATTATGACCATGCAATCATTTATATTTCTCAATAGAAAGAGCAAAAATTTACGAGAATCCCTTACCTTGTTCTCCTGGTTTCCGTAGGCCAGGATCCTGAGGCAGTCGGTGACAATGGCGAGGAACTTGACGTTGTTGTGCTTGAGCAGGGACACCATCATGTGCAGCCCCCCGGCCTGGCACACCGCCAACTTGGCGCCCTTCTGGTGGAGCAGAAGGTTGTGCAGGGTGGTGATGGCGTAGAACAGGATGGGTGGGGACCTGGAATAAATAACAGAAACTAGTAATATTGTTGGCAGACGTAATAAATAAAAATTAACTATCGTTTAAAAAAATCTCTTACTTTTAAAAAAACAACTAACACTTATTAAAAACACATCCCAGGCAAAGAAAAAAAGGAACAAAAAAAACACGAACGCAACATGCATTATATACTGGGCTGTGACACAACAACGTCACAGACCACTGGCATCACATCTTTATCTAATCATCTAAACATAAGAACTTGGTTGACCGACCAGGTCCTCTAAGAGCTGTACAGAAAATCAGCAATCCGCCGATAATGCTGTGAACTAACAGTCATTACGAGGCACCATCGGTGGATGTCGTGAAAAATTACTAGGCAGAGCGGGAAAGGCTCAGAATTTACTATTTGGCTCACTCACGTGAACCTAGCGCCATCTCTTGGACTTTGTTTCAAACATTACCCGCTGGGCCACCCGGTATGAGAAATAGGGGGGATAAAAAGAGGAAAAGTGAAGTCGATCCTTCACACAAATGAACAAAAGTAAAGGAGCAAATTCCACAAACATGGTTTATTAGTAACAACAACAAAAGTATCTGGTCATTACAGGTATAAATATCCAAAGGTCGTATTCGATATGAGAACATGAAAGGCTGACCTCATACAAAATGGAACTTTTAAGGCCTTGAAGTAACCCAGAAATACAAAGTGCCTTGCATATGTTCTGAAATCCCTTTGGATTGTACCGGTTGGCCCAGCAGGTAATGTTTGAAACAAATGAAAAAATAAAAACAAATCAGAGACATGAGAAGAATTTAATGACGGTTATTGAATGGACATATTGGGCAATTAATGATAAAGAGGTTCGAAGTGCCCGCCATCTTTAACAAGGACAGCAGTTAGGCGGTTCTCGAATCCAACCCTACTCCATACCCATACTCCTTCTGTTTGGCCAATTCTTTTTGTGGAACTTCTCCTGCCATGCTCGTTGAACTGCCTTCACATTTTCGTCACATCTGGCCATTTGTAGCACAATAAAGACGCGAACATACGTTGAATATTTGTTCATGTTTACTAACGAGAATCACACGCTAAAGCGCACCGCAGACTGAAGGAACATCACATTTACAATTGCCCACCCACCGGATCATGCACACCAAGTTTGGCTTTACTCACGTGAACCTAGCGCCATCTCTTGGACTTTGTTTCAAACATTACCCGCTGGGCCACCCGGTATGAGAAATAGGGGGGGGGGGGGGGGATAAAAAGAGGAAAAGTGAAGTCGATCCTTCACACAAATGAACACAAGCTATTGGTGATGGGCCTTGACATTTTTAACAGTGGTCAAATGACAGAATGCAACCTTATGGCGACATTGGACTTCCTAACTTAATGGGCACAAATGTCTCAATACACTCAGCTTCTTCAAAAGTAGCTGTGGTCACCCACCCAAGTTGGAATCTGCAGCCTCATTGCTTAAGATCAGGGTTTCTATACTCTACACATTGATTTACAAAAATTGCTGACTATTTGGCTTAATTCTTTTGAGTAGAATGGAAAAGACAGTTCTGCTCCAGAGGTGGGTTAAGGGTACAAGATGGTGGGACTTTCCCTTCACAACAGAGGCTGACCATAAGGCTGTTTCACTACGTAAAATTAAACCAAAGATGAAACTGTTGAGCAAGAAACTACTATTTCGGTCGTCCTAATCAGTGTGGGTCGTATGGGAGGAATTAGAGTTGTACATACTAAAATTGATTTTGGCGACGCCGGTTCTCCCCGGCAGGTTAGCTATACGATGATAGCGTGTCAATGTTGTGTGTGATGAGTATAGAATGCATTATGTTTGACAACTATGACTTGGTTTAGGATTATGAATTATCTTTCTTTTGACTTTACTGTTAGTTACGGTAATATTGCTAAGTTATTATTTGCTTGAAACTTGCTTCAAATTACGAAATAATAATCTTTGAACAAACTGGTTGTGACCTTATTCTATACTGCGGGCCGACTGATGCAACAGAAACACGACTTACGCCAGTGCCTTGATGAGCGCAGGAATGCCCTGGGCCTCATATATGTTCTGAAGTCCCTCCGGATTGTGGGACAGATAGTGCAGAACTCCAGTGGCGCACTTGACAGTCTCGATGCAGGCTGATCCCTCGCAAACACGAACGAGAGCCGCTACGAGCTGGGGCGATCGCACAACCGCACGCTGGGACACCTTAAATGAAAAAAAAAATATTTGGAATGGGGAAGTTAGCATGACATAAAAAGTTAATTTAAATGTACATCATTTGAACAAAGTATTATTGAAATGTAATGCTTTTAGTTACTACCACTACAAATGAAAAAAAAATGAAAAAGCAAAAGCAAGCAAACTTAAGAAACATAATTTATTTATCTTTTAGAATTAATTTAAATATACTAACTTAAATAATTTGAACAATTTTTTTTTATTGAAATGGAAAGTTTTTAGTTAATACACTACAAGAAAACAAACACGAAAAAGAAAACCCTGCAAACATATTTTAGTTTTTTTTTTTTGTAATTTATTATGGTTATATGGTGACCATATATTATACTATTCAGATACACATCTTTGAGTGCAGCTATGAGTGTTTATATGAGAGAAATAGGAGTGCTTCTTGATAGACCTGTATGATGATAAGCAGTAATCAGGACTTACGGGTCCATTTAATTCGGCTATGTCATAGACTGCAATTTTAAGCATGTAGCGATCTTCGGACTTTAATCCACTAACACAATACGCCTCAAATGCAATACCAACCAAGCTTCTCCGGACCATCTGCTGTCCTGTTCTGATTTGCCGAAGAGTAACCTTCTCGAAAACCCTGCGCTAGTTTGAGACTTTTAGTGGGCGAAAGGTCTTTTGGACTTGGTCTAGTTGATTCCAAGTGGAATAAGAAACAACACAATGCACCATATTGCTTTGAAAAAGTTTCAACATTTGCTTTTTTTTCCACTGCACCTTTTTACTGATTGTGAAACCGCAGACCTAAAAGGATTGTTAGCCACTCACCTCTCTCCTGAGGAGTTGTTGTACCATGTCTGTCGCGCGTCCAACTACAACTTGGTCCACATCTTGGAGAAGAGACACTAGCCCAGGAATAAGCCGCGTGGCCAGGTCAACGTCGTCCTGGAAAGAGGAAAAATCGTCAATCATCCATTGATATACAAGATAACTGAAGAGTACAGTACCGCTTAATTTCATAGAAAACTTTCCTCATCCGGCCTCTTTGACGATGAAAGCGAGTCACCGTCTAAACTGATGCGAGGAAATCGGTTACTCACTTTGTTTTTCTCTCGCGGCAACCCTGATTTACGCCAGAGATCAGCGGACACGAGTCACACGTTTGTACCGCGAAAGAAGAACTGAAAGGAAAACCGGTTTCCTGTCGCCAATGTCCGCCAAGCAGATACAATTACGGGACTACTCCTAATAAATCAAGCGGTTCTTCCCCTGTACTCTTCAACCGATTGTGACCGGACTGTCATATTCTTCTTCGAAAATACAAAAAAAAAAAAAAAGAATTTATAAATTTTATAACTTTACTAAATTTTTAAATTTAAAATATGGAGCATTCATGCATAATAATCTGATACAGTAATAAAATTAAAAACAATTTAAAGAAATTAACTTTTAAGTTAAAATTTCAAATTTTATGCAGCGAAGACAAGATTTCACTTCAACCAAATTATGTATCTCTCAGTGGGTTAGCCCTCTGAGGGATAAGCAAAAAAGTAAACCTTCTTTCTTGCATGAAATTAGAATTTGAAATTTTATCTTAAAAGTGTATATCTTTAAGTTGCTTTCAGATGGTTATAAATTGCTCCTCTGTACTTTAAATTTTAAAATGTAATGAATTTTTTGAAAAATTATGTGTGTCGCTGTAAAACATGACAGCCAAGTGACAGGTTTTTTTTGTCTGTATCCCTCAGAGGGAAGTTTTAACACGAAACAGGTACCTGATAGTTTTCCCAGTTGATTACTTGCTGGGGCAGTGGTTCAGCCACCTACTGCCCAGCAGTAAAATGCTTTTAGATAATGTGCATTTGCTCCTAGTTTTTTTAAGTTAATAGCACAGGTTGCTCCTAAATTTTTTTATTGACTTTCCAACACTGCGATGAACTAGGCCATTTATAATTATTCACCGTGGGCTTGTTTAGTCTAAAAAAGAGGGTAAGGAAGTTCAAATGCAGGTACCTGGTAGTCCAGGTTGATTGCCTGCTGGGGCAGGGGTTCAGCCACCTGCTGACCAGCAGTGGGCTGGGGAAGGTCAAACTGCTGCCCAGCATCCATGTCCTGGTCCAAAGGATCGGGGAACACCGGCTGCTGGGGCGGAACACTCAGCTGCAACTGCATGTCTGGGGGGGGAAGGAAAAAATAAGTAGATTGGTAAAAAAAATAACAGGTTATGTTGAATTATCAGCAAATTGTCACACTAGAGCTAGACAAGGGCTATTGGCCTGGGTGTGTAATTTAGAGAATGCTAAACCAGAGTCAAGTGACTGTGGTTCTAAATTACAAGACGGAATTGGTCTGACAGGGTGGTAACAAAATCCTTAAAAAAAGTTCCCTGATATTTCCATAATTTCCCTGATACTTTCATAAGAAATTCCCTGATTCTACAATTACTTTTTAGTTTAGTTTAGTCTGAATTATCGTCGTACTAGAGCTACAAGAGGGCTATTGGCGACAGGCATCATAATTTAGAACCACAGTCAAGTGACGAGCCGACACCCGAGTAGCACCCAACGCAATCGTTAAGGGCGGCATCGTACACAGCATTGGGTTAGGTTTGAATTATCGTCGCACTTGAGCTACACGAGGGCTATTGGCGACAACAGCGTTGGGACTTTGGAGCATATTTAACTTTTGATAATAATTGACAGTTTTTTGCCTCTGCATGATAGGAAGAGAGTCGAGTTTACTTTCGTAGCTCTGGTTCAGGCTAATCCGACCAACCAGAATATTTTCTTTTGATCAAGAAGTGTCCGCTAGTAATAGTTGCAAAAACAACCTAAACCTACCGTTTAAATAATCCGAAATGGAAAAATTCCCTGATATTTAGAGAAATTTGAAAAATTCCCTGATATTTCCAGAATTAAAAAGTTCTCTTATTTCCAGGTTCTGTTACCACCCTGTCTGAGTAATACTCCTTAGAGGCTAGAAATAGACAGCCTGAAGCGTTCAACCTAACCATCACAGAGAGGCTTCACGGTTAGGACGCCGGGATGTATGCACCAAGGTAGTTGCGTTCACCTGGGTGTAAGGTCAGGTTAAATTATTGTCACACTAGAGCTACATGAGGGCTATTGGCAAATAGCGTCGTAATTTAGAACCACAGTCAAGTGATGGACTGACACCCGAGTAAGCACCCAACATATACTTTTTAAAGGAGACATTGTACACTGCGTCAGGACTTTGGAGCATATTTAACGTGCACTCCCTCTACACAGAGTATTAGTTGTTGGGACATTTTTTGGCTGCATGGGGCATTTATAGGTCAGCATTTATTGTGGGGGTCTATCCAGGAATTTTTTTTCACATGGTCTGCTTTTGGTGAATTTCTTTTTGATTTTTAAGAAACTCCTGGATGTTAGGTAATATTGTGAAAATTAAAAGGTTCGTGGACTGTCAATCCTGAAGAATTTTGTAAAGATCGGCACATCACAAACCATGGCTACCTGAAACTCGATAATCGAAAAATAGAGAAAGGCCATTGATCAGGAAATAAGAAAAGCTCATTAGTCACTTCAAGTCGATAAATTTGGAAGATCGGCAAGTAATCATTAAACTGTCTGATTTCGCATTTTTCTAAGCTCATCTTGGTATTTCGAATTTTGCGAAACGCGGGTTGTTGCAGTCTAACTTTGAAAAATAAGAATGATTTTTTTTTAGCTGCAAACATCTATATTTAAAGCAGAATTCAATTAGTTTGGTTTATTTGAGAGTGCTACAGTATTTTATAATGCTAAAGGCGAACCATATTAATCCTTTAAGACCGAGCTATCACGATCGTGCGGGTAAAAAAGAGAATGTTCAAGCTTTTCAAAAATATCGATACCAAAGCAGCTGACTTGTACCATTCGTTATTTGTATAAAAAATGACTGTTTTTAAGGAGTTGCTGGCATTGATGCTGCATTTTTTCAATAAAACTCTACAATTTAGTCTCAAAAACTTAAATCAGCGCCATCTGGTAGCCGTTCTTAAAGGGTTATACCAGGGCATACTGCTTAAAGCATTTCTGAACAGCCATGGTACATCCATACCAAAGCGAGATTTGAACTTTACTATTAACCATTGTCGGGCAGAACAGAATTCAACACTGACAGATACTGCTACACCGTTGGTGCTTTTCGGCCGATGCTGAATGTTAAATCAGCCGATTAATTTATTTTCTTTCCATCCTCTGAACCAATATAAAAAAATAAATTCAAATTTCGTTATTTCATGTCAAACCATAGATATCATAGTTAAAGTATTAGATTGGCAGATCACGTGACCTCCAATGCTAACGACGGGATGCGCATGGAGGCCAAATAAGAGGGCAAAATGGCCAGTGTTGCTGCCACTTTAAGGAGAAAAATACTACGAAAAAAATACCATTTATTTAATTCTAAAATTACAAAAAAATATTGTAAAAATACTAGCTGCATTTTAGAATCTTTTTAGCGACTTTAAATCCTTTTCTAGAATTTTTTATTTTAGAATTAAATGGTATTTTTTCGTAGTATTTTTCTCCTTAAAGTGGCAGCAACACTGGTCATTTTGCCCTCTTATTTGGCCTCCATGTGCGTCCCGTCGTTAGCATTGGAGGTCACGTGATCTGCCAATCTAATACTTTAACTATGATATCTATGTGTGAAACCTATAAAAATACAATTTGACTGTGACCAACTCAGCCAAGCCCACTAAACTTGAATAACATAGAATTACTATAACAAGACTTAACACTATCATACATCATAAAAACAATTTAGAATTAACTTATTTTTAGTTAATATTTTTACATCCGAAGTTGATTAATTTAGTATTTCTGCAAATCGATGCAATATTCAAAAGCACTTGCCCACGTTATTTAAAAATTATATTTAATCGAAAACATCACACCAAATCAATTTTTTCCATTTACTTAAACTTAAATGATTGGGAAGTACAAAGATTTTTCTCACTGTCGACTTGATCCTGAGAGAAGCTCTGGTCGAATACAGAAGGGTCCCAGTCAAATCCTAAGGGGTCCTCCAAATCGTCCTCCTTGCCACACAGGGTGGGTGGGGCCTAGAAAAAACCCCCAAAAGAACAATTAGTATATTTGGAAAATATTAGAACAAAAGCTCATTTTGGTTTGGGCCATTGGTATGAATTTTTGTCTCTTCACTTCAGTTGATAAATTCTGATTATTAGCCTACTTTTCTTTTTTTAATTCGAAATAATTAAAAAAATGAAAAGTAGGTAGTGACATGCGGTTGATGTCCGTCAGTCTGTCCCTACCCCTCTTTCAAAATCGGTTCTATACATCTGATCTTAAAAATTCTTTTTTGTTAGAAAGCTATGACCTCAGAGACCCAACTTTCTTACTTTTTGTCCGCCTGTCTGTACGTCCGGGCGGACATAAATTTACTATATGTCGGCGAATTTCCCATTGAATTAGCATTGGAATTCAATTTTGAGTCATTTAAATCACTGTTGCCAAATCAACAATGGCATGAGAAACTTTATTAAAAAATATTTGAAGCAAAATAATTTTTTCATGAATCAGTTTGGAATGACGTCATAAAATGCAGCACAATGTGATTCTTCGATTGTTCATTAATTGTTTACCAAGAAAGCGGCAAGGCATATTTTTTGCATACAATTATGCTTAGTTTAAATTTACATTTCGTATTTTTTTAACAGTTTGGAGTAGTTTCATTACATTTGTTATTAATATTTAATTATTCTTCGAACTACATATAAATCGAGCAGACGATAAATAATATTAAGTTAATTTGAGAAAGAATATTAAGGAAAATAGTTGATTTTGGCTTTTAGAAGTTTATGTTATAGCTGGATGCTGTGTTTAGCGATTTTTTTCTAATGTGTATAAATCTAGTGTAGAAATGTGGTGATATTTACTGTTAAGAACCTATTTGTTTCCTGATTAGAATTTCAGTAAGCATTTAAGTGACAGGAAAGTAGGCAATTTTAGTCCCTTAAGAACTTCTTGTTTTTAATATTGAAATTGAACTGACATGAAATAACCATTTCGGTGAACTGAAGTGATTCAAAGAATCTGAAAAGCTATATATATGCGAGTTGTAAGTTTTGTTTAGTTTATTTTGAATAAAAGTGTCCATGCACTATTAGAAATTTTTCCCTTCAACACACAATAGTCCTAAAAAGTCCACAAAGCAGCACTTTTTCGCATAATTATATTTGTGCGTCTAAATTTCGGTAATGGAGCAACAAGAACAAATTGACTTCCCACACTAGATTATGGCAATTCAGAAAAGGCAACTCGCTGCTTTATTTAGCTTAAAAAACATCCCAGATCACAAAATACAGGTTTATTGCATTTTTAAATGAGGCAACTAACTGTTATGAATGTCTACTCATTATACCTTGTCTATCTAGAATGCGAGCCTCGAAAGTATTTTCCTCCCCCATCCCTGCATGTGGTTTTCTTCGAAACGGCGTGAGCATGTTTTTTCCCCACCCTACTTGGTTTTGAACTGTTCGGATTGTTAACCTCACAACAGAACCTCAAACGCGTTAGGTTGTGATCCTTCCCCCGTTTCCTAGAAAACCAAGCGAAGGGATGGGGGAAGAAAGTCTTTTCGAGGCTCGCATAGTCAATAGACAAGGTATAGCAGACGGCTTTTGTAAGCCGTCCAGCTTTTGTAAACATGAAGTTATTGTAAAAAGCCATACGCAATTCTGATTTGGAAGTCATATGTGGCATCGAATACTATTCAGCGGAATTCTATGAAGCTATTACAGGTTTTGAAGTTTAATTTGAAAACAGTTTAAATGATGTGGCAGACATTTCAAATGGCACTCAATGCAACCTCATGTGACATCAGGATTTTGAACTACACAGATTTAACTGCGGATTTTGGCTGCATTTTCTGTTTACAAGAAAGCAGTGTAGGCAACCAAGAATCAAATCCAGGGGTTGGTATAAGGGATATATATGGTATGAGGCATGAAAGATGCACTTACGTGGGTGGACTCGGCAGACTGGATTCCAGAGTCGCTCATGTAAGAGTTCTGTTGCCACAACAGCGTCTGTTCCTTAGGGTTGGCCATGTCCGGTAAATTGTGGAACGCACCTCTAGACGCTGGAAAACAAAAAGAACAGTTTCATACTTGCTCGCTCCGAGTTCTTTGGGTTACCTATTATAAACTTTGGTCAAGTCCTTTCTTATAAAGGTCTTTCTGGAGTGGGGTCCCTTTGGGTTTTTAGTAGGGATGCACCGAATATTCGGTATTCGGCCACTTTAGTCGAATATTCGGTTTGGCCGAATAGTGAAATTTAAAAATTTCCAAATTTCTTCAAGTTATCATCTTATAAAACGTCCAAAAATTCCCAAACAGGACTTGTTTTCAAATAATAGACTCAAATTCTTAAGTTTTGGTTATTTATAATGTTAAATCAAGCTTTACTCAAGTTATATCAAATAAACATGTCTCTTTAAGTTAACAGTTACGATAAATTGGGCTTAAAAAAACCCTCAATAATTACTATGTATATCCCAAAATGCAATTTTTTCACTAAAAGATAAAAAAATTTTTTATTGTATAATAATAATTGTATAATAATATTATAAGCCATGGTTTTATTATTTTTTTCCGATTTTCATTCTACACCCACCTACTTCTGTTTTTGTTTTCATACTTCCGTTTTCAAGTTGTGATTTTACCAATTTACACTTTCTAAAAGGCTTGTTTTAATAACAAACGAGTACTACTTTATTCTGTGTTGCTTCAATTAAAAATTTAATAACTATATTGTATTAAAATTATTGTGTGATTGTGTACTTATAAGTTTATGTTTGATTGAAATTGATGAATAATAAATACAACTTACTTAGATCGGACAAAAAATAAAAATTGGTTTAGGTAGGCCGAATATTCGGTATTCGGCCGAATATTCGTTATTTAGTGCATCCCTATCGAAAACTCTTAACCCAACTAGAATAAATGGCTAATTAACGGGAGTGGGAAAAGCCAAGACATGCCGTGTGCTACAAAATTTAAATCAATCAGTATCTCTCTGCTCATAAATGGCAGGCAAGAGCTTTATTACATTGCAACCTAAAAATTTACTAAATAATTAGTTAAAATTTTTATTTGTCCTAAACTAAACTGTCAAAGTGGTTTGCCCTGTGTATATAACAAAAGAAAGACACTGATAATATAAAATGAATGTGATGCCATGGATTTTTTTTATATTTTGATTCTCTATCACTGTACTGCATTGATGTTAAAAATATCTGGTCACATTAGGGTGGCATGCTACAGTCCCTGGACAAATTATTAGACGCACTGTATTTTTTTAGTAATTTTATGTTTCTTAAGAGTTTTTATGCAATAATGGTACATTTAAACTACAATATTATTGATTTTTATTTAAAAGAATTGTTGTAGACTACATATTTGTATTTATTTTAAGATAATTGTGATTAAGATTAATTTATATTAATTATTTATTATAAGATTTGGTTTTTATTAAGGTTTGGTGGTGAGTTCATACCATCAATGAACTCACCACCAAAGCCAAAATTTAGTATTAGCCTACACAGATGGCTCCTCCGATTCAAATCTTGATGGAGGTGCAGGAGTTTTCTTAACGGGTCCAGGCGATGAAAATGAGTGTCACAAAATTCCTGTAGGGAAAATTGCCTCCAACTATACATGCGAACTCGTTGCCATCAAGAGTGCGTTGGAGATTTTCCTGTCCAAAAGCATCCACAGATCCAGCGGCATTACCATCCTTTCTGATTCAAGATCTGCCCTGCAGGCCATTCAGAAGGGCAAGTGCCAAATCAGCCATGAAATAATCCTATCCATCAACAAAGTCATCGCAGCCAAGAAAACCTGCACGTTACAGTGGATACCAGCTCATGTTAACATCCTTGGAAATGAAAAAGCCGATGAGCTTGCCAAAGAATCAAGAGCTTGCCCCCAATCATCTAACCTCATAACTCTCGTTGACGCCAATGCAGTTGCCAGCCGTAGACTTATCAAAAATAATTTTAAATATTCCATCCCTGCTCTAAATTGTAACCGTACAATATCTTCAATAATAGCCAGACTACGAACAAAACATTTAAAAGGAATGAAAATCTCAACGGAAGGACAAAGAAGCTTCTCCACAAACTGCCCAAACTGTCCTGGTGTCCAACTGTCCCCGCAGCATATATTTGGCTGCCCAGCAATTCAAGCCAGGCTCTTCAGGATTGGCTTTGAAGACCCAGAAATTTTAATTCTCTCCGAAGATGCAGAAGAAATAGCGAGAGCTGTCTACGACAGCTTCGGATCCATCTACTTTTTGCACACAACATGGACACGACAACAACAACATTATAAGATTATTTATGTGTGGAATCATCATCCTCAAATGCAGGAGACAGTACAGTCTTGCATTACAGTCTCGCATGCCACGCAGAATTAAAGCTTTGATAGCGGCTAAAGGTGGTTCAACTCAATATTGACTTTTACTAACATTAATTTCACTTTTCTTTAAAACTTAATAAACTTATGCTTTTCTAAATGAATGCAGTTTTATTTATATCAAATAAATCGGTAATTGATTGGATAATATAAAAATAAAAAAACAAATCAATTTAAAATAGTTAGGTTAGGTTTGAATTATCGTCGCACTAGAGCTACACGAGGGCTATTGGCGACGGGCGTCGTATTTTAGAACCACAGTCAAGTGACGAGCCGACACCTGAATAGGCACCCAACGCAACTGTTAAGGGCGGAATCGTACGCAGCGTTAGGACTTTGAAGGATATTTAACGTGCACTCCCTTACACAGGGTATTATTCGTCGGACATTTTTGGCTGCACGGGCCGATTATAGGTCGGCAGTTATTTTGGCGATGCCCGGACCCGAACCTGGGACCTTTCGCATGCTAGGCGAGTGCCTAACCGACTGGGCTTCCCAGCCCCTCAATTTAAAATAATAAAACGGTACAATATCAGCCGGTAAAATTAATATTTTACATGAAATCTTGCAGTGCGTCGAAGAATTTGTCCAGGGACTGTATAATGACATGCACCCTCTTATTTCATCATCACCTTTCCCCGCTAATTATGTCGAGTAAATGGACCATTAATAACATGTTTTCATCATCCTATGTGTATAGAGTAATGGGCAACACAGTCTACACTCTTCCCTTCCAGGGCGCACTTTCCTGTTATGCAGGGCCGGGTTTCTAAATAGGCTAAGTTGGCTGTAGCCTAGAGTGGCGAATTTTTTGGGGCTGCAAATTTTACAACCAATTAAAGCAGCATTTGGCATAAAAATATTATTATAAAGATACGAATATTTTTAAGAAAGAAAACAAATAATTTACATTAATGCGTAAACCGTTAATGTATATATAATACTAATATGTCGTAGCAAACATGGTAGCTGCGAGAGCAATTGCATTCCTCCTCCCGGATTTCGAAGTTGGAAAAATAGTCGAACAGTTTTTTTTTTTAAAAATCGTCCAATTCGCTTTCGATTTAGCGTGTCAAGGTACATAGATGATTCTAATATGTGCAGCTATTTTAAACAACACATACCACCCTATTTTGCAGCTAATCAGCTACCTTTCCCCGAAGGGGGAGAATATTGTGACAGAGGCGGCAAATCAATCGTAGCCTACAAGCGGCAAATCTTCAAATCCGGCCCTGCTGTTATGTTACGTTATGCTCGCTCTGATTTTTTCATACAAGGTACGACTCGTGGGGGGGGGGGGGGAATGGTACTAGCATATTAACACCACTACAACACAAGTTGTGTTAATGTGCCAATAAAGAGCAATTGATTTTAAATTAAGTGAGTTAAAAATTAAAGTTTAATTAAAATGTTAGGGGTAAAAATGGGTGGCACTTACAAAGAGCCATATCTATATATATAATACCCTTATACAGCGCCCAAATTTCCTTATATCTATCTCTGGAATGGCAACAATCGAAATGAACAAAAATACTACTAATTTCAAAATGGCCGACTGAAAACAACAAAAAAGTGTTTGAAACAACAACTCTAGGATAGAATCAGTAAGTTTAAATTTAAACATGCATAATATTAGGGACTTTTAAAGTTGGAAAATTTAAATTATAGTATATATCGACTGAACTATCAAACACTATTGTTAATAAAAAAGGGAAAATAAAAATTGTTTTTAAACATAGTTTCTAAGCGTTGACGGCTACCACGGGTTTCCAATTTATTTACAAATGGATCATATTCAAGCAGCGACATATTTTCGCAATGATAACCATTAATTTATAAGCATTAATTTGTAATTATGTTATTTTAAAAGGATACTAAAGACGGTTAACCTAAAGGACCATGTCCAGCTTTGGCACCAGTCGAAAAATGTCGCCAACTCAAAATGATACAAACCAAGCGTTTGCCAAGTCTGTGAAATGACAACAAATAATTACTTAAAATGCTATTCAAAACTGAAAATGTCTGCTGAGAGAACATGAAAGATTTTCTTATTAAAAATTATCTTGGCATTTGCGATCATAGATCGTTGGCGAGCGATAGCGAGAAGGGGGCGTGCGCCCTAGTTATATAAAATTAATTCAAAATATTTTAATCTGTAGATGAGGTGATGTTAATACGTAAGAACCGAATAAATATTTTTAAACAATTTACATACCGTATATACTCGTGTATAACCCGACTCGTGTATAACCCGACCCCCCATTTTTAAACCAAATATCCTTCCAAAATCGGTAACCCGTGTATAAGTCGAGGTAGGAAATAAGGCCAGCCTTCTGAAGAAAATAAGAAACCGGTTCATAACGGGATCGTAATTTTTATTTATTTTGCAAGCTAAATTTCAACCCTAATGAAAATAAAACGGGTTTCATCTCCGAGTGTCCTTGACATTGCCGACCCTGAATGGAGAATCTTAGTTGAAACTAAGTTCAGTGAAGCGTGAAGACTATGCTGCCAAGGTCACGGACCGATGTTTTCTTTACACCTTAAAGACTGGTTGACTGAACTGTCCTGTGTCAGAGCTACACGTGCAAAATACGCATCACGTCGAGAACTAACAATTAAGTATCATTATGGTGGATACCGTGAATAGATATCAATCTTATTTCATCTTCAAGATTTAACCGCTTTTGGGTCCTTATTTTTAATAGATAGTATCTAAACCTTAAGTTTGATTGAAATTTAGTTTTATTTTAAGGACATGGGATTTTTTTTTTTGGAAATTTGATGTCTCGTGTATAAGTTGACCCCGATTTTTACGGCACTGAAATTGTCCAAAATTTCTCGGCCTATACACGAGTATATACGGTAATTCAAATACAAAAGTTGAAGACTAATAACAGACATTAAGCCTAACAAGATTGGTCCTGTTTTCAGTCTACAACTGTATCGACCAATATCTGACGATATTCTTTAAAAAAAATATATTTACCACGTCAGCACCTACACCTCTCTTCTGGCATTAGTTTACAACTTTAACACACACAAAAAATGCTTCCTTACAACTCTATTAAAATTATCTTTCTTTTAAACTCTGATAACCAGATTTATAAAAGTTAATTTAAAAATCCAAAACTTAGTAAGAAGTGACTGAACAATGCAATAAACCAGATGCTTGAAGACTTGTTACAATTACTTACTTTTTAAACTTTTGAATTGTTAATCATTGCAAAGACAACTTTTAATCATGAATTTAAAAAAAAAAACTTTGAACGAGAATAAATAGGCGCCCTAGCTGATACAGCTATGATAGCAAGTCTCGATTTAGCAAGATTGAAAATTTAACAAAGGGTTGCTATCTATAATGAAATATGAAGTGGCATTTGGAAATTTTCATTGCATGGTAAAGTAACGCAAATCGAGACCGGGCATTATATAGCTGTTCTGCACCGCTTACTATGAATTAGCCATGAATCAAATTATCTCTTTTCAAGGAGAAATTTAGTTAAGATGCAGATTATTTAGACTTTTCATGTTGTTATATTGACATAAATTAGGGTAGAGATTTACTGTACGAACTTGGCGAACTTTCCAAAATCGCGCCAAAAGTCCGTATTTTGGAGACTTTTTTTACAAACCACGGTTAATTCCTAGTTTCGGTATACAGCGACTTTTTGGGAATTTTGCCGACAGAAAAAAGGTGATAAATAATTCGAAACTGGCAACCATGTACTACTATACTCCCACGTCTCCTGCGATGTTTATGGGAACCCTAAAACCAGGCGGGGGAAAAAGGGGGGCCTTGCACTGTGATGAGTCACTTTTGCTTATATTTTTGTTAGGATTCGTTCAGTCGTGAACGCTCATTTCCGGTCTCGCTCGCGTTTCTTCAGATTCAGATGATGGTACTGGGATATTGGTTGATGTTTGTTAACATTAAATTTTCTCAATTATTGCTTTTAAATGCGAAATGTTTAATAAATTTAATTAAAACCCTTTAATAATAACAGAAAAGGTGATGGATTTTATCCCTGTTGGATTTTTGACGCGCGCACTGCCTTTGTTGTATACCGGAAAATTTGCTGCGTAATTATAGGTCTTTATTCATAATATAATTATAAATGTTTGGCTTTTTCAATTATAATTATCTTAATTATTTGCAGCTATTTGCTGCGTACCTTGCCTTTATTTCAACATTTTTGCAATATTCGCTTTTTTTATTAATAATTTTGCAGCCGGATATGTGAATGTTTTAATAATCGCGAAAACTTATTCTTTAAAAAAATACTTTTTTGCTGTATTTTGCATGCTATTATCGTCGGTTAATTGCCAACGTGGCTGTAGTCAACGTCAGATTTGATAATGTTGTTGTCATATGTAGTGCTACGGATTTTGAAAATGGCGGCCATTTTTTTTCAAAAACAACGCTTTCAGAACAGCGTCACGTGATCCACAGTTGTTTGACTTCGCGGTTTCCGAGTAGCATCGTCCAATCACGCGTCGCCATGCGATGTTTTCTCGCCAACAAGTTTGGCGAGAATAAAAGTCGCGTATAACGAAACTGTTACTATAAATTGTCACCATACTCTTGCCAGGATTTAACTATCTCATATTATAAATTAAGTTAATATTAAATATTAAACTTTAAGGTAACCAGTATTTTGTAACAACTCGGTTGTTAACTTTCGACAACAAATTCGGTTTTTTTTTTTTATCTAAAGAACATTGAATTGAATGAACAATCTGAGCTATATACTATTGTTACTAGATCTGTTGTTTTGTAATTTAATAACCGTTTTTAAGCAACTTTAATCCTTGTTGAATATATGCATGTTTTAAAACTGTCTTGTTTTCGGCATTCACCCCTGCAAACTCTGGCGAATCCAATATTGGTAACAGAAAACTAGGATTACCAAACACGATTCAAAGAAGATCGTATGCAAATTTCTTATGAACTCAACCAAAGGTCCGATAGGTTGCCAGAAAGCGTATCGTGCAAATCTAGAAATCGAATCTTCAGTCGAAGTCAGACAGGAAGTCAGAAAAAATTATTTATCGCCAAATCCGAAAAAATCGCGCCAAGGGGACCGTACAGTAAATCTGATCCTAAATTGGGTGGCATGATATCGAAATATGAATAAAAAATTTCCCGCAGAAATTTCTTAACCAAGCACCGCGCGGTCTTTGCTCTCTGAAAAGCCGCGAGACTAACCGAACGTTTGAGAACTATTAATCTAGAGTACTTTTAATGCAAGCAATTAAATTGCGTCAATTTATTAAAACATTCACAAGCATAACTAACATTATTCACAAATATTACGGCGGTACTACACATTTGTTTACATTTCATTCGGTCCCTTTTAAAAATCTATTAATCCTCAAAATATTAAAAGACATATCTCGAAGCTTTCCAAGGTAAACCGCAGGCCAAAATAAAATAAAAAAAGCTTGAATTTCTTCAAAAATAAGAAATATATTCGGAATTGCATCTTCGAAGCGTCGATACACCACAGCTGACAGTGGCTAGCGTATACTTTTGATATTATTGAGGTTTCTTTTGCAATAATAAGAAAATTTAAAACCGAATTAACTTACGAGGTCTGGAGACCGGAGATGTTGGCGAATTCATCATATAACTCATGTTCGAAACTTAAATAAAACGTATAAATGTGATAAAATCTCAAAAGAATTCGTAAACACCAAACAAACACGCCTGGGGCAATTTATGTTGTTGCAATGAATTTATGATGTTGTTGCCAAATAAAAGTTTATTTACGATGCAGTGTGTAAAAGGGATAGTGTGTCAACCGCTGATGTTCTCCTGGATGAAATTGGCGTCTCCAAACGAGACATGTTTAGGGATGGAAAAAGGAATGGATTAGGGATGGAAAACCAGAAACGGTTAAACTGAAAAACGGGCTTTAGTTACACTGGAAAACACTGACTGAGCTTAACCAGTTAAACCGAAAACCGGTTTATGGTTAAAACCAAACATCCCTCAAAAGTGGTTTCACCCACAATTAAGGGAAAGTTGTTTTTGAAAAATGTTAATGGTTAAGGCGACTAGCAGCAACTGCGCTCGCGCGAGCATGCGTGCTTTGATCATGTGTCGCAAAGATTAAATCTACGCGTGTGCAGTTGCTGCCGCTCTTGTGACAACAGTAGAGCAGCGGACCGATGACTGCGCTCTCTGATGGATCCCCGTATAAGAATTTTCTACTGGAGATTAAAACACTAATGAAGTAATTTAAAGTAATGAGAACCTTGTTCAGACGTTCCATTATTTAAAAAAAAATTAGCTTTGGCTTCTTAAAGAAAAATTAACAAATACTATAACACTTATGTACGATTCGTCGCCAAGTGGGCGCAGAGCGCGCCAATTGTGGACTCGAAATGCCCGCACCAAGACTGGAATGTGCGGATTCGTGGAGAACGAATTTAAACTTTGAATTATGCGGAGGTAGGACAAGGGGCTGGTTGCCCAAATGGAAACTATAAGACTCATTAATTTGCTAGATATAAATTATATTTGTAATTCTATGAAAATCTTTAATTAATTGATAATTGGCACAACTTCGTCAAACTTAATAAAATTAAAATGCTTCTACAAGATTCAACCGTGTCCTTTAAATGTTTGAGTTTGGTGTTGACTACCTCCGATCTTATATACATCAAAACTTTACTGGATAAAAATAATAATTAATGCATTACGAAAAGATTCAAGAATAAAAATATTTAGAAATTTTCACCAAAAAAGAATAATTTAAAAAACTCCTTACCTTCCATTTCGTAGGAATTCCTATATGGAAAACCGTGTTCTTTCCTTGACTTATAGGATAGTATGATGCAAAAAATAGCATTATTTGTTGCATTTACAAAAGTTTACAAAAAAAATTATAAATTTCGAACTCTGTAACCAAAATTTCTTATCACAATCACAGCGAACTGAATGTAAACAAACAACACATGTCACCGAGCACATTGTTTGTCGCGCCATGGCGCCATCTATTGATAGCTTTCTCACGACTTCCAATTTGATCGAGCTTGGACGGCATTATATGTAGGGGGCTATGGTTCAAGTTGTTGTGGAAAAACTCGCCAAATGGTTCAACCACGTGACTTGGGTTAAAAATGGCCTGAACCATGTGACCATGAGGAGGGTCGCTTTTAATGCGCATTCCATTCTATTTAAATGTAATGTCTGATTTTTCATCTGTTCTGTCTGTTTTGTTTTTGGGTTTGGTTTCCGTTTTAAACAACTCAGTGCATAGCTCCCTACATATAATGCCGTCCAAGCTCGATCAAAATTGGAAGTCGTGAGAATCAATAGATGGCGCCATAACGCAACAAACAATGTGCTCGGTGACATGTGTTGTTTGTTTACACCCAGTTCGCTGTGATTGTGATATTTGTGATAAGAAATTTTGTTTACAGAGTTCGAAATTTATAAATTTTTTTTGTAAACTTTTGTAAATGAAACAAATAATGGCTATTTTTTTTGCATCATACTATCCTATAAGTCAAGGAAAGAACACGGTTTTCCATATAGGAATTCCTACGAAATGGAAGTTAAGGAGTTTTTAAAATTATTCTTTTTTGGTGAAAATTTCTAAATATTTTTATTCTTGAATCTTTTCGTAATGCATTAATTATTATTTTCTGTTTTTTCCCTCATGATATATAGTTTAAACACATATTTACTTTTGTTCTATCTAGATTTATATTCATTTTAGTTCGGTAAAAAAAACTTTTCAATATCTATATTCGCATAAATTCTAATACTTTAAATGCATTTTATAGTTGAGATTTAAATGATCTATCTCATTTTAAAATTTTGTTGTTGTTCGAAATTATAGTATTATTAATAAGGGACTGTTATTCTTAACAGAAGCATTTATTTTAATAAGTGTTATAGTATTTGTTAATTTTTCTTTAAGAAGCCAAAGCTAATTTTTTTTAAATAATGGAACGTCTGAACAAGGTTCTCATTACTTTAAATTACTTCATTAGTGTTTTAATTTCCAGTAGAAAATTCTTATACGGGGATTTTAAATTGATAGTTCTATAGCGATTTTTTTTAAAGTTAAAAAAACAAAGAAACTCATTATATGAATATGTTTTTAAAAATATGTGCTTGCTATTTTTAGCTTTTTAATCTTAAATTTCTAAAAATTGTGATTTTTGGCAGTAGTATTCTGTACCAGTTTTTACACTATGCAAACATGTTGAAGAAAGATTTTTTAAAATTTAAAATGGTATTTTATGAATTTCTCTGGCAAATAATATTGCTTGGAAGCAGAAACAAAATAAAAAATAACTCATTTGTTTATTATGTTACTCGAACGGTGGTATTATGACCGAACGGTATTCGAAATAGCCAGCTGGATCCGTCATTCACCGCGAATACATTCCTACTAAAATATGCGACCGACTACCAACAGATGGCGCGACCAAAGTACTTTTTGAGGACAGCCTATGAATCCACGTTATTTCTCGAGTATACGCGGCATTCTATGTAGGAGGCTATGATTCGGCCTACGTCACAACTATTCATTCGAATAGGGAACTATCGATGTTTAAGGAACAGTGAACACTACTACTACTGTCAAGCGAAGCGGCGAATGATCAATGATCCAAAGCAGCAGAGTAGTAGAGTGTAGTGTTTTTTTCATTTTACGGACGTTTCTTTGGCTACTTTCTTTTGTTTTTCACCCCAGCATGATTTATTCAATTTCTGATCATGTCTTCTGGTTCGGCTATTTAAGGTAAAACGTGATGGTTATATATAGTGTTTGAATATAAATAAGCTTCGTTTCATACCTTTCACGGATTCAGCAATCTTAAACAGTAAATTTATTCATGGCATGACCGCATTTTCCCACGATTTTGGTGTGAAGTCTTTTAGTAAGTATAAAATCGCTTCATCCTATATATTCATCCTTTTAAAAATAATTCCGACTGATCAGGAAACACATAATAATATAGATAAGGTTGGGTTGACGTTTTCTACCTGTGTATTACTAGCCTCCTTTAAAACAGCTGAATTACGCCTCGTAAATTTAGAACCAGCGTCTAGTGACGAGCTCGACACCTGAGCTGGCATTAAACTGTACTTCGAGCGACATCGTACGCTAATGCCGTCGATATGGTTGGTTGGTAGACATATATTTTCAGGCTTGTGTGCTTGGTCACAAAGATCCGCTTATAAATCTTCGTCAAGAAGGACGGACACGACATACACACACATACAAGACAGATACTGCCATCTATCGCCACCTCCACAATTTAGACATGTCCCTGAAGGGGAGGGAAATAGTCTCCAGGAACCCGTACCCAGGGGTGCCTACAAGGGGGGTCAACGACGCAGACTGCGTCGTTGAAATTTTAGGGGGGGGGGGGGTTGAATTTGTTTTATAAAAATTATTAATAAACAGCCAATCTTGATATAAAAAAAAAACTCAGCTAACTCTTATTCTTACTAATTATCTGCCCCCCCCCCTAAAGGGGGGGGGGGGGCTCAGAACTTGTACTCTGGCGAATTTTTATTTGGTGTAAAATAAAACACAAAAAGTAGCAAGAAAATCAAAAGTGGCTCCAATTTTTGTATATTTTTTTGCCTTCAAAGAATAGGAATGGGTAACCATAATTCAAAGCAACACCAGGAAAAAAAGGAGTTATAAATTATATGTTCGTTGGCGTCTACCAGACGATAAGATTTCTGACAATTATTTCCAATAAACAATCCGATCACTGTAACAAAGTTTAAACACTCATAAATATCACGCAGTTTATAAAACATTTCGGTGAATTGATGACGTTCGCATAGTTTGCCAATGGTATCAATGAGATATTCCCGCCATATTTTGCAGCTGGCTCATAAATCTTTCGAACTTTGTATAATATTTTTACGAATTAATGACCTTCGGATAATATTTTTGACTTTTCCCGCCAAATTAGACTCGGAGCCAAAATAACTAAATGATTGCTTAGAAGCAGTAGGAACTTGTCGTCATTGTAGGCATCCTTGTCATCTTGTGTCACATGTAGATCTGGGTAATTGAATATAATTAAATAGTTCAATTCCGAGTTTCACGGTAAGAATTTTGTTATATTTAACTTTAATTTTAAATTTTAGGGTTTTTTAAGTGAAACTATCTCTGTAAACATTATAAAATAATTATGATGTGTTTGATAATGTCAAATGTGTTGTATTAGATAAAAAGCTATACCAAGATAAACTTTTTTATGCATTAAGAATTGAGGGAATGATTTGGAAGCCGTTTTTGATTGGATCACGTGTCCGGGTATTTTTATTGATTTAAAAAATAATATAATTACATAAATTTTGAGCGGTATTTTTACCAATATTTAGATTCCGATAGCTTTTGCTGTAAAGAAAACCTTTTTAAAGGAAAATTAAAAATAGCTAGTGATTCCGTATTATAAAAGATATTCCAAAAGGTGCTTCCCTTTGTCGATTAGGGGCAACTCGTCTTTGACCTATCAGTAGAAAATATTTAAGATGAAAGTCAGTACTAGGGTTTTATTTCTTGGGATAAAGTTAAGTTACCCCATTCGATGGTACTTGAAATATCATTTTACTATAAGGTTTTCTATATACACCGTAAAGATGTAGTTAGAGGCTACTTTGGTTAGGTACTCCATTAGCCCATATAAATAAAAAAAATCCTCACCGTTTTTTTTTTTTTTTTGGGGGGGGGGGGTAATAATTTTCTAGGGGGGGGGGGGGTGCGTCGTTAGCTCTGGGGGGGATCGGCACCTCTGCCCGTACCCGTGGTAAACTGCGCCATGACCGACCACAGGACTTTCGGACCCAACAGATTTAACGAGCACGTACTCCGCATATACTCGGTGGGTCTTCAGAAGTACGAACGAGACTCGATCGTTAGGTTGGTTGGTTGGTTGGTTGGTTGGTAGACATATATATTCAGGTTTGTGTGCTTGATCGTTAGGTTAGGTTAGGTTGAAAAGTTTCTGGTTGTCTCTTTTTTTAGCCTCCGAGGAACTTAAACACAGTCAATTACGCCTTGTAATTTAGAACCCAGGTCAAGTGACGAAATCGACACTTGAGCAGGCACCCAATGGAACTTTCGGGTGAAATCGTATACGCTTTCGGCTCCACATAAATATGAGCACGTCTTCCCCAGTGTACTCGGGGAAGTCCGGATAATTACGTCGATTTCATTTTACTATTAATTTTTTCCAACAAATATCCGTTTATAGCATGTGGCAGGTTAAGAACGCGGGCCCTCTGCATGAGAGCTTGTGTGCTTGATCAGAGACCCGCTTTTTAAACTTCGTCACTTAAGATAGAAACAGAAAGAATATTTATACTGACCCAATGAAGGAAAGTACACCCAGGGCGCCGGCGAGAATCGAACCCGCACCACAGTGCGCAGACTGTTAGCGTCATGGGTTGAGATCAAACCCATTAGGCCACCCGGGCGCCCCAGTACATTTTCAGTTTGAACGTTCCAGGCTATCTAATCCAAGCTTCCGACCGAGACGATTTTTAACACAGCTAAATAAACTTCGAGATTTTAAATCGGGTCGAGTGGACAAAGTCGACACCTGAGCTGGCACCCAAACGCGATGTCTACGGCGCCAAAAAGTTGTAATAAGCTTAACGTTACTTCTTAAATATGACACTTTTGGTTTTGTGTGTAAAAGACAAATCCAAACTTATCCGTACATTATGAGCGTATATTATATCCGTACGCGCTTTCATAGCCGAAACTACGAATGCTACACAAGTGTGGTACGTCAAAAAATGCAGCTCATCGAAATTAGAAGAAAAGGACAATCTCAGAAAAAAAATCGAATTTAAAGTACTTCAATTATTAAAAAAAAAAACTGCAAAATTTAATGCTCATTTAAAAAGAATAAAAAGTAATTTTTATTAGAATTAAATGACCATTACCATTCACAACAATCGCTCGAGAAATTTCTTTTAAATAAATTAAAAGAAATTTATTCTTGCAACATCAATCAGTTTGAAAAGACGTCAAATATTCCCAAAGAGATTCTTTGATCGTATGTTGATATGAAATGCTTTGCTTGAAAGCGAGGAATATCGCATATTTATTTTTTGAAATATAAATTAATTTAGAAAATGATACGAAATAATTATTAGATTTTCGGAAGAAAATTAATGCAACTAGCCAAATTCAGCGTGTAAATGTTTAATACAGAATCAATACTGTGTTTGGCTACTTTTTCTTAATGAACACAACACGACTGTTATGTATGTGGAAGCGTGCTGAGTAACAGATTGGTTTTTTTTTTCTCCTTGCGGCGGCGGGGCGACTATGAGACGTATCCGCTTACCAGGAAATGTATAAATGATAAGAAGTATAAATGATAAGAAGGGTAATGACGGGAGATGCTTGGCGAGAAAAAAAAAGTGAAGCCGTCAAAGTAACTCAAGTAAGCCCACCCAACGTAAAACGCGTCATTTTATTCTTTGAAATACGTTGATTAAAAAACGAAAGTAAGAGATCTCTGAACTTATACAAGATGGTAGTAGTTCTCTTCACGGACAAGAAAAATGCGTTGAAATCTCAGTTTTATTAGAAATTCAAAAAGTATTCAAAAAGTAAGCCCACCATGCAAAATCCACTTTAGAATAGCGCCAAATAGGTTGCCAAGGCCGTTTGTTTGGGCTTACTAAAAGGCGATCGATGACTTCACTTGGCAAACCGGTTTTTGCCCGGCAGCCGCATGTCTGTCTCCTTCGTGACTCTATGAGGGGAAGTCCCGTTTCGCTTCCAGCTCGTCTAAAGTTGTATTAACTGTCAAGCGAATGATCCACAGTAACAGTAGAGTAGAGTGTAGTGTTTTCATTTTACGGACGTTTCTTTGGCATTAGGTTTACAAATTTAATAACAATGTCTTGTGGGTGCGAAACGAAATGTTTTACGATAACGTGGAAGATCGAGCACTTCAGTACATTTTCTTCGTCGGAAAATAGAGTTATCAGATCCCCCGTTTGGAAACGGAAACGACCGAGGATTGTGCGTGGTGGAGATTTCTTTTATTCCCCACTAATTTGGATCTTGAATTTGTATTGACCGGCTTCAAAAGGGAGATGAAAGGGAAAGACTGCAAGTACGAAATGTCCGTTTTGACGTCTTCTGGTGAAATTAAATTGAGACAAAAACTTTGTGACGACCTTAACCGTTATTGTTGTTTTTATAAAATCGAAAAAAATAAGATTTTTGGTGAAACTAGTGATTCGTTCCTTCTCCAGGGTACGCTGACGCTTTGTTGTAGGATTTGGCTGCAAAGTTGAAGCCTGGGCGGTGTTTTCTCCGAACTGTTTTGCATGAAGTGAACGTTAGCTGGATCATCGAAGGGTTTAGCCTCGATCCAGATTCCACCAAACGATCGTTGCACGAGCAAGAAAAAATGCTGCTCACCACAATCCTTTACAAGAAAACCACTAAAGAGAGCACCCACTGCGTCCGAATAGAGTTACTTCCCGATTACGGGAAGTTGTCAACCTTCATATTCTGCTTCATTGACTGCTATGAAGCGGAAACGTTATCTCTAGTAATCACATAAAACCGGTTGTCAGTTGGAATTGGGACGTAGCGATTCACTCCGAAGAATGCCCGGACGGCCATCTCTGTCTTGAATTTAAATGTTTGATCGCAGTAGACGAGGAACATCCTACACCTCCTGATGCAGCAGTGTGCTCTCCTTCCACGCTCAGTCGAGACCTATTGCAGCTGTACAGGAAGAAAACGTTCAGCGATGTGATCGTCAACACTGATGAGGACACGGCGCTCTCGGCGCACAAAAACATCCTTGCCGCCCGATCTTGTGTGTTCGAGGCCATGTTCGAGAAAGACCAGACCATCGAGGGTCGTTCGGGGGTCGTGGCCAACGACGACGTGGACAGCGAAACCATGGACCGGTTGCTGGTCTACCTGTACAGCGACTCCCTGGAAAAGCTGCGGTGGCAGCAGGCCTCGGCACTGTACTACGCGGCGGACAAGTACGCCGTCCTCCCCTTGAAACAGGAATGTGCCCAAGTCCTGACGGTTGCCATGACAGCGGACAACGTCTGTGACGTCCTCGTCTTGGCGGACAGACACTCGGACGAGCAGTTGATGTCGTGTGCTGTGGATTTCGTGCGATACAACCAAGAAGTCATGTCCTCGCCAGCTTGGGAGAACTTGGAAAAAAGCAACGCTCCGTTAACTATTAAAGTCTTTCGACTTGTCTTTCTACAGAAAGATGAGAAGGGAATAGAATTCGAGAATGGAACATAACATTTGTACCCGACAATTATATTTATATACAGTTATATTTATATACAGTTATATTTATATACAGTTATATTTATATACAGTTATATTTATATACAGTTATATTTATATACAGTTATATTTATATACAGTTATATTATATGACAGTTATATTATTATACAGTGAATGGATTAGTTAGACTATACTTGAGGGTGCCTTCGCCAAGCTGGGCGATTATTCTTTCATGGGAACGTCTATATTTCAATGAATATGTATTTAGTTTTGTTTAGCAATCGTGATTCTGATTGGTTTAGATGAAAGCATTATTTTTGAAGGTTCAAAAGTATATGTAATTTCGGAGGTTAGTTAGTTCTATGGTGGATGTTACCAATTTCGCCAAGGGGCACCCTGAAGTATAGTTTTACCGATGGACATCGAGAAATGAACATAACATTTGTACCTGATAGTTATATATTTATATTTTAATGTGTCAGAGCCTGCACTAATAGGGCAAGGTTACTTTTTTAAAAAAGTTTATCTGTTGCTACTTGCTACTCAGCATTATATATATTTAAATTAAAAATAAATTTTTCTACTTTTTCCACGTGCGTATAAACATTCAATTTAATTACAAAAATTATTCTAAAATTGAAAATTCTAAAGATTCAGACATACAGTCTAAAGCAACAGACAAATTGTACATTTTTAGTTAAAAAAAAAAAGTAGAACATTACCTATATTGTGATACAACACGAAAATGTTACTACTGCATTTACACTGATTAGAAAAGGAATATTAAGTAACCACATCTATTCCTGACAAGAAAGAAAAAACTTTTTTTGTAAGATATTAAGTAAATAACCTTGTTTAAGTTGCCACTGATTTTTTTTTACTGTCAAGCACTTGTGACAAAATATAATTTTTTTTAAAATTTGACCCAATGAAAAAGCAACTTTAGAGTCCTTAAATATATACTTATTAAATGTTAGGGCCAATCAAGACTACGAGAACATTAAATGCGCAATTCGAGAAGTAATTTAATTGCAAAATGCTACTGAAATGTTCAAGTATGGTAACAGTAACCGATTCTTATTTGCGATAGTTTTGTGCCACTTTTTAAAGTTTAAATCTTTATTTCTGGGATTAACAAACTAAGCGCCACAGCCCCCTGAGACGCTGTTATTTTACAAAAAAAATACAGGGGGCTGGGAAGCCCAGTCGGTTAGGCATTCGCCTAGCATGCGAAAGGTCCCAGGTTCGGGTACGCGCTTCGCCAAAATAACTGCCGACCTATAAACGGCCTGTGCAGCCCAAAATGTCCGACGAATAATACCCCGTGTAGAGGGAGTGCACGTTAAATATGCTTCAAAGTCCCAACGCTGCGTACAATGTCGCCCTTAACGGTTGCGTTGGGTGCCTACTCAGGTGTCGGCTCGTCACTTGACTGTGGTTCTAAAATACGACGCCTGTCTTCAATATCCCTCGTGTAGATCTAGTGCAACGATAATTAAAACTAAAAAAAAAAAATACAATTTAAGAGTTACAAAAAATATTGGTACTATGTGGCCATAGCCTAATCTAAGAAAATTCTGACTACAGGCACAACAAATTTTGGGGGCCAATCTAAAAACAAAGTGGGAGGTGAATGTTCGGTGCCCCTAACATTTTGGGGCCCTAGGCTTTTAACAGGCCTTATGGTAGATCAGGCACTGTATGTGGCTTACAGACAGGGCCTGATCCATTAAAACTCCAACTATAGGCACAAGAAATTTTGGGGCCCCCTTTACGGGAAATGTTGTGCCTGATTGCCCGTAATGATGGTGCTAGTTGGCCGATATATCATTTTTTGCTAACATTTTATCGGGTTTCGTATAACATTGATCAAACCAATCACTTTAGGTCAATGTCTGAGTCAAAGTCAATAAAAAAAAACTGGGTGTCTTGACAAATTTTAAAGGTTAAAAAAAAATTAATAATCAATAGCATTTAGCATAAAGGAAGCTAATATTTAAGGGCCCGTAAAATTTAGAGGCCCTAGGCCTGGGTCTAATTGGCCTTATCGTAGATCAGGCCCTGCTTACAGAGGTGGCTCTAGACAATATTGTATCCTACTCCCAAATCTGAAGAGTTACCGTTAAATAGGATAATTTAGGTTCAAGCTTTTCTCATTAAATCTTCATGTTTTTTTTAAATGGTGGTAACTGTCTCAACAGCGACAGGTTATCTGTCCGTACCAGGCCTTTTTGGCAACTATAGCGAGTCATCGCCTAAACTGGTGTAAGGAAATCGGTTTCTCACTTGGTTCTTCTCTGGCGGCAACCCTGATTTACGAATCCCACTTTTGAACCTCTAGAGAACTCATTATTGTAATAAGCCTGCATTTTGCATTTTTTTTACCACAAAACGGTTTTCTCAAATGACTAAAAAAGTATAATTTTTCTTTTACATCTATAGCTTTTTAAATTATTTCATAATGGTTACAGCAAGAACAAAAAATAAAACATAACAGGAATTTGCGATAAATATTTATTTCCAAAATATTATTGTACATCACGTGGTAGTTAATTCGAGTACAAATCATTATCAGAAAATTTTAATTGTTAAAGTGAAACGATGATTGTTCACGATTTTCCCAGTAGAGAAGGAATCAAATAAATGCACTCATAGCACCTTGGATTTTATTTATCATTTGTTAACAAATGCATATATCTAGTATAAGACTAGTTTTGGTTCAAACACCAATTTGAAAAAATAGTGATATTTTGAAGCATTATTTCAGAAACATTTAACAATAATCAAATGTTGCTTTTTTTAAAAATAAATACCAGTTAAATTGAGAAGGTTCTCAATTTTTATAATGTGTCATATGCAATACTATAAATGTTCGCGCAAACTGAATTTTTATTTAATTATCCCTGGCAAAACTTTACTAAACTAATAAATAGTTATGAGTGCATTGTTTTAGAAATTTTAACATATGGTTATAAAATAGCAGGGATTGGAAAGTTACTTTAAAAAAGTAACTCTGTTACAGTTACAACTACTTTATCAAAAAGTAACTCTTGTTACAGTTACTTAATATGAAAAGTAACGCGTTACAGTTACTTAATACGAAAAGTAACGATTCACAGTTACTTTTTGAAAATTCAAGTTATAAGAAAAATTGAAATTTAGCCATCTTACCATTTTTCAAAGAAAGCCACGATTAACGATACAAATACACAAACAATATGCTGAAATTATTAATATACATTTTTTAAAATTTAATTTCAATCCTGTATTACGCTAATAAGCAGCCAAAGTGGACGATGCTTATTTGCTTTATCCCTCCCAAGAAAGGCCGGGAATGCGAAATGTTCCCTTAAATAAGCATCAGACAGCCTTCGGAAAGTCGAAAGTAACGAATTTTTCGTTACTTCGTTACCGCTAAAAGTAACTAAGTTACGTTACTTTTCTGAAAAATGTAACGGCGTTACCCAAAAAAAGTAAGTACAAGTACGCGTTACTCCAATCCCTGTAAAATAGTTTAAATGACAATCAAAAATTTAAAAGTATTAAATGTTGTACACAGTTGTATGGTGTATTTTTAGAATTTATACAAGTTACTTTAAGCAAATAAAATCGATACAGTGCATTTTAAACACATATTCTAAATTTGATGAATTTAAGAGTGAAAACAAATAGCAGCATGTGAATACTTTTAAGTCTACAATTATTACCTGCAAGTATATAAACAATGCATAAATCTTCCTCCCTAAAAAATTAATTTCTCAATACTATACAATAAAATTTACCCAAATCGATACCTAATCACTATAATAACCTGTTAAAAATAGATTCAAAGTTGTTTAGTTACGACCAAACCTTTATTTGCAAACAAATTACAGGCCGACAAAATAGGACTAGAAAAGGGACTAAGTAGAACTAAAAATAAGTAACACAATAGTTAATTATTTAAAAAAAAATCAGAATACAATAAAATGTCAAGGTAGGCAAGTTGAAGAATAACAAACTCAAAATAATTTTTGCACCGGGGATGATATATAACAAGAAAAACAAACTGACAAAATTTAAATTGTCTTATAAAGATATACCTGCAAAAATAAAACAAAAAAAAAAATCTATTAGTATAACAGTTCAATAAATTATAAAGAAAAGCAACTTTTCACACCAATTGAATTTTTCAAAGTTTAATTGTTACTTGATTTAAATTGTTACTTGCTGTTGACTTAACTTATGACACATTTACATATTATTTTTGAAACTAAACATGTTCAGGATTTATTTTATTTTTTAAAGTTACCCAAATAAAAACTTTTAGTGTCATGCTTTTTTTTTAAATAATGGTATTTCAAATATTCTATCAATACTATTATACAATATGACATTCTTTATTTGAACATAAATGCTTACACATTTTTCCACAATATTATAACTCTACTTTAATTTTTATTTTTCACTAGCGCGACGATATACGTCATACAGTCCCTGGACAAATTATTAGACACTGTATTTTTTTAGTAATGCTGAAAACATACCAAAGAATGCCATATCATTAAAAAAGATGTCAATATATGTATTAAGTATAGCAGATAGTATTTTCTATTCAATAGCTTAAGTGTAGGAACACAAATGTCCTTCTAAAGGTATTTTGTTCCTCATTGATTGATACATGAAATCTTGCAGTGCGTCTAATAATTTGTCCAGGGACTGTAAATGCTTACACATTTTCCCACAATATTATAACTCTACTTTACTTTTAATACATAATGCAAATTTCTTTTTAAAAAATACCGATACCAATTCATTAAAATGAGATTCCTTAGAACCAAAAAAATAAACAATGAGATTCATCAATTACCTCTTGAGACCTGGCCTCCGTTAAAACGAGTGTTTTGTAAAAGGTTCTGCTACTACAGAATAGTTATTTATGCAACTAGTGTGTAAAGTAAGGCTTTTTTAAACGAGTTGAATAAATTATTTCACGAGCGAGGGAAATGAATTCACGAGTTTAAAAAAGGCTATTTTCAACGTGTTGTCATACACTATTTTTTTATAATAACGTACAAAAAAAGTATTAATTAAATTGGCATTTATTGATCGGCTTATTAATTATTTTATTATCACGTGCAAATGATTTGAACGTGATTATTTATATTAATGATTATTTTAAAATCATGTGCAAAAAGTATTTCTTAGATTGGCATTGGAAATAAGACCCCAAATAAAGAATCACGTTTAAATAAAGAATTTTACACCAATCAGATGCTTTTATTTACTTTGTCGCACTAGTGCGTAAAAGTAACTTTGAAACACAATTTTGTTAAAAACATCACTTTTGCCACGACTATTGATTTGAAAAAGATAGTTTTTTTGCACGATATTATAAAAATTATATTTTAACTTTAAAAAATTGAAATGGTTTGATAGAAGATGATCTGAAAATCACTTTCCAGACTTTGATTGAATATATGTTGTTTAAAAAAGGAGTTAGTACTAGGAACAAGCATGATTTTGGAGTTCTTGTAAATAAAAAACCCTTTTAACTTTTTTCGCAGGCAAATTTAAAGGCGTTTTGCATATAAAAGTGTTAAAATGGACTATTAATTAAAGAAAAACTTTTGACAAACCTTATCATAGCACTAAAAACACAAAATTGTATTTTCAGGGCTTAAGACAGCGGTTCCCAACCTGTGGGCGATCGCCCCCAAGTGTGCGATTTGTGTTATCAAAGGGGCAAAAAATACTTGAGGGGCGATGAGTTTTCAAAGGGGGAAAATTATAATAATGTACCTTTGTACAGTAAAACCATTCTCCAACCATAACCAAACCAGCCAATTTTTACTTTAACCTCTCTTAAATTTTCTAGAAACCGGTAAAACTATCTTAGTTAATTATTTCACTTTTGTTCTTTAAAAATGTGTTAAAATAGAAAAAACATAAAACATATTTTTATTTAAAAGTGACCAGATAAAGCTTCTTTGGTTGTTTTTATAAACGGTGGTAAGTGTTATAAAACTGTTTTATAGTTACACTTTAACTCAAATTATGATTAGACATAATATGAAAATTAAAAAGGGGGCGATGGATGTTAATCAACCTGAAATACGAGGCGATGGTCCAGAAAAGATTGGGAACCACTGGCTTAAGACCTCAAATGCCACTAAACTGTGGCACTCTTCACCAAGAATTTAAGAGGGTTCCCACATTTATTTCAAAATAAAAATCAAGGCCTATAATTAGAGTGAACCATTTCCACAAATAAAAACTAACTAGCGTTGATACGAAAATCCTCTTTTATAGAAACCTAGCTTTATAAATTACATTAATGAATTTTAAGAAGAAATTCAAAATTTTCAAGGCGTTTGAAAAAAGATATTTGTAACATAACTTAATTTAGAAACAGTTGAAACATAATAATCATTAACATGAGAAGTTATTTAAAAATAAGCGGTGTGGTAGAAACATAACTAATTGAAAAATATTTTCTGCAGCCCTTTAGAATTTGGCCTCTTCAGATTTCGGATGCTTTAGTGGTTTTGATTGCCTGCCAAATGTATTTTATCTATGTACATTAAAAAAAATATGCACTTTAGATTTAAATATTGTAATCAAATTAAACTTTAAAATCAAATGTTCAAATAAAATAGTGCTTTTCAAAAATTGTTGGTTAAAAAATAAGAGTTTTTGGGGTCCTTGAAATTAAAAATAATTCTTAAGGACTTTCAAGTTTCATACTGTAAACACTAATTTTTAAAAAATTTCATTTAAAGCAAACTTTTAAATAGTATTTGTTTGAAAAATAAGTTTATATAAATAATATAATGATGTAGGAATATTGTAGTCAAATTAAACTTTAAAATCAAATGTTCAAATAAAATAGTGCTTTTCAAAAATATAAATTTAGGGGTCCTTGAAATTAAAAATAATTCTTAAGGACTTTCAAGGTTCATACTGTAAACATTAATTTTTAAAAAAATTCATTTAAAGCAAACTTTTAAGTAATATTTGTTTGAAAAATAAGTTTATATAAATAATATAAACGTAGGATTTTGCAGCAGCCTCAAGAGGATTTCAGTAAACTAGTTATCAGATCAAAACAAGATGCAACATTTCAACCACACACATACACAGTGGTGGAGGTGACTAAAGCATGTTAATGTTGGGAGATTTTGATTAGTAGGGGAAACTTGACAAACAGGTTTCAGGAACGGAGGGTCTTCATGCAAAATAAAAAAAGGAGACTTTGGTGTATCATTCTCGGAAGCTGATCTGTAATTAAACAAGGCAAATCATGTATTGAATATATTATAAAAAATATTAATTTAAAACACACATGAATTAACTCAAACACTTTATTGATTATATTAGGGGGTGGGTGTATTTAAAAATCCTCTTAAATTAATTAAATACAATATTATGAAGGAGGGTGTAAACATTTAGTATTAACTTTGAGATAAAACTTTTAAAATAAACCCCTGGTGAAAACATAAAAATTTCATTAATACAAACCAAAATATTATTGCAATATTGTTAGTTAAAAATCAAAAATGCAGAGAATACCAAATCTATTGTTTTTATAAGGACATTTCTAGCGTTTTTTCTGCTTCTGTAACGCATGTTTTTGAATTTATAAAAATAACTTTTTAACTTTTGAACAATTAAAAAAAAATTACAGTAAAAAATAGCTTATTTTCGGGCACAATAAAAAAAAAGGTCATGAATTGTAACTACTGATTAAGTACAAAAATTAAGACTTTTTAAGACTGAAAACTTTTATGGTGCACCTGCTCTTGAATTTTAAAAGTTATCAAAGTAAAAGTGAAAAAGATTAAAAGTGAGCAAAGATTGTTTCTACACTATGTATACATATATTTTAATACTATACTATTATTACAGTCAAACCTCGATAACTCGACTTCCTATAAGTCGAATAATCCGCTAACTCGAACTTTTAATCAGGTCCTGAATCATTTCTATTCTTTTCTTTAAAAAACTCGAAGTGAACATCCTCTAAGTCGAAGTTTTTGTGATAGATTTCACCGGTAAAAACACATTTCAGTTAAAAATTAAATTTCAGTTCAAATTAATCAGCATTTTGTATCCATAATGTCTGTGAACGCCAACAACCTTAAAAAATACAAACAAGAAATAACTGGGTTTTTTTTCAAATGAGATTTACGTGGTATGTATACTAATCGATATGTAATGAGGCCAAATTTTGTGAGTTTTAATAAATTTTTGGACCATATATTCTTCTCTGGTTGTCTACAGACCACAAGGGTTATTAAAAAACTGAAATGCGTATAACTATAGTATTATGGCACATATCTAACCATTTAAACCAAGTCGACCCATCTTAAGTGACAGTAGAGAGGAATGGAAGGTAACTTCGATAACTCGAACTTCGGATAAGTCGAATATTTTTGGGAAGCCCCTGGAACTTCAAGTTATCGAGTATTGACTGTATATATAAAATCAATAGATCTTATTGTCAAAAGTTTAAAATTATTCATTAGATAATCATTATGAAATGTGCTATTTACGTCTATTAATTACAAATTATTAAATTATTGGGGACTAATGTTAAGCTGATCTGCAAAGAAAAATGTCTAATCAGTAAATTGAATATAGTGTCAGTACTTTGGTAAGATTATTTTAAATGGTTGGTCCACTGACTGCTCTCCTTCCATTTCAGTTTTTGGGCTGTAAAAAGCAGGACAGATTAATTAGAAAATAAGTCACAGCATCTTACATTTCTTTTTCAACGCACATTCCACAAGAATTACTGGTTAAAAAAAACCTATGAAATCACAGAGCGATTCAGTAAAAATCTCTTCATATTCAAGTCAACCAAATCAAATACAAAATTATTTCACTAGAAGCAAAAAATAAATATTTTTCAAACATTGACATCTTTTGCATCAATAGGTTCGACTATAAAACGAACAAATAAGAAAAAATAACTATAGGAACACAACAAACACTTCAAATAAATATTAGAACAAGACTACAGGAACCAATTTCAACCCTTATTCTCATGATCATCGATTTTTTTTAATTTTTCTAATTTTCAATTTTTTTCTGTTTTTTTACAGCTAAAATAAAGATTATTTAGTGTCATAACCTTTCTAAAATAATTAGTGCAGTAATTAATTAGAGTTTTATAAAAGGTAGCATATATGCAACCTTCAGTTTTTAGCTTGTATTTTTCCAATAACAGTAATAATCCAAAAACTTAAGCAATTTTTTAAAACTACAGAACATAAGAAATGTGAAAAATATTTTTCAAAGTAAAAAAAAAAAAAATATGAAAAATAATTCAATGAACTTCCTTGTACAGACGAGACATGATGCACAAACGCAACAAGTTACCTTCCTCTAAAACAAAAATAATTTTAACTTTGTACATTTTTTCACTCTGAACGAAGCTTCTATACTGTTCTTCTAACAAATAACAATGCAACATACTCGCTGACGTCACTTAAGAAACAGAAAGTAGGGGAAAACCCCAGGTAGCATATATGCTACTTTATGAGAATAAGGGTTAAACACAGCAACTTTTATCAGGGTTCCCACTAAAAATTTATAAATAAAGCAATTGAAGTCAAAATCAGCACTAGCACTGTAAATGCACTATGCAGTCACTAGATATGTTCATAATAACACAATCCATTTTATAATACTAGAAAATTAAAGTAAATATTATCACTACAGTTTAATATTCTATGAATTTTTTTGGATGATTTACAAATGATTTTAACCATCAGGGTTGCTACACTATTTGGGAAAAAAAAAATCAAGGACTATTTAAGGACTTTTCAAGGATACATTTCTCCATTTTCAAGGACTGTATATTAAAAAATGTACCTCAATTCCACGACAGTTTTAAAAATTAATTTAGAAAACAAAGAGCTTTAACAGCTCTCTAACTTTCAAATGAACTTAAATACATGTTATAAAATAACCATTTAGCTACCGAAAAGATCTGTGAAGAACGCCGTGAGGAGTAACGGAAAAGTAACGAAAATTTTCGGTACTATGTAAAATACCAATAAAAGTAACTTAGTTACAATTACAGTTATTTTCTGAAAAATCTAACAGCATTACTTGGCGTTACGGAAAAAAGTAACTGTTGCAAGCAACACGTTACTCCAATCCATGGAAAAAATGGCCACTTCAAGATAAATAAATTCATCGGCCTTAAAAATTAAGGACTTTTCAAGGTTGATAATGTTTTTCAAGCACTTTTAAGACCTTGAAAATCAGTTTTTTTTCAAGGACCGTGGCAACCCTGACCATTTTCAAGTCAAATTTGGGGAAATAAACAAAATATTGTAACCTTATCCCTTCTTTAAATTAAAAAAAAAGAAAGGTCTGTTTTGAGCCACTAGAACACTCATAGATACTTATTGGTTATAGGGTCGCAAGCTTTGAAAGCACTTTTTTCCCCTACCCCTTTGTGCGAATACCCAGAAAGCTGTCAGAGCGACTGCAATTAAGAAGAGTGTCAAACAAAGTAGGTTTATGTTGTTGTTGCTAATTCCCAATAAATCTGTTGACATTTAGGAAGTCCGAAACCAAACCAAAAGGGAAGAAGAATGTATGTCGTCCCAGTCCAGTCCTAGGCAGTTTAGGATATGATCAGGTGATGCCTGGTTGTGCTGGCACTTAGGGCAAGGAGGGAAGATCTTTTGATTAGCAGAAAACTTAACGACTTTTCAGGTGGCCGCTGGCTAGTCTGGACAAGCAGGTGTTGGCCTGTCTGTCACCAGGAAGAGAAAGAGAGAGTCCTGGCCTTTTTGCTTTGTACCAGTAGTGAGTAGGAGGTTGAAGCCAATTTAGTTTGTGTTGGGCCATTTGCATTGCGAATAATTCAAGGTATGTGAGCTCTGAGGTGGAGGGGACTGAGTTGTCTAGTCCCTGCTTTGCTAGAGTGTCTGCCAACTCATTACCGTGGATGTCGACATGGGATGGGATCCATTGGAAGTGGACATCATGCTGTTGGGAAATGAAGTAGGTTTATAACAGCAATAATCACACTGTTTCCTGGAAAATCACTCGAGGGGGTAGGGGATGAAAGTGCTTTCGAAGTTTGCATTGTAATTGGAAGGACAATAGTAGGATGGGAGAATACAATCTGTTTAAACGTTGCGGCATTTCACTTTTTAAAAGCCAGCTTAGGGTTTGACTGCACATTTGAAGAGTACAGGGGGAGAATTGCTTGATTTATTAGGAGTCGTCCCGTAATTGTGTCTGCTTGGCGGACATTGGTGGCAGGAAACCGGTTTCTCTTTCTTCTTCGCTTGGTCCAAGCGTCGGAATCGTGCATCGCATGAATCTCGGTAGGTAGAAAAGTCGTGGTTTAGGACTTTTCAATTAATTTGCGAATCTTAAAATTTCTCTTAATTGTTTTAGAAAAATTCGTGATTTTCAATCAATCGTACTTTATTTTTAAAGCTTAACATGATGATGAACACAGTCTTTTGAATAAAACGCGGAACTGAATTTCAGGGTTGCAGTGAGAGAAGATGCACAAGAAAGTGAGAAACTGGTTTCCTTACACCAGTTTAGGCGATTACTCGCTATCATCGCCAAAGATGCCTGATGAGGAAAGTTTTCTACGAAATTAAGCGGTTTTTCCCCTGTACTCTTCATTTACAAGCAGCTATCACAAGCCAGATAAGCATATTTCTTTAAAATTAATGTCAGTGGCAACCCTGATCGACACGAGATCAATCCCTTACTTCACTTGCGCAGAATATCTCGTTCGTTTGTTGGGTGACCCGTATGAAGGTGGTGCGCCTGGACAGCTCCTTCAGCTTGGAGGCCCCTGTGTAGGTGCAGGCGGACCGCAGGCCCCCTAACACGTCCAAAACGGTCTTTTCAATGTCGCCACGGTAGGGGACCTCCACGGTTTTGCCCTCAGAAGCTCTGGAATTAAAGGATGGGTGGTTCAGTTTGCAGGAACGGCGTATTAATTATTCAGAACAATCAGACACCACGAGACTTTTTTTAACTGGGAAGATACATGGAACCGCCTGAATTTTGATTGTTTCTTAGAGGCGTTATTAAATGAGAAAGAATGTATGAATCGTTTTAAAATTCAGCATGTTTATACATTAAAATACAAAAAATCAGATGTTTTTGTTTTAGTTTTTTCAAAATGGCCACCATAGTAACTCATCTACTGAGACCCTTGCGGATAGAAGTATCAATCAGCGGTAATTCTAGCTTCTCCTACAGCGATCTAAAGCATACCTGTACTCAGCAACCCCTCCATGATACCTCTGCATAGCAGTAGCAGAGCTCATCCCGTAGAACAGTTTCACCTTCTTTCCGTTCTTTTCGATGACGTCGCCCCCTGATTGGTCGTGGCCGGCAAACATCCCTCCAATCATGACAAAGTCCGCCCCTGCACCGAATGCCTTAGCGACGTCACCTGGGTTGGTGCAGCCACCATCCTGTAAAGGGGATTTTTTTTTTTAAATTTAACTGTTAACATGGGATTTAAGGAATGAAAATTATTAACCTGGTTTTATTTTTAAGAAGGATATCAAAAATTAGGTTTTTGTAAAAGTACCCCTTGCACACACTATTTATACACCATAGAAACACGACTTTTAAATAGTAATAAATTTTTTATAAAGCCAAAAATTATCAATTTTCTTTTGTATATTTAATTAATAGTTTCACCGTTTGCTAATTTTTTTGAAGTTTGAAGAATAATGCTGTAAATCTTTTTTGCTCTAAAAATGGAAGTGAAACTCGTAACATTATTTATCTTTATATTATTTTGTAAAGTAAAAAATAACCCAATTCTTATGCAAAAAAAATGTTCTGTCACATTCTTAATAACCAACTTTTAGTCGCCATACTTGCCCTTTCTCACAATATTTCTTTCGCAAATTCACTTAATATCCTTCATTGTTTATTAAATTAATTTGCAGTTTTAAGATTAAATATTTACAGGGTTCGTACGCCTCCTTAAATTCCTTTTTATTTTTTAAGGGCCTTTATAACCCCTGAAATTTTTGAATCATCTCCTGATATTCCCTCCTCTCTCCTGAAAAAATTGACGAAATGAATCATTTTTCTCCTTTCTCAGTCCGTTTTCTCCTGCACTTTATCAGGATGTCTACTGGTCGAAAAAGTCATGAAATTAGAACAAAGGTCACAAAATTTTAACAAAATCGCCAGAAAAGGCGATTCCCCCCCCCCAAAAAAAAGGGTTTGGCTTTTACACCGAAGCCTCAAATTTTCCACAACATTTACACCCCTTGTTTCCTTCATTCTCGGTCCAAGTCACTAGACCAATACAATAATAAACAAACATATTCAAATTTATTTCGCGATACCTCCTGAATTTACATTACTGCACTCCTGAAAAACTCCTGAATTTCACTATTACAGATAGAGTACGAACCCAGTATTTAGTAAATTTCAAAAAATATCACCTTCCACTTTAATTTCGGAACTTATGTTAAGCTTGTAGTTCATTGAGGATTGTCGAGTTCTTTTGAGTGTTTCCCCTTTTTGCCATTGCTGGGAGTTGGGAAAACTTGTATTTTTTTATTGTATGATTTGCCACAAACTGAAACCTACCCTCTGTTCATGCTCTGTCCCTCTGAAGAACTAGCATGAACAGAGTCATTGTTCTGATTTTTATTGTTTCATTTTGTTTTGTATCGCATGTTTTACCAAGTTATCTTTACTGAGTATACATTTTTTCCCCCCTTGTTAGTTTGAAAAACTCTTCAAATTCATACTTCTATATATCAGCATTCTTCTTTCGATCTTTGCTTTAACAACATATTTCCGAAATATTCATAAGAGTTGAAAGATGACAAACATACAATACTTAATTTTTCAAGTTTAATTAAAAATGAATTTAAGTACTAATTATTCTCAAGTTACAATTTCATCACATTAACTAAGTGATTAAGGAACTCTTACGGAGATGATGTGTCCTCCCAGCCCATGGGCAGCGTCGGCACATTCCAGCACAGCACTGAGTTGGGGGTAGCCCACCCCAGTTTTCTTACGGGTCGTGCATACGGACCCAGGCCCAATGCCCACTTTGATGACGTCGGCTCCGGAAAGAATCAATTCTTCAACCATTTCGCCGGTCACAACGTTACCGGCCTGCAAGATATACATTAAATTCATTAAAAAATTGTGTTATGGCAAAGCATATTATTACACTAGTTATTTAGATGTGTTAACCTTCCTAACAGCCTGGAAATGGGCAAAATTTGAACACATAATGAAAGTTTTTACAAAATTAATATTTTTTGATAGATTTTTAAGAATGGTGATAATTACATCCATAAAAAAATTAAGTAAGAAATTATTAAACCAAGTTTATTTAGCTGTGTTAAAAATCGTCTCAGAAGCTTGGATTAGACAGCCTGGATGGTTCAAACCAAAAATATAGTGGGGGCCTAATGGGTTTGATCTCAATTCTCAGCCCATGTCGCTAACAGTCTGCGCACTGTACCGGGTGCGGGTTCGATTTCCCCCGCCTTCATCCTGGGTGTACTTTTCTCTCTTTGGATCAGTAAAAATTCTTTCTGTGTCTATCTTAAGTGACGAAGTTTATAAGCGGGTCTCTGATCAAGCACACAAACCGGAAAATACATGTACCAACCTACCTACTACAACGTGTAGGATGGGGGGCGCCGTAGCCCAGTCGTCAGAACATCGGCCTCTCATACAGAGGTAACGTGTTTAAAACCTGCCACATAGGGCCCGTTCTCATGCAGAGCAAATGCCGGCTATTAGCCGGCTATCGGGAAAGAAAATCCCTCTGTAGGGAAAATTGCGGTAGCGAAAATGTACCCACTGCCTGGGTAGTAAAGATATCATTACCCCCCCATGATGCATTTCGGCTTTGGTGATCACTCACAACAAAAGCAAAAATGGCGAGCAAGTGGACCCATGCTGAAGTCGTTTTTATTAGCTTCGTATGACCATAAATATCTTTCTGGGAAGGCCAATTGTAAAGTGGAGTTTATTACTTTGGAAATCAAATGAATCCAGTTTTGTATTCGCAACAACCTCCTACTTTCTTCATCATCAATAAAATCGATAGATGTCTGTCCACGAATTTTTAACAAAAGAATTGTTTTTAGTAATTCTTGCAACGACATCGCTAACAAAGAAACGTTAAAAAGAACACAAGGACAAGATCTCGAAGCTCGAGCACCAAATCAAAACAATCAAACAGGATGTGACGTACCCATACGTCATTTCCGGAATGCCGGCTAATACATGTGAACGGGGTTATAAAGTTTCACGGGATTGCCGGCTAAATGCCGCCAATTTCCCAGCCCATGTGAACGCGCCTATAATGAAAGTTTTTACAAAATTAATATTTTTTTGATAGATTTTTAAGAATGTGATAATTACATCCATACAAAAATTATTTAATAAAAAAATAATTCCAGGTATTTCCCCTACAAAACAAAAGTTCCCTAACTTTCCCAGTCCCAAAAAATTCCTTGGTCGTTTCCAGGAAGATCACATTTTCTGTATTTTGGCTGCATATTCTGTTTCACAGGAAAGCAGTGTGGACAATTGACGCCTAGTGGCTTGGTAGTAGAGCTTCGCGTTGCCATGCCACAGGTCCGCAGATTGAATTCCGGATTGGGCGAGGTTCACTCAACCTTTCATCCCTTAAGTGGGGTCGATAAAATGAGGACCAAGCATGCTTAGGAACTAAACACTGGGGGTGCCGCATGAGGTTGAGCACCTAACCAGGACATATGCCTAGCGCCTTTAGTCATGGGAGACAAGATGTTTATGCCGCGGCGGACCTATTTTCACCCCTTTAATTGTTAAAGCTAGTTTATTCTAAATTAAATTTTATTAAATCTAAATCAAGATTTTAGATAGTATTAGATGGTATGGGAGGCCCAGTGGCTTAGTAGTAGAGCTTCGCATTGCCACCCCACAGGTCCAGGGATCGAATCCCGGCTTGGGCGAGATTGAACCATGCTTTCATCCCTTAAGTGGGTCGATAAAATGGGTACCAAGTATGATTGGGAACTAAACAGTGGGGGTGCCACGTGAGGCTGACCACCTTATCGGGACATATGCCTAGCACCCCAGAGCCCTAGGTCATGAAAGCTGAAATGGGCACGGCAGGCCTTGGCCCACTCATGGGCTGTTGCACCAAGGAGTTAAGTTTAAGTTTTTTTAGATGGTATGGATTAGATAGGTTAGATGGTACGCAGAGGATTTTAGTTTAATATAATGAAAATGTTGCCAACCACTGCACTTCGAGCAACTTGAGGGCTATTGGTGAGGAGTCTCATTCGTTGGAACCTCAGTGACACTTGAGCTGGCAACCAGGACATTAAACTCCAGATTTAATGCACACATGTGCCCAGTCTCTCTACTCAGACTTGCTTCCGATTTTATAAGATCTGTTTTCCGATCTCTTATTTTGTTTTCCGTTTTATACAAAGAAAGCTTTCTTTATTTATTTAAGGGACGTAAAGTGAGAGGGGAGATTGTACCTGGGAGCAACGAAACCTTATTCTGATGCTATAAGGTTTTTCCAAATTGGGGAGAACTCAAGCATGTTACGCACTAAGTTATTGTGGTTTTTAAGAATATGGAAATCTTCGTAAAAGTAAAGTTCCAAAACGCTAGAAGGTTTCATCAAAATGTGGACAAGCTGTCCCTAACAAGCAAAAAAGATAAAAATACATATTCACCATGATAGTGTGGGAAGGGTACTCTGCCCTCACTTTCCTGACCAGCGCCACAAAGTGTTCCGAATATCCGTTCGCGACGTCCAGGCAAATGTACTCGATGGCCGGAACAGCCTTGATGATGGCGCACAGGGACTCAAAGTCACCTTGGGCTGTACCGATGCTCACGGCCACATGCTAAAGGCAAAGGAAGAAATGCCGGGATTGTCAGTATATGCAAAAAATATTTTAACATGTAAAAGTTTAATACACATTTTTAATAAATAATTTACTAAGTATTTTTTTATAACAACGTGCAAAAAAGTTTACTTTTTTATATCATATTCATTCATAAATCGCTGCGAAAATGACACTTTACGTGCTTACGTCACAGAAAGTGACGAAAGTAGCACTTTCGGCAGTAGTGCGGTAAAGTAAATAAGAGTATCTGATTGGTAGAAAAACAAAATGTCAGGAATATCTCCATGGAAACTAAATGATGTCATGAAACTCACTTATTTCTATTGGTTCATTACTTTTGCATTTTCTAATATCTCCATGGAAACTACAAGTACTACAAAAATTGTTAAAGGAAATTAAATAAGACAAAAGTCACTCATTGGTAGAAATACTTTTTTGCACGTTATTATAAAAAATATTGTAAGCAAGCACGTGCCAAATAATACTTTATTAAGCTCTTGTCATTATTTCAATCGACCTACGGCCCCGTGAAATAAAAGCCACACGCTTAATAAAGTATTATTTTCGGCACTAGTTGCTTAAATAACTATAATCTTTTTTTTGTACAGAACAGGGCGAATATACAACTTGTTTCTGTTAAAACAGATATGTATAATTTCACAACTTTATTTTTGCAGAAGACTGGTCACTCTTTAAAAAAAAAAAATTAAGGCATTCTGTGTTTTTCTCTTAATATTATGTAAATTAGTATCTGCTTAACTGCATCGTCTAACTTATGCAAATTGTTTCAGTATATAAGCAGCCGGTTTTTCAAACCCGCTCTCTTCTCTCTTTTGTTCACTGCTTAGTGACTATAATTATGTGAGGTTAACCGCCGGTATCCTTTTTTGGGTGTTAGTTTAGAAAAACACAAGTTGGAATTAATTCAAATATATTATTTAAAGTTACATAAGCGACTTATAAAACGCTTAGATTAATTTAACAATTCTAAAAAATAGAGAGAACAGCCAAAATGTTTTTGACTGAGGAAATTAAAATAAAGCAAACCAAACACTCAAAGACTTGAACTGAAACGAGCGATTTGGTTGTTTGTAAACATTCCCGGAACTTTCCGTGACAAGTTTAAGTAGCTTATCTAAGTTTCGTCCTTGGCAAAACTAAAACGGGAAAAAGTAAGTCCATTTTTAACAAACCAGTTTTTCCTAACAGTTACCAATAACAGGGCTGGACTCAGGGCCAGATCTTAGTTATACTTTTCTATATCTTAGTTTTACAACGATGCTCTATTTTGCCATTGTATAGGAGGGGATTGGTAAGGCCACATCTGGAATATGCTGTTCAGTTTTGGTCACCCTTCCTCAGAAAAGATACAGAGTTGCTTGAAAAAGTTCAGCATAGGGCTACAAAAATGATTAAGGGTCTATCTGGTATTGATTATGATAACAGATTAAGATCTTTAAACATGTATTCCCTGGAAAATAGGAAAGCTAGGGGTGATTTAATACAGTTATTCAAGCTCATAAAACAGGGAGACATGGAGGGCTTAGGTTTTACCTTAAATAGCCGGACCAGAGGACATGATCAGAAATTGAATAAATTAGAAGGGAGGCAAGAAAACATTTTTACGATAGAGTTGTCAATGAGTGGAATGCTTTACCAGATTATGTTGTGCATTCGAAGAGAGTAGAAGATTTTAAGAAAGAATCTTGATAGTCATTGGAAACTGGTAAAGTATTAGATTTATTTTGGACCAACCATGCTGGGCCTCTGGCCTGTCGGTCGACAATTTTTGTATTTGTATTTATGTCTCCTTACCTTCAATGCCTCAGGGTTTTCAGCAGCAAATTTCTCCCACTCGTCCAACGTATAGTGCTTGTGGATGCATGTAAACATGCCATGCTACAATAATTACATAAAAAATAACTAAATAAGACATCAATAGTTATTATTTCATAGAGAAATTAAAAATTATACAAGAAGTATTTATTCATGTATGCTAAATCAAAAAGCAGTGTGTCTACTTAAAAACAATTTCAAACTTCCCAACTTTTCCTGTGCGGAAATTTTCCGGGTATCAATTTAAAGGTTAAATTGTGTTGTTTTAAAGTCATCTGGTGACAATTAAAATACACTACACAAATTTGAAACTGCTTAAAAGGTAATTTCAGTCGAAAAATACCTTTTTAAGATAAAAGTAATAAATTGGACATTTAACGTAAGCAGTGGTGCCGGAACCGGTATGTCAGTTGCCATACCGGTTCCGGCGGCAAATTCGTTTTTCTAAAATTGTTTGGTATTTTACGTTCAGAACAGAACTCTCAGCGATTCTTCAAAGCAAGAGTACCAGGATTTATGAAACACCCTAATTCGAAACTTTTCATATTCACAATATCCAAAACAAAGCCTAAGAAACTGTATTTTCAACCATACTGCCTTCCCACTTTGATCTTATCCTAATGCAACAATGAGAAAAAAATACTCTTGCAGGTGATATGTTTTTTTAAAAAAAAACTATTGAAATAAAACTAACTTCTAATAAATGTAAATATTGGTTGATTGCCTAAAAAATACTTATTTGTTAAATAATATTATATTTAAAACATCTAGATGAAGTGGGAGGAGGGGGTAGATAGAGGCATTTCTTGCCATACCTCAAAAGAATAAGTTCCGGCGCCACTGAATGTAAGTTAAATAAGAAATGCTCAGAAATTTAAGAGTTTAATAAATTCATCCATGCAACAAAAATAACAGTTGGATATTTTAAAACCTAAATTTTTTTTTTTAAGGATTTTCACCCAAAAATGAAAAATTCCCTGACTTTTCTGGTAACCCCCCCAAAAAATTTCCTTGACTTTTCCAGGTATTCTAGTTGTACACCCTAAAAAAAGCACTTACCTTTGCCAGAACTTTGGCAATCTCAAACGTGCCAGTGGTATCCATGTTAGACGAAATGATGGGGATGCCATTGTACAGTTTGCCAGAGTTACGAAACTTGAAAGGTCGAAAGAGGTCCACCTGAAATAGAGAGAAAGGGCATTTTACTTTTAAAATTTTTTCTTCCAGGCATGTTTTGCAATAAATAATTTGATCAACTGTCCAAAACATCTGTAATGCTCTTCATTGCCTCTAGCCGGTAGAGATTTACTGTACGGTCCCCCTTGGCGAACTTTCCATTATCGCGCCAAAAGTCTGCATTTTGGGGACTTTAAAAAAAAAAAACTCGATTTAAATAAAAGATCGTATGGGAATATTTCTTATGAAAACTCAACCAACGGTCCAATAGGGTTGCCGGAAAACGTCATCGGTGCAAAGTCATAGAATTCGAATCTTCAGTCAAAGTCATACAGGTTGCCAGAAAAAATTATTTATCGCCAAATCTAAACAAATCGCGCCAAGGGGGACCGTACAGTAAATCTGATCTCCTCTTAGCCTCTGAAATAGACACAGCAGGCCTTGGCCCTTTACGGACTGTCACGCAACCACCGAATTTAGTTTGTTACACAAAGTTTTTTATTTGAAATCACAAAGATTGCATCAACTTCATAAATAAAAAAAAAATAATCAGCTCAGCAATCACAAGTACCTAAATTACCGGCTTAAAACGTTAATACATAATTCATAGTTAAACCAAAACAGTAGATATAAAATGTGCAATTATTATCAAGTAAAAGAAGAAAAATATTATTGTAATTCGACTTTAGAATTTTTTTAAATAAAATAGCCTAAAAGAAACTAACATATGGTACACTTTGTCATTGGCATGACATAAACAAAGAATGATTGAAAACTTACATCGTTTCTACTCTTGAGGGTGCTTCGCTTGGGCCTCAGAAGAACATCCTTAAAATCAAGTTTTATATCGTTTTCAATGTGAGGCATTTTGATCTTTGTTAAATAAAATATAGCCTTGAGTTTCTAACTTTTTTTGTGATTTGAGATTCCGTTGATTCCGAATCTAAAAATTCCGGACGAAATAAGACACGACGTACGGTCACGGACAAAAGGTTACATAATATTATACAACTATTTTCTTATTTATATGAGTAAAGAAAACAATAGTCTAAAATATTTTATATGTTTGTAAATATTTTTATTTAAACAAAAAAATTATTAAATTATTCATTCCTCAATATTAATACACAACAATAGTCGATGCGAAAAAATTCGAAATTGAAATACATTTTGGTACTAAAAACCAGTTATTATGTTCTAAAAGGGAGATTTTAAATTTTTAAATTTTTTTTATTTCAAACAAATTTTTTAAAAGAAATCACTCGAAATTTATGTCAAGGTCATATTTTTTTCGTGCAAATGGGCTGGCGCATCCCTCTCGGATGGCAACAGAATTCTCCACGGGGGGGAAAAATGGCTTCGACTCCCGAGCAAGTGGTGTGTACCCCGACCTTTGTTTTCCCCGCCGCCTTCCCAGGTTTGTTTATTTATTGTCACAATTTAAATTTCGAAGCGCGTACATTTCGACACTCGCCGCGAAATGGCCGGGTTTCGCGGAGAATTCTGCTGGAAATATAAATCAAAAAGGAGGTGGAGATCAATTTCCCTCAAGTTGTTGTTCTTTGTCAATAAAACTTGTTTTTATTATTTTCTTCATACATGATGTTGCTGTGAAACATATTTAATGTGCACCGATTTATTGTATTTAAAATTAATTATTTTCTTTTTTTTAAGGGTTATTTGAATAGCAGAGTGATTCTTTGATTGGGCAATGCGGTTTGCTATGCTAATTAGATTTTTTTTATGACTGTCATTTATATTATTTAGCGTTCCATAAACGATGGATTCCTTTTAAATAGTCATATAAATGTTAATAATCTAATCATAATGATGTTTATAGACTGTTTTTATTCTTATAAATCTTTTATGTACGCAAATATAAACAAAAGAAATATTTGTAAATGTATTTAAAAATATGTTTCTTGAACTTGTAAATAATTTAAAAATTATTGATTATAATTTAAAAATCTAAAATGATAGAGTAAGTTATTGAAGGAAATGCAATAGATAGTAAAATGCTAGGCATCATGCTTCTAATGTTGAAGGTGGAATAGCTTGAGAAATATCCGTTCAAATTTAAAGATGACTGTTAGACGGTAAGAATAGCATTTAACAATCTATTTGGAAAGGATAAGGAAAGTTATGAAGGTAATGTAGTACTTCTACTATTAAAGTTAGAATAGTTTGAGAAATTAAAAATGAATGCGTATATATTGTTCATACACATATTTTTATACAATTCAGGGGTAGTAAAATAACACTTTTACGACCTTTTTCTTGAAAATGAAAATTATTGGATTGTTAATTGGTCAATCTTTGTTTGCAGGATTCGACCCAAGGACACACCTTGCCAATTTCCACGCTGCCGTGGGCCCGGGTCCCACCGCCACCCAGATCCAGTTTGTGGAAGAGACCCCTGGTGGCAAGCACAAGAACCACCATGCAAGGAGCATCAAGGTCTGTTTTTTTCAAGCTTCCTTTGAACAGTTGAACAAGAAATGGAGAGTTCAGAATACAAGTGAACCAAGTTCATATTTAGTCGTTTTCAAGTTAGCAGCACAATTGCCACTAACTATGTACAGGGTTCGTACGCCTCCTGAAAACCTCCTGAATTTAAATTTTTTATTCTAAGGGCCCTTATAACTCCTGAAATTTGTCTCATCTGATATTTTTTCCTTCTTTGCTGAAAAAATTGACGACTTTACTTTATTCGGAATTAGTCTACTGCGCAGTAGAAAAATATAGTTCAGACATTGTGATAATAGTTAATGTCCCATAATGCACCGCACAACTGTTCAGAATTTTTTTTCTTCTTCTGTTTCGTCATTTGAAGTGCAGTGAAGTCACTAGACTAATACGATAATAAACAAACATATTCAATTTTATTCCTTGTTACCTTCTGAATTTACATTGCTGCACTCCTGAAAAACTTCTTAGAAACTCCTGAATTTCACTATCATAAATAGAGTATGAACACTGTATGTAGAATGGGAATGATTTGCTCTTGTTTTCATTTTTATCCGCATTGGGTTTCATTCGTTGCTTCGATTTCACATACTACGATTTCATTGTTTGCTTTGGTTTCACTCTCAAAATGACCAAAAAAAATGTAAAATTTTTTTTCTTTCCATGCAAGATTTCTTTAACAAACGTTTTAAACAACCAACAGCACAGCAAAAAGTTGTCATTTTAAAAATGTATAAGTAAAATATTCTTAAACTCATTTTCGATTACCAAATCATAAGTAATTCCAAGCAATAAATGACAACAAACCATTGGAGCTGTTGCCATCCACGACGTGAAACAACCCCATTTCAGTGCAATATTGAAAAAAGTCGTAGTTCAGATAATATCCACAAAGCAGCTGCAATTAAAAAAAAGTTTTCAGGTAATTTGGTTATAAGGATTTAACTGTAACCTTCTGTAGCACAAAGAAGCTTTTTATGGTTCACTTGTATTCAGAGCCCTCTAAATCAGGGGTTCCCAACCTTTTTGCACCTGCGTACCACTTGACTTTTTGAGAAATTTTATGTAACACCAGACCAAAATAAGCACGCGTATAATATTTACTCTTTTAAAAGTGTTCAAAGGCTTTTTGAATTAAATTCCTGAGAAAACTTCATATTTAATGGTTAGGTATTTGTTTATTTATAACATGCTTATAATAAAGGAAAAATAAAAAGATTAAAATTGTATTAGTTTTCATTTTTATTTATTGCCCATAGGTCTAAAAACATACTAATAAAAAAATTAGTACAAACTCAGCAAAAAAATTAATCATCATATAAAATATACATTTATAGTCTTTAGTGCAAAACTTGTTATTTGCTTGTGGTTAAAATATCAACATAGGGAGTAATGGAACTAATCTTCACTCTTAAGCCCTTCAATACTTATTCTGTTTCTATGTGTATTTTTTATGTACAAGAGTTCAGGTAATCCACTATCACACAAGTAACTTGTAACGAATGACATCAAAAATAGTAGCATCATGTTGCTCACATCACTTACGCGTACCACCTGAAATTTTCCCGCGTACCACCGGTTGGGAACCCCTGCTCTAAATGATTATTCCTGCTTTTGACAACTTGTATGGTAATTTCCATTATATTTTTAAACTCATAAATGCTGCTTTTTGGACCACTCTGAAATGATTTTTTTTTCATATTTGAAGGTCTCAAATCACATTTAGTAAAATTTTTAGTTTAGTTAGGGGATACAAAACAGTCCCCAAATGGGGGACTCACAGTCTAAATGGTTAAAAAACAACAGTAAAATACTTTTAATAGTCATTATGTGAGGCAAGAAATTAACGATTAAATTAACTATTTTTATTAACAAATCTTAAGATTTAATCTACGCATTACATAATCAAAACGAGGTACCGCAGCACACCTCTCTACACAGAGTTTTTGAATGTTCTGACGAATGTCGTTGCGAAATTCAAAGTGTGGACACCGCCACTGTGACGTAATCAGTTTGCGACCTTTCAATAGACGGCTGTGTCGTGGCGCCCTCTGTTGATATGGGATCAGACCATTCCCACAATTATATATATATTTATCCCTGTTTGTTAAAATTATGACTTGGAAAAATAAACTTGTTTTCATGTCAATTTTACCTTAACTTTCACTCAAATTAATAATTGTTTCTTAATTAGTTTTTTGCTAATGAAATAGAAAGCTACAACAAACTTAGCAGCTTAACAGAAGTTACAAAATCACCTAATGTAAACCCCTGTGGCATCAACCAAAAAAGGAAACTTTTTTTGGAAGAATAAGGTTACTGCCTCTACTTCCAAAAAAGTAAACTTTTTTAGAAGAATATGATTACTGCCTCTACTTCAATTCTTGAATTTTTATTTCACTGCAAATATATGTGTTATAACGAGATTTTACTGCAATTATTATCTTTCTCTTACTCGTCTTTCTCCATCCTAGGTCGAAGCCTCTCTGGCGCCAGAGCTAGCCGCCTGCCGAAACCTCTTAGTCGCTGCAGCTTCCACTTCCGCAGCCTTCCCGGGAATAGACCCCACCAAGCTCCCCCCTCCCCCCACGCACCCCCAGGAAGGAGGGGGCAAAGGTCAGTCCAAGGAGAAACTGTGGCCCTGCCCCTCTTGCAAGCTTCCCTTCAAACAGGCCTCTGAACTACAGGTTAGGGTTCGTATGCATCTCCCTGCCCATTTCGTTTGTGTGGATTTTTTGTTGTTTCATTTGTGGGATTGTTTTCATATTTAAATTTAAATGAGAGTGAAATGTAAGAATGCTCTGTGTGGTGGTAAGAATTGTAGCCCATGCATGTCGTAGAAGGCGACAAAATAGGTGCAAAATAAAATACCTAATAAAATATTCAATAATATATCCCTATTTCACCTGAAATAGGGGTATATCGGGGAAAAACGGGTCCTCCAGGTCCTCAATTTCATCCTGATATTGGTTGATTTAAAGCTTGCATATGGTTTTTAAAATGTATATTTAATATCCTCTATTCAGCGGCTAATGAAATAGCAGCGCGTGGTTGGAAGAATAAGTAGCCTAATAGTGATAATGAGAGTAGCGATGATTCACAAATAAACAGTTGACTAAAATCGTGGAAACTTTAATAAAATCTTCTTAAAGTACATATTGTAGACAAAATAAATAATAACAGTCTTACTTTGGAGAAAGGAATAAACAAACGTATGTGATTGAACAAGTAGAAATTTAGTTACTTCATTTTTTAAATTAAATAAAAACTAATAAAGTTCCATCTGAACTTTAAACACCGCGGGCGAAGAGAGCAAGAGAACTAGAGAACGAGAAGACGCCCACCACGCGACGAACTCGTAAACAACAACGTGGTCACGTGGTCGGTGCCTTCACCGGGACTGCTCATGGCGTAAATACCGAACCTACCATCGTGACGTCACAAATGTAAACGAACGTCATTGCGGCACAAATTGCGTGATAATCCTAACAATATTCAACCACAATTTTAAAAAAAACTTATTATTTTTTATAATCTGTTTTTTTGTTCGTACAGATCTCGATAATATTTTTAGTTATGTGAGTGGGAAGCAAGATAAACACATTTAATAATGTGCCAAATTTCAACCTGTCCTTCCCAAAGGGTAGGGTAGAGGAACGACTCGTACTGAGCTGCCATGGCTCACTACGGAGCCCGAATAGAGTGGCAAAAGTGCTAGTTAATTTATAATTTTGATACTGAGAAAGGGAGTACACCCAGGGCAAAGGCGGGAATCGAACCCACACCTGTTACAGTGCGCGGACTGCTAGCGTTATGGCCTGCGATCCAAACCACTCGGCCATCGGGCCCCACATGCCCCCCTATATTGTCTCCGTGTTGGTCCATGGTGCTGTTGACAGGTTCAGTCTCCCTTTTTACTGCACTTAAACTTGACCTGCTTCAAAATAAACAAACAAAACGTACATCTTTTACCTCTCTGGGTTCAAGGAATCAACCTACCTTTTTAAGAATGCGAAAGGTCCTAGGTTCGGGTCCGGGCATCGCCAAAATAACTGCCGACCTATAAATTCCAATTTCCCGTTATTTAACCTGTACTTCTGTAACTCTCTCAATTCCCTTATGAAAGATTTTAGACACATTTTGAATTGGGGAAAACACTCTTTATTAAATAATAGTTGCTGTTTAGTCATATGCATTAATATTCTTTTTTAATAATTTAATTCAGTTTATTTATTCAATTCAAGATGGGGTAAAACCTTTATTATTATTTTGAAATGTATCGTGTATAAATATATTAATATTATTTTATTTCATATAAAATTTTTGTTGCATCAGTCGGCCCGCAGTGTAGAATAAAGTCGCAACCAGTTTGTCCAAAGAAAGTCCCCATTTATTATTTCATAATTTAAAGCAAGTTTCAAGCAAATAATAACTTAGCAATATTACCGTAACTAACAGTAAAGTCAAAAGAAAGATAATTCATAATCCTAAACCAAGTCACAGTTGTCAAACATAATGCGTTCTATCCTCATCACACATTACATAGACACGCTATCATCTTATAGCTAACCTATCGGGGAGAACCAGCGTTGCCAAAATCAATCTTAGTATGTACAACTCTAATCCTCCCATACGGCACCTTCCACACTGATTAGTACGACCGAAATAGTAGTTCTTGCTCAACAATTTTATTCCAGCAAAATTGGCTGTGGCGAACCAAGTGTTGGTTCCGTAGTTAAGGTTCACTACAGCGGGGTTCGACTGTATTTGTTTCTTTGTCTAATCCAGAGATGCTTTTCCAGGTGCACCTCTCCGCTCATACCAAGTCTGAGAAGACCGTTCCGTGCGAGCTGTGCGGAAAACTGTTCGCAACAAACGAACGCGTGCGTATTCACGTGCGCTCTGCACACGGAGAGAAGTCCTGTGCGTGTGATATCTGCGGGAGCGGATTCAGCTACAGGTATGCATTGGCAACTTTTAGTTTGAATGCTTAACTTGTGGATCGGAAAAGGTTTTACGTGATGATGTGTAGTACAGTAGAACCTTGATTATCTAGTTTAATTGGGGCCCGAAGGTACACTGCTCAAAACAATTAGGGGAGCACTTCGCGTACTTTTGTTAACCCTCTCAGATTCAACGTTTTATTTTTTATTCTAAAAATCTAAAATTTGTGAAATAGATTCATTATACATCCAGAATGATATCGTAAAAATTTGGGGGAAAATCTAAATTTTTTAAATAAAATTTAAGGGGGGGGGGGAATTGGAATCATAACTTTTGAATAAATTATAACTTAATAATTTTTTCATAACTTTATTTGTTAAAAAAAAAGTTAAAATGAATTTTCAAACATCTAAGAATGCAAGCGTGAAGAATTTAGGGTCAATTTATTTCATAGAAGTTTTTGGGAGTGAATTTTATTTTACCATGTTTTTCATATTTTCATTTAATTAAAACCAACGTTATTTAATTCTTCAAAAGACGTGATTCTTCCATCTAACTATAAATAAGTGCAAGCTCAACTTAATGAGAAAAAAATTGCAAGCTGATGATTCCAAATGGAATCATTGGGGGGTGAAAGGGTGTAAACCAAGAATTCCTCCTAATTCTTTTGAGCAGTGTAGGTTGGATAATCGAAAATTCCGGATAATAGAGTCTCCATTAAATAGTGAAAATATTACACTGGAGCGCCGAAAGTCTGCTTACCTCAAATTCGCCAAGGCAAAAAATCACCAAATTCACCAACGAAATCCACTCTGGTTTTGCAGTGTCAATTCTGAAAATGGAACTTCCTAGGTAAGGAGAAAGTGCTAAAACATTATTCATAATTTACATTCTTATTTTTTTAAATATCTGTGCGTAGTTCTGCGAAATCGTTTATTTTTTTGGTTTCTTGTTTGAACAACAACCGAGAGTGACCTTTTTGGAGAAATTTGTTTGTTTTGACTTAGACAGTCGGCTAACAGAGAGACCAGTGTTTAAGCTGCGATCGCTTTTTTTTGCAAAATGCGAAAAGAAATCGCATTTTGCGAAAATCTTGACATCCACTTTCGCTAAAATGCGAAAATAAACAGAGGGAAGGAACGGATGCGATCGTTCCTTTTATGGACACGCTCATTTGGATCCTTTAATTCCAGACAGACGCATCATTATTGCCACCGTTTTGAACTTGTGTTCGGTGGATCTGATCGTTCCTTTTATAATAGACACATTCATTTAGATCCGATCGTTCTTTTTATAGACATTTTCATTTGGATCCGATCGTTCCTTTTATGGACACGCTCATTTGGATCCTTTAATTCCAGACAGACGCATCATTATTGCCACCGTTTTGAACTTGTGTTCGGTGGATCTGATTGTTCCTTTTATAATAGACACATTCATTTAGATCCGATCGTTCTTTTTATACACGTTCATTTGGATCCGAGCGTTCCTTTTATAGACACGTTCATTTGGATCCGAGCGTTCCTTTTATAGACACGTTCATTTGGATCCGAGCGTTCCTTTTATAGACACGTTCATTTGGATCGAGCGTTCCTTTTATAGACACGTTCATTTGGATCCGAGCGTTCCTTTTATAGACACGTTCATTTGGATCCTTTAATTCCAGACAGACGCATCATTATTGCCGCCGTTTTGAACTTGTGTTCGGTGGATCTGATCGTTCCTTTTATAATAGACACATTCATTTAGATCCGATCGTTCTTTTTATAGCATTTTCATTTGGATCCGATCGTTCCTTTTATGGACACGTCATTTGGATCTTAATTCCAGACAGACGCATCATATTGCCGCTGTTTTGAACTTGTGTTCGGTGGATCTGATCGTTCCTTTTTAATAGACACATTCATTTAGATCCGATCGTTCTTTTTTTAGACATGTTCATTTGGATCCGAGCGTTCCTTTTATAGACACGTTCATTTGGATCCGAGCGTTCCTTTTATAGACACGTTCATTTGGATCGAGCGTTCCTTTTATAGACACGTTCATTTGGATCCGAGCGTTTCCTTTTTGACACGTTCATTTGGATCCGAGCGTTCCTTTTATAGACACGTTCATTTGGATCCGATCGTTCCTTTTATGGACACGCTCATTTGGATCCTTTAATTCCAGACAGACGCATCATTATTGCCGCCGTTTTGAACTTGTGTTCGGTGGATCTGATCGTTCCTTTTATAATAGACACATTCATTTGGATCCGATCGTTCCTTTTATAGACAATTCATTTGGATCCGAGCGTTCCTTTATAGACACGTTCATTTGGATCCGAGCGTTCCTTTTATAGACACGTTCATTTGGATCCGAGCGTTCCTTTTATAGACACGTTCATTTGGATCGAGCGTTCCTTTTATAGACACGTTCATTTGGATCCGATCGTTCCTTTTATGGACACGCTCATTTGGATCCTTTAATTCCAGACAGACGCATCATTATTGCCGCCGTTTTGAACTTGTGTTCGGTGGATCTGATCGTTCCTTTTATAATAGACACATTCATTTAGATCCGATCGTTCTTTTTATAGACATGTTCATTTGGATCCGATCGTTCCTTTTATGGACACGCTCATTTGGATCCTTTAATTCCAGACAGACGCATCATTATTGCCGCCGTTTTGAACTTGTGTTCGGTGGATCTGATCGTTCCTTTTATAATAGACACATTCATTTAGATCCGATCGTTCTTTTTATAGACATGTTCATTTGGATCCGAGCGTTCCTTTTATAGACACGTTCATTTGGATCCGAGCGTTCCTTTTATAGACACGTTCATTTGGATCCGAGCGTTCCTTTTATAGACACGTTCATTTGGATCCGAGCGTTCCTTTTATAGACACGTTCATTTGGATTCGAGCGTTCCTTTTATAGACACGTTCATTTGGATCCGATCGTTCCTTTTATGGACACGCTCATTTGGATCCTTTAATTCCAGACAGACGCATCATTATTGCCGCCGTTTTGAACTTGTGTTCGGTGGATCTGATCGTTCCTTTTATAATAGACACATTCATTTAGATCCGATCGTTCTTTTTATAGACATTTTCATTTGGATCCGATTGTTCCTTTTATGGACACGCTCATTTGGATCCTTTAATTCCAGACAGACGCATCATTATTGCCGCCGTTTTGAACTTGTGTTCAGTGGATCTGATTGTTCCTTTTATAATAGACACATTCATTTAGATCCGATCGTTCTTTTTATAGACACGTTCATTTGGATCCGAGCGTTCCTTTTATAGACACGTTCATTTGGATCCGAGCGTTCCTTTTATAGACACGTTCATTTGGATCCGTTCATTCCGGACCCATCATTATTTACACCGTTTTGAACTTGTCTATTAATTTGGATCCGTTCATTTCATTCTGGGGACCGACACATTACTATTAAACTTCTCTACGGTCGCACGGTGACGTGTTTTGGCATTGTCTTTTTCGACAATTTAATGTATGTATGCTTTTACTTTATAATAAGTAGTTTAAAATGGAGAAGTGGTTAGTTGGAGGTATAAAAAGAATCTTTTAAACATAAAATATGAGAATGTATTGCGATAAAAAGTTTGTAATAAATTATTTTAAAATGTGTTTAACTTGTTTTTCCTAAAATGCTAAAATCATTTGAAAATAAGCTAGAATTAAATTTTCGATTTTAGCTAAAATGCTAAAAAAATTTCCAAGCCCAGCTTAAACACTGACTTAGACAGTCGGCTAACAGAGATTTCCGGATAAAAGAAGGACGGATAATTGATGTTCTACTGTACTATCTACTTCTTCTAAGAGGTTATCTAAAATAAAGTAAATCCTAAAAGAAGAATGGGACCATCATGAGCGGCAACTGTTTCATCGCTCTAGTTTCCCTTTTTTTGTTCATTTTGAAATTGCATTTGTGTTGGTGATAATTTAATCTAATTATTTAAATTTTATATAAATATTGGAATGCTGATGAGTGGGGAGAGAGTTGTTGTTTAATCGGTGTTTAGTGTGTTGTAAATTTACAAAAAGGAGTTTCTGTCGTGGCAGGGCTTAAATACTCTTCTTTAGACCTGAAAATTTTTGATATTCGAAAGCATTTTTGACCATCTTGTTTTTTCTTCTTTGAATCGCTCACTCAGAAAATTACGCCTGAACTCAACTGCCCTATTTATCTGGTCATTTTTATAATTCTACCTTCAATAAACTTGATGGCATTGCTTAAAGAAAACTGTATTAACTTATTTTAAATTCTGCTACATCAGGGTTGTAATTTTGACTGGTCAAAACTGATTTTGACCAGGCTACTTGTTTAAAGTGGTTGAACTGGTTTCTCTTTAGGACGTTAGTACAATAGACCAGTGGTCGCAGTGCTTGGCCCTGACGGGCCGCCCCACTCAAGTCAAGTCATTCTCATTAGGACGACACATTTTATTTAAAAAAATTCTACGCACCAGGTACAAGATATACCAAGAGAAGTCTCCTAGGTCTAGCAAACAATGCTTCATTTTCTTCTTTAAAAACAAGTTCCGTCAAATTCCATCTGTATGAGACTGTCTCGAGATCCACGTAACCACAGGATTTATGTTATACTTGTAAACACATCTTCATTCGCACGAGTTTGTGTGTGTGTCACTTCCCTACATGCTATGACCTGGTTTTTGTTGCATCGTAAATTCCTGCCTAGTAATTTTTTTCTTTTTATTTGTGTCGGCCAAGAACCACCTAACTTTAACTGTATCATGTATACTTGTTTTATGTAATCATATTGTGTCTATATGATGATTGATCATTCTATAAACCCTTTTTTTGCCTGTGTTTTCAATAAACAATTCTTCTGTTCTGCTATAAAATGTTTGCTAGTCACTATTTCTAATATTAGTTGCAAGTAGCTCTAACCTCCCAACTGTTTTACTGTACTAAAGATTAAAATTTCTATCGCAATCTCAAACTTAGAATAACCCTCCAATTAAATCTCCTTTCCAGGTGCAAGCTGTTGGACCACATGCGGACCCACACGGGCGACAAGCCCTTCCAGTGCGATGTGTGCGGCCGCAGCTTCTCTCAGAAGAACCACCTGACGCGCCATTCCATGATCCACACGGGCGAGCGGCCCTACCCGTGCGACTTCTGCGGACGCGGCTTCTACCGCAAGGACAAGCTCACGCGCCACCGGAGGATACACACCGGGGAGAAGCCCTACGCCTGCCTGGCTTGCGGGAAGGTAAGAAAAAATTGTTTGGGGTGGTAGAGAGCCGAAATAAAAGAACGAACTAGTACTTACTATATATACATAGTTTCCGCGCACATGAAAAGTCATGATTTGGAGCAAAATCCAACCCAAAACCCTGAAAATCAGTGTACTTGTGTGGCTTTGTAAAGATTTAAATACATGCTTTTCATGAGTTCTGCAATTTTCTGATTGCCGGAGTTTTGCTACTTTTCAATCGCCAGAGATTTGCGACTTTCGGATTGCAGCTTTTCTCAGGAGAACCACCTGGACGTGCCACTCCATGATCTAATAACGTGATATGTAGTATAAGCAGGTTTTCTGTGCAGACGAAAAGTCATGATTTTGAGCAAAAACCGTCCAAAAATCATGAAAATCGGTGTATCTGTATGGTTTTTTCAAGTTTTTATGGATTGCCGGGGTTTCGGGATATTCGAATAGCTGGGGTTGCCCCGTCTTTCCTATCAGCATAGTTTCTTGAGTTTGGGATCGCTAGTTTCTGTTGAATGAAACTTGACAAAGTGACGAAGCAAGAAATGAATTTCATCAAAATAATTTTTAATTAAAAATAAATCAAACAATTTACAATTAAAGTTCAAAAATAAAGATATCTAAACAGTGGGCATTTTGCCATGTTGTTATCAGTTCACCGGCGCTTCAATTCAAATCACCAGATTCAAAGCTTATAAAAAGAAAGATAATAAGAAATATTAAAGCCTGTGCTGAAATATACCGCTAAACAATAGCACTGCAGCCGCGGCAGTTGAAAATCTGCATTGCGCATGCGTACCCGTGACGCAAAATGAAGCTCCGGTGAAAGAGAACATAAACGTACGCGGCACTCCGCAGCAACATGCCGTGACGTCACTGATCTACGCAGTACCCCGATGACGTCACCGCTATAAAGAACGATATTTGCATGAGAGAAAAACTTTTAATTTTGCTAACAGTTTCTCCGCTTTCGGATCACCAGAGTTTTATTCATAGAATTAGGAAGGAGGTGTAGAAGGACTACCAGTTGAGAGAAATTGAAGCAGGGTTGAAGCACTGAAAGAGTTATTCCCAGTTTTTCCCGGTATTTACCAATTTTTACTGGTATTTACCAGTTTTTCCCCGCTGGGATGGGAAATTTTAGCTTTGGACTGGATAAACCCAATCCTGCTATCATGGCAAATTGGCCCTCCTATATAATCACCACTTTTCCCTGCTTTCCAAGTCGAGTGAATGGACTATTCACGTGTTTTTGTCATAATAAGTAATGGGCTAGACTTCCCCAGGGCACACGTTTACGATATGTTATGTTTAAATAAAGGCCTGATGTCCTGCAGGCATTCTACCGGCGTGACAAGCTGACGCGCCACATCAAGATGCACTCTGGGGAGAAGCCGTTTGCCTGTGCCGTGTGTGGTAAGCGGTTCGTCGAGGACCGGGACCTCAAGCGCCACAAATGCTCCTCCCGCCAGAACGCCAACAGCCCCAAAATACAGGTGGGTCCATTTCCTCATTTTAGATTAAGATGTCCTTATATAGTTTATCCTCGTTAACACGAACTCACGAAATTTTGCTTAAGATGTTAACTAATAAAGTCTAATGATGTCCTAAGTTTAATATTAGATTTCAAAAACAACCAAGCCAAATAATCAGACATTGAAATAAGTTAAAATCGAACAATTTATTAAATCGGCAAAAAGATCGTATATAAATATATTGTATATGCAAACAAAGTTGTAGAAATATGTGAACAGAAAATAAAAAAAATGTGGCACCAGTTAATTTAACATATTAGCAGATTATTGAAAGATTGGTTTAATTTAGCTGGATCAGTTTTTGAGGAAAGTTAACTATTATTAAAAATATTAACCCCCAACAAACTATGACGTGAAAAATATTACAAACGGCTTTACATAAAGATCCCTAACCAATGACATCATTAAAACTAAAAATGCCTTGTAGAAATCCCTAACCAATTTTAGTTTCCTATGTCAAAACAAACAAAAAAAATTACATATAGTTTATCTTCAAAAAACCATGACGAAACACTCGGCCTTCATATCATCGTTTATAAAATCTTTTCCGATCAATGAGTTTAACATTCATACTGTAAGTTGTTAATGCATTTGATCTACCTGTAGCTGAATCGGCTTCTCATATGTACCAAGACGTATCTCATATATGCGGCAGAACGCCAACAGCCCCAAAATACAAGTGGGCCCATGTTTCAGGGTTTCTACGCACTGGGAATTGTAAGGGGAAATTGTGGAGTTTTGTTAATTTATGGAAGAGTCGGGGACTTTGTTTTAATAAGGCTGGTTTCCAAATTTTTAACGTGACTGAATGCAGGTCAGAGTTCTAAATTCACTAGTCGCAAAATGTTACCAGTTTTTTCAATTTTGCGACTACCATACCCAACCACCGCCGTTACAGGATACTGGCGATGTAGAAAACACTACAAAACTTCCATTATCTGACTCAATTTAAATCGATGAAGCAATTAATTTGCTCAGACGGATTCGATTCCATAACTATTCAAACAGCACTGTGTCCATTGTAAAAAAATCTTTAAATTGGTGTGATTAAATTGGGCCAGCTTAAAATTGGACACAGGTGTCGGAATAAGATTTTTTTCAAAAATAAGATTATGTTTAGTTTCTTTGTCACCACAACTATCTTGACATTTATTTTGGTGCTGCCAACAGGTGACTGCCCAGGCAACCAGTACTGGACTGCTTCAACTGCAGCAGCTGCATTACCAGTTGCAGCAACACCATCTGCAACAGGCCCACCAACAGCAACCACACGTTGTCGGGACCCAGCAGCAGCACACGCAGGCACACGCACAACCTACACATCAGCAGGCTCACACCCAGACCCCATCTGAGCACCAGCAACCGGCCCATGTGCAACAGCAACCCCCTACACCCCAGCAACATCAACAACAGCAGCAGCAGACTCACGGGCATCAGCAGCCAAACCAGAACCAGCAGCAACAGGCTCATGTGCAGCAGCAACCACCTACCCCCCAGCAGCACCAGCAACCTCCAACGCCCCAGCAACACCAGCCGCAGCAACAGCAATCTCACATGCCTCAACCTCCTCCCCAGACCCCCCAACAGCAGCAACAACCCCCGACTCCCCAGCCGCCCCCTCAGCAACACCTGCAGCAGAACCAGCAAGCCCAGCAACAACAGTCAAACCAACAGCAGCACTTGCAGCAACAGAACCAGCAGCTGCCTCAACCGAACAACCAGCAGCAGCAACATCCGTCCCAGGGAATGCCAACCCACCAGCAGCACATGCAGCACCGGCACCTGCAGCAGTCCCCTTCCCCACCACAGATCGCGCACCAACAGCAGCACCCGGTGCCCCAGCACCACGGACCCCCTCCGGTCTTGCCCCAGCACCATTTCCAGGCACTGAACTTACAGACCTGACTGGCGGGGTGCACCATTCTGGGTGCACTGAACAAGCTGAACACTTTCAACGGACAGCAGCACTGACGGCTGAGGACAATAAAAAAAGACGGGTGATGTGGATTTGATCCAACCGGACGTTTATGGACCAACAAGGTTATGTTTGTGTCCTAAGAGAATCTTAAAACTGACAGGGAATGGTTGAACACAAAAAGACGAGTGATATGGATTTGATCCAACCGGACGCTCATGATCCAACGAAGGAGACAACGATGTTTGTCTCCTGAGTGGACCTTTAAAGTCTCTTAATCTGGAAGATCCAAAGGCCAGTATCCCCAACATCCAGCAGCATTATTATCTTAAGAATTAAAAATGTGATCCAGCATGGCCATATTTGTCTAAATTTAATGTTTTTCTGTACTTCAATGGCCGGTAGGCAATTGACTGATCTGAAATCACGTTTTGCCACTGATGTCTTCTGATGTGCATCCAATGAGGCCATATTCAACTTCTGGTACTGTTTTTACTAGTCTTCAACTAGCCCCAAACTACTGTCAATTCATTAAAAAAAAGTATGACATAGCATCATCTACTTACATTAAACCATTGCCGGTAAGGCCTGAGTACAACACAGGAAACATTTTCATTGGATTTCACTGTCCACCTATAGGCCAGTGCAATAAAGGGGTCATTCACACAGCCAGTATAGGCAGTAGTCTATAGTCGATCCGATTACAACGCAAGTTTCAATAAGCACTTTCTTCCCCTTCCTCCTCGTGTGGTTTTCCAGTAACTCTGTTTTAAATCTACCTCGTTTAATATTCTGCTGTGAGGTTAATCGCAATTGCTTTTGGGAAACCTAAGTTAGGTGGTGGTGAAACGGAAATGGTGACGTTCTCGCACCATTTCCCGGGAAAACCACACAAGGGAGAAGGGGACGAAAGCAATTTCGAAACTTGTGTTGTAATCGGAAGGACTACAGTTGATGGGCTGTGCAGACACACACTGGTGTTCAGTTGAGGGCCAGTATAAACACAGTCACTGAGCTTTGCCAGTAAAGTCAGTATAATTTACTGAACTCGCAGGAGAGGAGAGTTCACCATGTTGCCATAATTGTTCTCGTTTGTGGCTGGCTGTTGTCATCCGATCGCAGCTCGTGAAACCATTCTGGTAACCAACCAGGGACTTTTGTCCTTAGTCCTATGCGGCCATTCCCAGTCGGTGAGATGCTATGCAATATTCTGCCTTATTACGAAGTCTGGACATCGAATCCGAGGTCCTCCCCGACTTAATTATTGCCTCGTGCCATCAATTCCAAAGCATAGAGTTAAGAAGAAGACGGAGATGCTGCCAGACAAAAACCAATGCTAAAATCGGTTTGCCAAGTGAAGCCGTCGATCACTTCGTAGTGAGCCCAAAACAAACGCTCTCGGCGACCTATTTGGTGAGATTCTAAAGCAGCGGTTCCCAACCTGGGGGCGATCGCCCCCAAGTGGGCAATTTGTGTTATCAAGGGGGCAAAAAATACTTGAGGGGCAATCAGGGGGCGATGAGTTTTCAAAGGGGGAAAATTAAAATAATGTTGTACCTTTGTACAGTAAAACCATTCTCCAAGCATAACCAAACCAGCCAATTTTTACATTCAAATCTCTTAAATTTTCTAGAAACCACTATCTTAGTTAATTATTTCTATTTTACTTAAAAGTGACCGGATAAAGCTTCTTTGGTTGCTTTTATAAACGGTTAGTACTAATTGTTATAAAACTGTTTTATAGTTACACTTTAACTCAAATTCTGATTAAACATAACATGAAAATTAAAAAGGGGCGATGGATGTTGATCAACCTAAAAGACGAGGCGATGGTCCAGAAAAGGTTGGGAACCACTGTTCTAAAGTGAAGTTTTTGTGTAGGCTTACTACATAGACTTGGCGACCAACCGCCACTTTTCTTACTTGTGGAGGGAATTACTACCATCGCGTGTAAATTCAAATCTTGCCTACAACTGCGCAAACAGTCGTTTTTTGGTTTTTTATCAACGCCTTTTAGGAAATAAAATGACGGTTTTTAGAATGAACTAACTTGGAGGGAGCCGTTTCTTTAGGGTTGCTTGGTGAGATTCTTACGGCTTCATTTTTTTTTTGCGCCAAGCGTCTCCATTTTCTTAACTCAATGTTCCAAAGGCACAATTCAGGTTCTCCGGTGACTTCACTTCAGATCACACTCCAACCATTCCATTTGACATTGACGGCAGCTGCCTTTGTGAGATTATTTTGCCATAATAAGACTAACCCAAGACTGACTTGTAAATATATCGACCGCATATAGCACACGTGGGTGATCGAATTTTTCAGAATCCAAAGTTTACGAATCTTTCCATTCAGGGATTTAAGAATTGCTTAAAAAAGTAATTCGTATTCTTACTGCTTGTAAAACTTAAGCTTCTCTTTTAAACTGCTTTTTACTATTGTAGAATTTTACTACTCAATTTTTTTTTGTCTTTTCTACTGACGTAATTTACTGTGGAACAACCAAATATTTTTGCTTTTCTGTGTATTACTTTTTTTTTTCGTTTGTAAGGAATTATCTATGAAACATGTACAAACTACATGCACTTAAATATTTTTGTAGTCTGATTAAGGGGAAATGGCAGAAGCTGCCAGGCCTCCAAACCGAAGTCTCCTCTCTGTGTTAAGAGGGATTGTCAGTCCCATAGAGCTAATGTATTAGTTTTGAAATCACAACTTTTGCAAAAGAATTGCTTTGCCATGTTATCCCGTTTTCCCCAGGTAGGGGAACCAACATAACATCGAGATGAAACAAATTCGAAACGAAAATGTTATCTAGTTATTTAATTATATATTTTTTAAGTTTTAAAATGCCCCAATTGTTCAGCAGATGGCGACACTATATTACAACTTTAGCAATTAATAATTAAATAACCGGATGTTATTTTCTTTTCAATTTTGTTTTGAATTGATGTTGTGATGATTCCCATACCTGGTGAAAATGGGACAACATGGCAAAGCGATTCTCTTGCAAAAGTTGTGATTTCAAAACTAATGCATTAGCTCTATGGGACTGACAGTCCCTTTTAATTCAATGTAAATGTAAAAACTAATTTTCTAACTTCAGCTGCTTTGAATATTTTTACAAACGGTTCTTTTATGTAATAAATGTAGCTGGCATACTTGTCCCTATCATACCACTTTTTGAAATGGGTTAAAATCTTTTTAATTTGCAATAAATGGTTTGACAACAGAATATTCAATCCAATTTCAGAAAGTGGAATTATAGAGATCCTTGTAAGTCAGCTACATTTTATCATATAAAAATGAACTGTACGTAAAATTATTCAATGCAGACAGAGTAATTTGGCTTGGAAAATTATTTTTCCATGCATCGGATTAACATAGAAAGTTCGGTTTGGAGACTTGGCTACCGCTCCTATTTCCTCTAAGGCTGTGTCCTGACTACAACATCAAATGCAACAAAACTTGGCAGAGTCGGCCACATGCTATTGCATCGCTTGGCGCCCTTGGCGGTTGCCAAGTTTTGTTGCGTTTGTGGCATTTGATGTCGTAGTCAGGACAAAGCCTTAATAAAAGTACTTGAAAAAGCCAGTACAGTTACATCATTTTACAATATGCTCTGTTATGATTTGGTTGAATTGTCACTTTTGAGCTATTTTATGGTTTTTGACATTGGGTCTGATAATTTTGTTTTAATTTGACTAATATAGTTTTCTACTTAACGCTCTTCCTCAAACCTTTTATACCCTCATAACATTCTTTTATACTTAAAAAAAGGCTGAAAATTTAACTTCAATGATTATCGGCTGCATTTCCATAAATTAAATTACTTCATTGGTTACTTTAAAGATATACTTTTTAGTTTCCCTTTGACACCGGATCAGGTCCTTAATCAAATCTATTTTTTCTCTTTATTTAAGTTAAAACTGTTTTTTTTGTGAAGAATTTAACCTGTTAGCAGGGCCGGATTTAAAGATTTACTGCTTGTAGGCTACGATTGATTTGCCGCCCCTGTCACAATATTCTCCCCCTTCGGAGAAAGGTAGCTGGTTAGCTGTAAAATAGGGTGGTATGTGCTGTTTAAAATAGATACACATTAAAATCATCTATGTACCCTTACACACTAAATCGAAAGCGAAATAGGCGATTTTTTAAAAAACTGTTCGACTATTTTTCTTTCAACTTCCAAATCCGGGAGGAGGGGTGCAATTGCCCTCGCAGCTACCATGTTTGCTACAAAATATTAGTATTATATAAACATTTACGGTTTACGCATTAATGTATTATTTGTTTTCTTTCTTAAAAATATTCCTATCTTTATAATATAATTTTAATGCCGAATGCTCTGCTTTAATAGGTTGTAAAATTTGCCGCCCCAAAAAATTCGCCGCTCTAGGCTACAGCCTACTTAGCCTATTTAGAAATCCGGCCCTGCCTGTTAGTCTGTCCCTCTACACATTTTAAAAATTTTATTGTGAGGTTGATTTTTGTTATATACTTTTATAAATCATTTGTTTAGCGCCAATATAAACTTGTCAAAGTATGCATTTTAAACCAAGGTTTTAAATCTAGTCTGATTTTTCTTAACTCTCAGTTCTTGAAGATTATTCAAAGGTGCAAGATGTTTTTTTTAACGGTTTGAAGAATTAAATCACTGTGATACCTTTTGATTTTAGAAATTTTCTGTCTGAGAAACTAAAAAGTTTCTAATTGCCATGCAATATTAAAAAACTTTATTCAAGTTACTTTTGTTAAGTCCGTAGTCAGCACAACTTCTCAACGAAAGCCCTTGCGAGCGATAAGCCTGTTTCAAACTCGACTGTTAAATTTGCCTTTCTAGGTAAAGCTTATATTAAAAATCATGACATTACCACTCAAAACAAACCTAATTAACTGAATTGTATACTTAATCTTTTTTTAAAATCTGAAAATTTGTACTTAGATATAAATTTTATTTTAAACACCTATAACACCGCCCCACCACTTACAAAATTGTTAAAATCTGTTGTGTACAAAAAGAAAGCTATTGATTTGCTTCATAGGATTTATTATGCAAGTGATGTTACTGTTTAAAAAAAAAAATGCTTTTATTAGAGTTGCTTTCAGTTAAAAATGAATTTGTTGTGATCCAAATGGGAAATACATTTTGCTTCATTTCATGAAGTCTGTTAGAATGAGAAGGATTTAGCACAAATGAATTGATGTGCCATAAATTATTTCCAATATTTCTTGTATTCTTCCTGAAACCCCACCTACACCACGTATATTGCAAATATGTTTTTCAAACATAGTATATTCAAGAATATGCTTTTGTAAGGACAACAAGTTAAGTTATTCAAAGTTAAGGTTCGAATATTTTCTGCATCATATCCATTTAACTGAAAGTTGTAGTCTTAATCCAAAATAAGAAATTTTTTTGGGTGATCAATCCACAAACAAATCTTGTACATTTTTTTTACATTAAAAAAAATTATTGCAAAAATGCCTTTAAAAATATACTGCTGTAAAAAGTTTTTTTGCTAGACCTATCAAAACCGCCCTCAGACCTTTTTTTCCCCCATTGATTGCAATGACTGAGAATTGAATTTCAGATCATCTTCTATCAGACCGTTTTAGTTCTTAAAGTTTAAATAAATTCTGTTATATTAGTTAAATTTAAGATAAAAAAAATACATCTGAGTGGAATCAGTTTATTCAAAATAGTTTGTTTCAATTATAATTCATAAAAAAAAAACTCTACAAGAGCCTTAGTCTGAAAATTAAAATAAACACGATATTCATCATTATAGTTAAACTCATAGTTTCCTCACACAGAAGCCGCGACCACGGGCAGAGCTATAAAATGCGCGGAGCAATCAGATGAGGAAATTTCAGCAGTTTTATTTTGTCTTCATCTGATTGCTCCGCGCGTTTTATAGCTCCGCCCATGGTCGTGGCTTCTGTGCGAGGAGACTACGAGTTTAACTATAGCTCTAACTTGGCGCACGGACACTTCTTGTCTGTGGCATTTGTAGAAGATTTCATTTGTGCCAAATCCGCAAGATGCTTGTTATTTGAATTCTTTTGTTGTGTATATTATGAAACTTTGTACTGAATGATCAAAGTACTTTTACTATTGAAGGGGAATGAGCCCGAAGGACCGCGGGTCTCTAAACCAAAGTGACTGTGTTCATCCAATCGAAACAAATTATTTTCCAAGCCATATTTCTCTGGCTGAATTGAATATTTTTACAATTTTTTTTTTCTATTGATAAATTATGCATTTGAATCACAGGGCTCTCTTTTCCCACTTTTTTAAATTGGTTCGAATATATATAAAAAAAATACATAATTTTACAACAAAATATTCAAACCCCTTTTACAAAGTGATATTATCATAGTTAAAGTATTAGATTGGCAAATCACGTGACCTCCAATGCTAACGACGGGACGCACATTGATGCCAAATAAGAGGGCAAAATGGCCAGTGTTGCTGCCACTTTAAGGAGAAAAATACTACGAAAAAATACCATCTAATTCTAAAATTACAAAAAAATATCGTAAAAATATCGAATCTTTTTAGTGACTTTAAATCCTTTTCTAGTATTTTTTTTTAATTTTAGAATTAAATGGTATTTTTTCGTTGTATTTTTCTCCTTAAAGTGGCAGCAACACTGGCCATTTTGCCCTCTTATTTGGCCTCCACGCGCGTCCCGTCGTTAGCATTGGAGGTCACGTGATCTACCAATCTAATACTTTAACTATGATATCTATGGATATTATAGAGACCTGTAAGTTAGCTACATTTATCATAAAAAAAAAACGTTTGTATAAAAAATATTCAATACAACCGGATTTCACAGCATAGCAATAGAAAATAGTTTTTCCCATTGGATTTAACACAGAGGCTCTTTGGTTTGGAGACCCGCGGTCAGTCCCCCTAACATGTATGTATAGATTTCTGTTGTTGGTTTCGGTTTGTCGACTTTTATGCTTCTATAAATAGCATTCTATGCATTTTGTACAGTTCCAGAATTTTTGTGCCATTCCTGTTTATTTTTTGTTTGCATTTAAAAGGTGATGGGGAAAAAAATTAATGTTATATGTTTTTGATAATTGTTATACATTAAATTTTTGTTATGAATCGTATGTGTATGACTGATTACTTAAACTACCATCATAGATATCATAGTTCAAGTATTAGATGGGCAGATCACGTGACCTCCAATGCTAACGACGGGACGCGCATGGAGGGCAAAATGGCCAGTGTTGCTAATAGTTTAAGGAGAAAAAACTACGAAAAAATTCCATTTAATTCTAAAATTACAAAAAAATATCGTAAAAATACTAGTATTTTTCTCCTTGGATTGCAATACTCCTTGGCAGCAACACTGTCCATTTTGCCTTCTTATTTGGCCTCCACGCGCGTCCCGTCGTTAGCATTGGAGGTCACGTGATCTGCCAATCTAATACTTGAACTATGGTATCTATGACTACCATTCATTTTCAATGGCGTTTCAGATGATGTAGCTCCCCTGTTTTCACTTCCTGTGATTTCATTGGTTGTTTTGATTTCACTTTCAAAATGAGCTTTTTTTTTTGGTCTGTTCTGTGTTCTTATTTTAAGGTTTAATAGGTTTAACTTGTTTTTATTCCTGCTACTTGTTTAACGGCCAGATTTAATTCGATTGAGTTTCAAATGATGCAAAGCTTTACCAAAACGTTAATAATGTTGGAAAACTTTGGGTTTAGATTAGTCTTATGCATAAAAATTAAGCGGAACTGTGGGATCCAGCAATTTAGCTACGAACAAAGAAAGGCTTCAGTTCTACTGCAAGAAAAGTTTGTGCACAACATTGATTTTAGTAAGATAAAAAAAAATATTTTGTGTTCAAAACAAATGTAATTCCAGAAATGCAAAAAATGAAAACTATACCGCTGGAACTGATGCCACTCACTGAGCATGAAACACGCCCAAAGCTAAAATGGAGCAATTTTAACTTCATGGCGGGCAATGGCGATAGGAAATCGGTTTCTCTCTTTGTTCTTCGTTCGTGGTACAGACGTGGGACTCGTGTCTGGTGTGGATCACGGTTGCTGCGAGAGAAGCACCAAGTGAGAAACCGGTTTCTTTACACCAGTTTATGCGATGACTCGCTATTGTCGCCAAAGAGGGGGGGATAGGGACATATATCCTGTGGATTAAGGTTTTTTTCCCCCCTGTACTCTTCAATTAGGAAGAATTATTCAGTTATGTGTTTATGTTCCTTACCATCAAATGGGACCAACTCTTAACTGTTGAGGGTTCAAGCATAAATACACTTTTACCAATATTCTATTAGAAATTTTTTGTATTATTTCAGTTGAGACTAAGGTATCGCCAATTAAAAAACCGTATATAAAATCAAATAATGAAGAGTTAGGGAGAAAAGCTTGGACCCAAATTACCCCATTTAGTGGTAACTCCTCAGATTTGGGAGTAGTAGGATACAATATTGTCTAGGGCCACCTCTGTAAGCCACATACAGTTCCTGATCTACCCATTGAGCTAGAAGGGAAACTGGAGTGAGGTGTCAGCGAGCCGAAAACCCACTCACACCCTTTTGAGCGAACAGGGCAGAAAATGACTATTTTCTCCCTGTAATGTATGCAATGCTTGTATGAGACCCCTCTATCATATTGACTTGGGCTCCTAAATGTATTTGAACATTTTTAGTTCGAAATAAGTTAACTTTCTTTAACTTTAAATTCCAACTTTTTATTTTACAAAAAATACAATTTAAGAGTTATTTTACAAAAAAATATTGGTACTATGTGGCCATAGCAGCCTAATCTAAGAAAATTCAGACTACAGGCACAACAAATTTTGGGGGCCCTTTTACGGAAAGTCGTGCATGAATGCTCGCAATGGTGGTGCTAGTTGGTCGATGATATCTTAGTTTTTACTAACATTTTATCTCCTTTCTTATAATATCTATCAAACCAACACACTTTAGGTCAACCATGACCATGTAGATCACTAACTAAGAACCAGCGAAGACGAACCCAATAGCGAAATAGGCAAGTTTCTAGGTTTTCTGCCCGGTTCGTTACTTCTGCAGTGCCGTGTATTCCTCCGCGATTCGTTATTGAACCGGCTCGTTTGCTGCCCTGTTCAGTGAATCACACGCCTCACTCCACGTTTCTTCTAGCTCAGTGGATCTACCATAAAGTCTGTTAGGTCCAGGACCCCAAAATGTTAGGGGCACCTTTTCAAAACCCCACTTTGTTTTTAGATTGACTTTCAACTCCGACATTGACCTAAAGTGTGTTGGTTTGATAGATATTATAAGAAAGGAGATAAAATATTAGTAAAAACTAAGATATCATCGACCAACTAGCACCACCATTGCGAGCATTCATGCACGACTTTCCGTAAAAGGGCCCCCAAAATTTGTTGTGCCTGTAGTCTGAATTTTCTTAGATTAGGCTGCTATGGCCACATAGTACCAATATTTTTTTGTAAAATAACTCTTAAATTGTATTTTTCGTAAAATAACAGCGTCTCGGGGAACTGTGGTGCTTAGTCTGTTAATACCAGAAGTAAAGATTTAAACTTTAAAAAATGGCAGAAAACTATACGCAAATAAGCATCGGGCACTGTTACCATACTTGAACATTTCAGTAGCATTTTGCAATTAAATTAGTTCTCGAATCGCAAATTTTAATGTTCTTGCAGCCTTGATTTGCTCTAACTTTTAATAAAAAGGATATTTAAAAGGACTCTAAAGCTGCTTTTTCATAGGGTCAAATTAAAAAAAAAAACCACAAATGTCTATTTTATCACGAGTGATTTACAGTAAAGAAAAATCAGTGTTAACTTAAACGAGGTTATTTAATTAATATCTTACGAAAAGAAAGTGTTTTTTTGTTGAGAATATATGTGGTTACTTAATATTCCTTTTCTATAAAGTGTAACAGCAGTAGTAACATTTTCGTGTTGTATCACAAATCAAGGTAATAACCTATTTTTTTAAACTAAAAATATATAATTTATCGTTACAAATTCTAAACTTTTAGAATTTTCAATTTTAGAATAATTTTTGTAATTAAATTAAATGTTTATACACGTGTGGAAAAAATTAGAAAAATTTATTTTTAATTTTCATTTAAATATATATAATTATGATTTAGCAACAGATAAACTTTTCCAAAAAAAGTTACCTTGCCTTATTAGTGCAGGCTCTGACACATTGAAAAGTCAATGTAACTATCAGGTACAAATGTCATGTTCATTTCTCGAAATCCATCGGTAAAACTATACTTCAGGGTGCCCCTTGGCGACATCCACCGTAGAACTATAAACTAACCTCTGAAATTACATATACTTTTGAACCTTCAAAAATAACGCTTTATTGTAAACAAATCAGAATCACGATTGCTATAAACAAAACTAAATACATATTCATTTAAATATAGACGTTCCCATAAAAGAAAAAACTTCGCCCAGCTTGGCGAGGGCACCCTCAAGTATAAATCCATTCACTTTTTATCTTTCTGTAGAAGGATTTGGCGAAGGACTTTAGTGGTTAAACCTCAAGTGGTTAATCGAGTTGCTCTTTTCCAAGTTCTCCCAAGCTGGCGAGGAGAAGACCTCTTGGTTGTATCGCAAGAAATCCACGGCACACGACATCAACGGCTCGTCTGCGTGTCTGTCCGCCAAGACGAGGACGTCACACACGTTGTCTGCTGTCATGGCGACCATCAGGACTTGGGCACACTCCTGCTTCAAGGGGAGGATGGCGTACTTGTCTGCCGCGTAGTACAGTGCTGAGGCCTGCTCCCACCACAGCTCTACTTCCAGGGAGTCGCTGTACAGGTAGACCAGCAGCCGGTCCATGGTCTCGCTGTCGACGTCGTCGATGTCCACGACCCCCGAACGACCCTCGACGGTCTGGTCTTTCTCGAACATGGCCTCGAACACACAAGATCGGGCGGCAAGGATGTTTTTGTGCGCCGAGAGCGATGTGTCCTCATCAGTGTTGAGGGTCACATCGCTGAACGTCTTCTTCCTATACAGCTGCAATAGGTCTCGGCTGAGCGTGGAAGAAGAGCCCACTGCTGCATCAGGAGGTGTAGGGTGTTCTACTGCGATCAAAGATTTAAATTCAAGACGGAGATGGCCGTCCGGGCATTCTTCGGAGTGAATCGCTACGTCCCAATTCCAACTGACAACCGGTCTGGTGCAATTACTAGAGATAACGTTTCCGCTTTCATCGCCGATGTCAATGTGGCATCTTATGAAGGTGGACCACTTCCCATAATAGGGAAGTAACTCTATTCGGACGCGGTGGGTGCCCTCTTCAGTGGTATACTTGTAAAGGATCGTATCGAGCAGAAATTTTTCTTGCTCGTGCAACGATCGTTTGATGGAATCTGAATCGAGGCTAAACCCTTCGATGATCCAGCTAAAGTTCACTTCGTGCAAGGCAGTTCGGAGAAAACACAGCCCAGGTTTCAACTTTTGCTGCCAAATCCTACAACAAAGCGTCAGCGCACCCTGGAGAAGGAATGAATCACTAGTTTCACCAAAAATCTTATTTTTTTCGATTTTATAAAAACAACAATAACGGTTAAGGTCGTCACAAAGTTCTTGTCCCAATTTAATTTCACCAGAAGACGTCAAAAGGGACATTTCATACTTGTAATCCTTTTTCATTTCCTTTTTAAAGCTGATCAGTGCAAATTCAAGATCCAAATTAGTAGGCTTTAAAAGAAATCTCCACCACGCATAATCCACGGTCGTTTCCGTCTTCCAAACGGGGGATGTGATACTTCTATTTTCCGACGAAAATGTACTGAAGTTCTCGATCTTCCACGTTATCGTAAAACATTTCGTTTCGCACCCACAAGACATTGTTATTATATTTGAAAACCTGTCGAAAGAAACGTCCGTAAAATTAAAATATGTACTCACTCGCAAACACTCGCCTAGACTACGCGCGTTGCCAAGGGAAGTCATCGATCGCCTTCTAGTAAGCCCAAACAAATAGTTTGGGCAAGTTATTTAGCGCTATTGTAAAGTGGAGTTTGTATGCGGTTACTTCTTCGACGCGTCCGACATTTAGAATTTCCAATAAAACAGATTTCAACGCATTTTTTTTTTGTCTGTGCTGTGAAGGGAACTCTACTATCACCTTGTATCAGTTCAGAGATCTTTTACTACAGCCTACGACTGCGCTACATTCATTTTTCGTTTTGTAATTTTTAATTAAATTTTTACATTGAACTACGTTGGGTGAGAGGTTTGTGTGGGCTTACGAGAGTTGCTCGGCGATTTTCTGACGGCTTCACTTTTTACTCGCCAAGCATCTCCCATTTGTCTTCTTTACTCTATTATATGGACTCTTATCATTTATACTTTTGCGCATTTCCTGATAAGAGGAGAAGTCGCCTAATCGCGACGGAGGAAAGCAAAACAAGTAGGTTTGTAAAAAGATTCTGTTACTCAGTACGCTTCCACACAACATTCAGGTCCCGACTAAGCCACGAGCCGCCACTGCGGCAAATCGGCACGCATATAGCACTTATATTTTCGTCAAATCCTTCTGCCAAAACACCTGGCGTTGGCGATATTTCCAACCCTTTTTTAATGTTACAATTGCAGATGCCGAATGCCGATTTTTTTTCCTTCTTTGTTATGGATGCATCTTTTATCGCCTTGAAACATCTGTTTTTAAAATTACGATTTGCCGTTTCATTAGATAGTTTCTATACTTCTTCCTTACGGTTATTTAATGCATAATTTCTTTAAAAAAATAAACTTGAATTATTCAGTGTTTTTTTTTATAATTTTTAGAGCTAGACCGATATGTATCGTTCTGTTTACATGAAAAAAATTAGCCATCAAACTTGGCTCCAGCTGCTGATGTTAACTTGGAGAAAAACCTTGAACCTCTTGAACTTTTATAAAAAAGGACACTAACTGCGATTCGTCACAAATAAGCAAAAATATCGAGGCGGTCGATGTTTCGTTGACCGATCCATCCCTGAATTATAAAAATAGTGGTTAATCGGTTTTGAAAACATCGAAATGCCAATGGAAGTCAACGTTTTAGTAAAAAAAAACAGATTTTTAGATTTTTCTTTTTTTTATATAGTTTTAGTTCATTTTATAATATAGTTGTTTAGGACAAATGGTTCAACCAAATTAAAACGCCTCGTAATTTTTGCTTACTTGCGGCAAATTCGAGTTTTGTCAGTTATTAGTTAGGAACGGATCAGTCAACCAAACCTCGACTCCTCGTAATTTTCGGTTACTTGTTACAAAATCTTGGTGTCCGTTTTTATTTTGGTTCAAGACGGAAGAGATCAACCAAACCTCGACGTCTTGTATTCTAGTTCGCAGTGTAAGCGTCCAGTGAGGTCGTTTTTTAAAGTTCAGGACACATATTGGTACATTAAATCTTTAGGTATTTTATTACTTTGACGTTTGAAAGATGATAATGGCTGGTCCGTGACTTACGCCTGCCGAACTCCAGACCATCACAAATTAAAAAAATTATGTAAAATAATAGTAGAGGGGGTGCAGTCAAGGGCGTACCCAGGATCTGATTTAGGGAGGGGCAGGTAACACTAGGGGCCCCTATTTTCTTAATTTTGAATGGGCCCCTTTAGGGAATTATCCTTTGACATCCACCTCCCCCTTGTTAACTCATATAGGGGCGTCCATAACACACGTAATACGATTTTGACGATTTTTTTAACCCCCTCACCCCCACCACCCTCTCGTTATATGTGGCTTAAACCCCCCCCCTGGGTATTCTAAGCGACAGCTGCATCATCTAATGCTGGTGGGAAAGTACGTATAAAAAATCACATACGATACACATTTTGCCTACTTTTCGTTTGTTAAATGTGAAAATACTTTGAACCAGTATCCTTTGGTCCGACTTGAAACTAATAAAGAAAACAGAAATAAACAAGCGTCAATCGAATCTATATAAAAGAACGGGTCTTTTCGCCCCTAACACTTTTAAGTATGGTTCGGAAAGCCACGGATTGCTTTAAATTAGTGTGGTATTTCATAGTGCACTTATTAATTAATTGAATCAAATTGTCCAGAAATAAATTGTATTAAATTTTTTTTTAAAAAGCTAATGTGAAAATTAAAAAGCAAAAGGAAATTTAACTCTAATTGTAATAAACAAGAAGCAGGCGAGAATCTTGTATTCGAATATGAATACTAATACATTCGCAGTCGAGTTGAAGTGACAATTTATAGTGTGTAGAATGGGCGGACCAATCTTTAAAGAGGGTTTTTAAATATGTTAAAAATTCTTTTTCTTGAAGAACCGCTAATTTGTCATAGCCACCAAGTTTTGTAGAAAATACTTGTGAGTAACATAAACGAAAATAACATGATTTATCTTTTGTACACATTTCTTGTAAATTATATTTATTTTTACTATACAATTATTTAGAACTATAAAAAAAATCGATTTTAAGCACTCAATTTGTTTTGCCAGTTTATTTGCAAATACTGCACCCAGCCTATGCGTTCTCTCAAAGGGGCCTCTATTACTTATTGTGGCTTTAAAAGGGGACCTATACTTATAATACTTGGGGCCTGCCCAACTGCAAATTCGCGGCCTCCTGCAAATTATTCAAAAATCAACGTATTCAATTTCTATAATTATACTAAAGTGCTCAAAGAAATGCAATATTTCAACGATCTTGAAGACAAGTACAATTTGTTTAAACAAATATTTGTTTTCCCAATTAATTCTAAGTTTCTTTCATTTCTAAAGACGACTAAAATCTTCTATCCTAATGTTGAGAAGCTAAATTTTGTAGGAAAAATTTTCTTGATTTTAAAACAAAATTCGGAGCCCCTTTCATATACAATATATAAGGGCCCTCCAGGAACCGATCACCGATTAGGCAATTGAAGACAGGGCTTCCTCTTTAAAATTTGAAGGGCCCCCAAAATCAACCCCATATTGGATTAAGAATATAACAATGGTTATAGCAATTTGATACAACAACAATTACGTAGTCTTGGTTATTGTATGGTAAATTTATCCATTAATTTGACAAAAGTTGGTTGCCCAATATAAGTTTATTTGGCCCATTAGTTGCCCATGTATTAGACAGACGCTGCGTTCAGGGGGCCCCTAAATCCAGGGCAAGCATCACCTGCATAAAAGTCTTGATCGGGTCCTGGGGCTTCCAAAGGCAGTTGGCCCAATTGGGATCATATTCTGCCCAATTTGAATAAAATACGTAAACTCCATTTACATTTAATAATATACATTAATATGAGGTTTCAGAGGAAAGTGGGCCCAATTTGAAAAATATGTAGGCCCCTTTATATATAATATATTGGGCCCCCAGAGGCCAAGTGAGAACCAATCGGAATTGGGCTCAATTTCAATTGAGGCCATATTCCGATTCAGGATGAATTCCCAACATTTGTAGGCCCCTTTAATATAATATATATTATATATATAGGGTCCTCTAGAGGCAAAGTGGGCCCCTGGGCCCCGATGCGAACAAATGAACTTGATTTAAAAAATTACCTCCCCTTTCACATAATATATATACAGGGGCCCCCATAGGACAAGCGGTCCCTGGGCCCACTTCGCCCTTTCTAGGGAGGGGCAGCTGCCCCCCTCTGCCTAATGGTGGGTACGCCCATGGGTGCAGTTAAATCGTATTTTTTGTACATTTACATGAGATAACCAAATTTGGTATTTAATTTTGTAAGAAAAAAAATCGGCAAATCGGTCGATTTTTAATCGGTAAAATAATCGTCGCATTATTATTAAACGGTCCTTGAATTTTTTTTTGGGAGTCCTTGAAAAGTCCTTAAAAACTCCTTGATTTTAATTTTGAAATAAGAGTGGAACCCTGTACCACCAATTAAAAAACCATAAAACATCAAATAAGAGTAATGAAGAGCTAGAGAGAAAAGCTTGGACCTAAGTTACCCTATTTAAGGGTAATTTTTCAGATTTGGGAGAAGGATACAATATTGTTTAGGGTCACCTATGTAAGCCACATACAATGGATACACATCTACCATAAGGCCTGTTAGGCCCAGGCGTAGGGCAACAAAATGTTAGGGGTACCTAAATATTAGTTTCTATTATGCCAAATACTCTTGATTACCAGAATTTCGGTAACTTAAATTTTTTTTCCAAAACCCCACTTTGTTTTTAGATTGACTTTCAACTCAGACATTAACCTAAAGTGATTAGTTTGTTAGATATTATAGGAGAAAGGAGATAAAATGTTAGTAAAAAATAAGATACATCGACCAACTAGCACCATCCTTACGGACAGTCATGCACGACTTTTCCGTAAAAGGGCCCCCAAAATTTGTTGTGCCTGTAGTCTGAATTTTCTTAGATCAGGCAATGTCCACATAGTACCAATATTTTTTTGTAAAATAACTCTTAAATTGTATTTTTCGTAAAATAACAGCGTCTCGGGGAACTGTGGTGCTTAGTCTGTTAATACCAGAAGTAAAGATTTAAACTTTAAAAAATGGCAGAAAACTATACGCAAATAAGCATCGGGCACTGTTACCATACTTGAACATTTCAGTAGCATTTTGCAATTAAATTAGTTCTCGAATCGCAAATTTTAATGTTCTTGCAGCCTTGATTTGCTCTAGCTTTTAATAAAAGGATATTTAAGGACTCTAAAGCTGCTTTTTCATAGGGTCAAATTAAAAAAAAAAACCACAAATGTCTATTTTATCACGAGTGATTTACAGTAAAGAAAAATCAGTGTTAACTTAAACGAGGTTATTTAATTAATATCTTACGAAAAGAAAGTGTTTTTTTGTTGAGATTTTGTGGTTACTTAATATTCCTTTTCTATAAAGTGTAACAGCAGTAGTAACATTTTCGTGTTGTATCACAATCAAGGTAATAACTATTTTTTTAACTAAAACTAAAAATATATAATTTATCGTTACAAATTCTAAACTTTTAGAATTTTCAATTTTAGAATAATTTTTGTAATTAAATTAAATGTTTATACACGTGTGGAAAAAATTAGAAAAATTTATTTTTAATTTTCATTTAAATATATATAATTATGATTTAGCAACAGATAAACTTTTCCAAAAAAAGTTACCTTGCCTTATTAGTGCAGGCTCTGACACATTGAAAAGTCAATGTAACTATCAGGTACAAATGTCATGTTCATTTCTCGAAATCCATCGGTAAAACTATACTTCAGGGTGCCCCTTGGCGACATCCACCGTAGAACTATAAACTAACCTCTGAAATTACATATACTTTTGAACCTTCAAAAATAACGCTTTATTGTAAACAAATCAGAATCACGATTGCTATAAACAAAACTAAATACATATTCATTTAAATATAGACGTTCCCATAAAAGAAAAAACTTCGCCCAGCTTGGCGAGGGCACCCTCAAGTATAGTCTAACCAATCCATTCACTTTTTATCTTTCTGTAGAAGGATTTGGCGAAGGACTTTAGTGGTTAACCTCAAGTGGTTAATCGAGTTGCTCTTTTCCAAGTTCTCCCAAGCTGGCGAGGAGAAGACCTCTTGGTTGTATCGCAAGAAATCCACGGCACACGACATTAACTGCTCGTCCGAATGCCTGTCCGCCAAGACGAGGACGTCACACACGTTGGCGGCTGTCATGGCGACCATCAGGACTTGGGCACACTCCTGCTTCAAGGGGAGGACAGCGTACTTGTCCGCCGCGTAGTACAGGGCCGAGGCCTGCTCCCACCGCAGCTCTTTTTCCAGGGAGTCGCTGTACAGGTAGACCAGCAGCCGGTCCATGGTCTCGCTGTCGACGTCGTCGATGTCCACGACCCCCGAACGACCCTCGACGGTCTGGTCTCTCTCGAACATGGCCTCGAACACGCCAGATCGGGCGGCGAGGATGTTTTTGTGCGCCGAGAGCGACGTGTCCTCATCAGTGTTGAGGGTCAAATCACTGAACGTTTTCTTCCTATACAGCTGCAATAGGTCTCGGCTGAGCGAGGAAGAAGAGCCCACTGCTGCATCAGGAGGTGTAGGATGTTCCTCGTCTACTGCGATCAAACATTTGAATTCAAGACGGAGATTGCCGTCCGGGCATTCTTCAGGGTCAATCCTTATGTCCCACTCCCAACCGACAGCCGGGTAGAAATAGTATCTAGATATGACTTCTGCTATGTCATTGTGAAGGTGGCAGCTTATGAAGGTGGACCACTTCCCGTAATAGGGAAGTAACTCTATCCGGACTTTGTGGGTACTTGTAAAGGCTTTGTACTTTGTGGTATACTTGTAAAGGCACGTTGTGAGCAGCATTTTTTCTTGCTCGTGCAACGATCGTTTGATGGAACCTGGATTGAGGTTAACCCCTTCGATGATCCAGCTAACGTTCACTTCATGCAAAGCAGTACGGAGAAAACACAGCCCAGGTTTCAACTTTTGCAGCCAAATCCTACAATAAAGCGTCAGCGTACCGTCGAGTAGGAAAGAATCACTAGTTTCACCAAAAATCTTATTTTTTTCGATTTTATAAGAACAACAATAACGGTCGTCACAAAGTTCTTGTCTCAATTTAACTTCACCAGATGACGTCAAAACGGACATTTCGTACTTACAGACTTTCTCTTTCATCTCCCTTTTGAAGCCGATCAGTGCAAATTTCAGATCCAATCTAGATGGGAATAAAAGAAATCTCCACCACGCATAATCCTCGGTCGTTTCCGTCTTCCAAACGGGTGATGTGATATCATCGTCGTGCTCTGCCGACGAAAATGTACTAAAGTTCTCGATCTTCCACGTTATCGTAAAACATTTCGTTTCGCACCCACAAGACATTGTTATTAAATTTGTAAACCTAATGCCAAAGAAACGTCCGTAAAATGAAAACACTACACTCTACTCTACTGTGGATCATTCGCTTGACAGTTAATACAGCTTTAGACGAGCTGGAAGCGAACCGGGACTTTCCCCTCATAGAGTTACGAAGGTCACGTCAGACATGCGGCTGCCGGGCAAAAACCGGTTTGCCAAGTGAAGTCATCGATCGCCTTTTAGTAAGCCCAAACAAACGGCCTTGGCAACCTATTTGGCGCTATTCTAAAGTGGAGTTTGCATGGTGGGCTTACTTACTTTTTGAATACTTTTTATACTTTTTGAATTTCTAATAAAACTGAGATTTCAACGCATTTTTCTTGTCCGTGTAGAGAACTACTACCATCTTGTATAAGTTCAGAGATCTCTTACTTTCGTTTTTTAATCAACGTATTTCAAAGAATAAAATGACGCGTTTTACGTTGGGTGGGCTTACTTGAGTTACTTTGACGGCTTCACTTTTTTTTTCTCGCCAAGCATCTCCCGTCATTACCCTTCTTATCATTTATACTTCTTATCATTTATACATTTCCTGGTAAGCGGATACGTCTCATAGTCGCCCCGCCGCCGCAAGGAGAAAAAAAAACAAGTAGAAGAACAAGAAAGAAAGAAAAACAAGTAGGTTTGTAACAGAATTTGTTACTCAGCACGCTTCCACATAACAGTTGTGTTCAACAAGAAAAAATCGCCAAACACAGTATTAAATTCTGTATTACACTGTATTTACACGATGAATTTGGTTATTTTCATTTATTTTCTTCCGAAAATCCAATAATGATTTCGTATCATTTTCTAAATTAATTTATATTTCAAAAAATAAATATGCAATATTCCTCGATTTTAAATCGAAGCAAAACATTTCATATTAACATACGATCAAAGCTCTCTTTGGGAAAAATATTTGACGTCTTTTCAAACTGATTGATGTCGCAAGAATAAATTTCTTTTAATTTATTTAAAAGAAATTTCTCGAGCGATTGTTGTGAATGGTAATGGTCATTTAATTCTAATAAAAATTACTTTTTATTCTTTTTAAATGAGCATTAAATTTTGCAGTTTTTTTTTTTAATAATTGAAGTACTTTAAATTCGATTTTTTTTCTGAGATTGTCCTTTTCTTCTAATTTCGATGAGCTGCATTTTTTGACGTACCACACTTGTGTAGCATTCGTAGTTTCGGCTATGAAAGCGCGTACGGATATAATATACGCTCATAATGTACGGATAAGTTTGGATTTGTCTTTTACACACAAAACCAAAAGTGTCATATTTAAGAAGTAACGTTAAGCTTATTACAACTTTTTGGCGCCGTAGACATCGCGTTTGGGTGCCAGCTCAGGTGTCGACTTTGTCCACTCGACCCGATTTAAAATCTCGAAGTTTATTTAGCTGTGTTAAAAATCGTCTCGGTCGGAAGCTTGGATTAGATAGCCTGGAACGTTCAAACTGAAAATGTACTGGGGCGCCCGGGTGGCCTAATGGGTTTGATCTCAACCCATGACGCTAACAGTCTGCGCACTGTGGTGCGGGTTCGATTCTCGCCGGCGCCCTGGGTGTACTTTCCTTCATTGGGTCAGTATAAATATTCTTTCTGTTTCTATCTTAAGTGACGAAGTTTAAAAAGCGGGTCTCTGATCAAGCACACAAGCTCTCATGCAGAGGGCCCGCGTTCTTAACCTGCCACATGCTATAAACGGATATTTGTTGGAAAAAATTAATAGTAAAATGAAATCGACGTAATTATCCGGACTTCCCCGAGTACACTGGGGCAGACGTGCTCATATTTATGTGGAGCCGAAAGCGTATACGATTTCACCCGAAAGTTCCATTGGGTGCCTGCTCAAGTGTCGTGTCGATTTCGTCACTTGACCTGGGTTCTAAATTACAAGGCGTAATTGACTGTGTTTAAGTTCCTCGGAGGCTAAAAAAAGAGACAACCAGAAACTTTTCAACCTAACCTAACGATCGAGTCTCGACACTTCTGAAGACCCACCGAGTATATGCGGAGTACGTGCTCGTTAAATCTGTTGTGTCCGAAAGTCCTGTGGTCGGTCATGGCGCAGTTTACCACGGGTACGAGTTCCTGGAGACTATTTCCCTCCCCTTCAGGGACATGTCTAAATTGTGGAGGTGGCGATAGATGGCAGTATCTGTCTTGTATGTGTGTGTATGTCATGTCCGTCCTTCTTGACGAAGATTTATAAGCGGGTCTTTGTGACCAAGCACACAAGCCTGAAAATATATGTCTACCAACCAACCATCTCGACGGCATTAGCGTACGATGTCGCTCGAAGTCCAGTTTAATGCCAGCTCAGGTGTCGAGCTCGTCACTAGACGCTGGTTCTAAATTTACGAGGCGTAATTCAGCTGTTTTAAAGGAGGCTAGTAATACACAGGTAGAAAACGTCAACCCAACCTTATCTATATTATTATGTGTTTCCTGATCAGTCGGAATTATTTTTAAAAGGATGAATATATAGGATGAAGCGATTTTATACTTACTAAAAGACTTCACACCAAAATCGTGGGAAAATGCGGTCATGCCATGAATAAATTTACTGTTTAAGATTGCTGAATCCGTGAAAGGTATGAAACGAAGCTTATTTATATTCAAACACTATATATAACCATCAGGTTTTACCTTAAATAGCCGAACCAGAAGACATGATCAGAAATTGAATAAATCATGCTGGGGTAAGAAAACATTATTTTTACAATAGCGTTGTCAATGAGTGGAATGCTTTACCAGATTATGTTGTGTATTCGAAGAGAGTAGAAGATTTTAAGAAGAATCTTGATAGTCATTGGAAACTGGTAAAGTATTACATTTATTTTGGACCAACCTTGTTGGGCCTCTGGCATGTTGTTGGTTGACAATTTTTTGTATTTGTATTTATTTTTAATAATAATCAATTTTGTGTTTTCTTCTTTACTCGTATCTATTACCCTAGTATTAAAATGAAGTATTAATTACCAGTATTAAAATACCCAAACTGTCGACCCGAATTCGTGGTATAGCAACCCGCGTTCACCAAGATCGGCAACTTAATAAACGCTATTGGTTTAGAGGAGAAATGGCATAGGCCGATAAATAGGGTGACCAGACGTACAGTATAGTTTAGTTTATTATTATATCTATCTAACTAGTTTTTCATAGTTTTTTTCAAACAAAAGCAGCGTAAGTACAATATGATTTATGAAAATTAAATGATGATTTCAAAAGTGATAGTCAAAAAGCAAAGAGTTCTATAGTAGGGTAGAGACTGAACCTGGCAACAGCACCATGGACCAACACGGATACAATATAGGGTGGCATGTGGGGCCCGATGGCCGAGTGGTTTGCATCGCTGTAACGGGTGCGGGTTGGCTTCCCGCCTTTGCCCTGGGTGTACTTCCTTTCTCAATATCAAAATTATAAATTAACTAGCACTTTTGCCACTCTATTCGGGCTCCGTAATGAGCCATGGCTGCCGATGGCAGCTCAGTACGAGTCGTTCCCCTACCCTACTATAGCCCTTTAAGACCGGCTATCAGATGGCGCTGATTTAAGTTTATGAGACTAAATTTTAGAGTTTTACCGAAAAAATGCAAAATGAAAACAGCATCAATGCTAGAAACTCTTTAAAAACAAAGTCATTTTTTATACAAATAACGAATGGTACAAGTCAGCTGCTTCGGTATTGATATTTTTGAAGAGCTTGAACATTCTCTTGTATACCCGCACGATCGTGATAGCTCGGTCTTAAAGAGATAGAACTCTTTGTCAAAAAGTTAATCACCAAAATAAATCTGTTCAGGCTACCGATAAATACAGGGTAGCGCAAATAAAAGTGGCCCCGGCATGGAGTTACGAATGCAGCGAATTGCGTAGCGAGAGAAACTATTGAAGACGCTTGAAAGACTCCAAGTTGAATTCATAAATTCAAGAGTTCAATGTTTTCACTTGGCGAACCTTTTTTTTTTTTCATTAGTTGATTTTGTTGTTCCTAGACTAGAGATTATGGTTATCAAATGATGGCTATTATCAATTGATACTATTATCAATTTTGCATTATTATTGACTTGAGCCAATCAACATGTGACCGTTTACCCATTGACTGGTACTGCGGTGGTCAAAATTATAAGGACAACTGAAAATTGAACAGAACAAATTTATTTCTGAATTAAATGAAAATGTATTTAGACATAAAATACTTCTTTATGCTATAAATCATTTAAGAACAATAAAAATTTTAAAATACAAAATTTTAGTTTATGAAAATAAAAAACAAAAAATACATTGTTAGGAAACTGGACCAAATTATAAGGACATTTGAAATTTTCAAGTCAAAACAATTCATAATAAATAAGTTCACCCTTTTTTGCAATTATTACTTTAATTAATCTTGACGTCATAGAGCTCGTTAGTTTCTTTAAGGTGCTCACAGGGATATTTTTCCATGCCTTTTCAATTGATGACATCAGTTCTTGTTTGTTATGGTACTGAGTGCCATTTTTGTAAACTTCATGCGCCAAAATACCCCACAAATTCTCGATTGGGTTTAGATCGGGACTTTTAGCTGGCCAATCAGTCAACAGTTTTACAGAATTTGCGTCAAACCATGATTTTGCAGCTGCGGACACATGTATTGATGCATTGTCCTGCTGGAATAAATAGTCACCACTGGTTATCAACGGTGCTTCTGGCAAAAGATTGTCACCCAGCATATCAACATAACTATTTGAGTTCATTTTCCTTTGAAGAAATACTATTTCTGTAGTTCCAGAGGCTGCGTAACCTGCCCAGACCATTACTGAGCCGCCACCATATGAACGCTTTGAAAATATTTCTTTTTCTTTGCGAAGATCATACCAAAAATACTTAAGCCCATCAGTCGTCTAGGTTAAACTTCTTTCATCAGAAAAGACAACATCATTCCATTTGTCACCCATAGAAATGTACTTTTTAGCAAACTCCATCCTCAGTCTCTTTTGGGTTTTTGTAAGAGGGGGTCGTGACTTCAGTTTTCCGTATCGAACCTGTTTGGCATTTTGTAAAACACGGCGAACGGTTCGAGCACTGTAGTTCAAGTCCAGTTCACGCTTTATTTCCGGCGATGTTTGCTTTTTGGAGCAAGCTCTACTTATAATTCGTCTTTATCTCTCGAAGACACAGAAGATGGCCTACCTGGGTGTTTTCGTTTTCCATAATTTCCAGGATTTTTCAAAAAATTATATATTACAGTCTTTGATCTTTTCCATTTCAATGGTATTTCATGTCGAGTAAGTCCAGAATTTTTATAAGCGATTAATTTTCCTTTTTCAAACACTGAAAGCTTCGTACCTAGAGGCATGGTTGAAGATAAGTGTAATGAAGTTTTCAAACACTCGCAAAATCTTTATAACACCATGGAATGACGTGTACAAAGCAGAAACTTTGCTAATTTATGTAAATTTATGCTTTAGACTTACAGAAATGCAATTGTCCTTATAATTTTGTCCAATTTCGCTGTATATTAAAATTTATAACGTATTTTATAACTATGAATTTTATGTATATTGGCAAAAAATCTTATTTATAAAATGCTTAGTTTACTATTGGCTAACATACATAAAATTTGCATAATTCAACCGTAATTTGTCGAAAAGATCTAGCGATTTTTCCGTTGTCCTTATAATTCTGACCACCACTGTATTATTCTTCATGTTTGAGGGCTATTTGTTCTTCATTCTCTCGATAGATGGCACGACGAGTTAGATAATTCTAATTCGCCAAGAAATCAAAATGGGAATGTTTCAGATGATGTAACGCTCTTAGTTTCATTAAATTTGTATCCGTACTGGATTTCATTGGTTTCTTTTGTTTCACTTACTGCTATTTCATTGGCTGCTTTGGTTTCACTCTTAAAATGACCGATATATCAATATAAAATATAAAGAAAAAAACTTTTTCTTTCTTGCAAGCTTTCTTTAACAAATGTTTCGAACAACCAACAGCACAGCCAGAAGTTGGCATTTTAAAAATTTAATAAGTAAAATATTCTTAGAAAACTCATTTTCGAATACCAAAACACAAGGGGGTGGGGGTAGGTTTATGACCACAAATTTGTTCTGTCGGGAGTTGGGTTGCATAACGGATTTTAAATTTAAAATTTTTTCAAATAGTCAGATGCTATCCAAACCTTATCTTAGGAGCTGTAATGAGCGTTTGTGAGCGATTTTCGTTCTTAGATCTTTTATAAATTCCCTTTCTTCAAAGCATGTTCCATGTATCTTATACAAGTTCGAACTTTTATATAGGATTTGTTATGTTAGGTTGAATCATCGTCACACTAGAGCTACACGAGGGCTATTGGCGACGGGCGTCGTATTTAGAACCACAGTCAAGTGACGAGCCGACACCTGAATAGGCACCCAACGCAACCGTTAAGGGCGGCATCATATAGATTTGGTGATTTAGGCAATCACATTTTAAACCATTCTGTATTAACCATTTTGTGAAATTATAAATTAAACTTCTTGAAACTTCAAAGTTCGAAAACTTCATTTTCTTGCCAAATATATCGCCAAAGCTTAACAAAAGTAGCCAACATTTTCGCCATATAACGTGACAAAGGGCTAAATGTGGTTTGTGGCTCAAAATCGAAGGTTTTTTTTAATGCAAAGGGTCTCTACCCCTTATTTTCTATCGATCGCACCCCGGTGAAAGACGGACTTTTTTGGTGATTTTAAATGTTTAATGTTGTTACAAAATTAAAAAATCTCGACTTTATTGAAATATTATAATTGGTAAATTAATTTGAATGTTGACTATTTTTTTCCAGTAGGAAAAATTGAAAAGTTAGCGTTGCCCTAGTGTAGGGGTTGTATTGTGGTGACACGGAGATGCCTTCGCGGGTTTTTTGTTTTCGTTTTAGCCATCCAATATGTGGATAGTGCTAAAAAAATCTTTCCCTTTCCTCCCTTTCAGCTTCTAGAGAGATGGATGGTTAATACGTTAGTTGGACCTTTCGTTCCAACCTTCTTCCAAATTTTAAATTTGACTTTTTAATTTAAAGTATTGTACTTGATCGACCCACTCACTTTCGGTGCATGTAAGATGTATAAGCCTTACGTCGGTAGTTGGTTCAACTTTTACAAACTTTATTGTTTAGACATTGGTTAAAACACTTCTTACATTAGAGCTGCATGTTGGATTATCATTATTATTTTTAGCGAATCTGTTAACAAAATCGGTTCAAAAATTACCATTCTTAAGTGCTATAATAAGACGAAACTTCCTTCAAAATGAAACTTTTCATCCATTCGCATAATTTCTTATACAGTTATTTCGTTAAATATCGTGGAGAAGAAATTAAACATGTTTAAAGGGCATATTTCACGTTTTGAGGGGCAACATACAGGAATGAAAATTAGGTCTTGGTTTATCACCGTGTCATACCACCAATCACCGAAACTACCAATGGAATGCATGAATAATTTAAGGCAAGTGAAACGTGACAATTATAAGCGACATTAAAAACGAATTGAACTAATATTGTTTCCAAACACATCGGAATAAAGAATGTAAACATTTGTATTAAACAGATTATCCATGCAATACTATATACAATATATTTACAAGTAATACAATAGAATCGCACTGTATTACATATTTATACAGTTTATACTATATATTATAATTTATACAATATAATTCTCCAAAGCCTTTGGTTACAAAGCATCAGAGAATGTAGAGACTAAAATTTGCCAAAGACCACGAAAAACTGGAGTGTAGTATACAGTGGAGCAATGTGGTATTCACCGAAAAAATTTATACAATATAATTTATAAATATAATTCAGAATTGTATATATTGTAAGATATTAATAAAATTTATATAATATATTACAATATTATATGCAAAATGTTACAAAAAAATTGGTACAATGCAATTCATAAAATATAAACAGAGAAATAGGTTTATAACATTGGAAGATTTAATGGAATATTGCAGGGGGAATCAAACTACAACGTATTATTGCAGCAATGCCGAATCGAATGCATTTATATTAATTGTAAAGTAATGAAAATAGTCGTTGAGCAGAAATTTTTAGAGCCCTAAGAAGAGATTTTTTAGCCCTAAGAAAGAGATCATCATCACCTAGAAAAGTCCAACTCTTTGCACTTATTGATATAAATATATATATATATATATAGTATCATATAATATATATAATATATACTATATATATAATATATATATATATATAGTATATATATATAATATATATAATAATAATATATATATATATATATATATAATAATATATAATATATATGAATTATATATTATATATATATATATATATATATATATATATATATATATATTATATTATATTTATATATATATATATATATATATATATATATATATATATATTTTTTTTTATTGAGAATTTAGAATAAAACTTTATGGATGTATAATACCGTTATTTTGAATGCATTCATGCATCCTATCCGGCATTGAAGCTATAATATTCTGTAGTAGCCCCCGGTCTCGCTGAACTTTTGCCCAAGGAGTCTTTGGTAGCTGACCATAGCTGTTGTTTGGTATTGACGCCTTTGAAATCGATGTTGCGTTTCCAAAGACCCCAGACATTTTCGATGGGGTTCAGATCAGCTCCATTACTGGGCCAAATCATTTCAAAGATGTTGTTATCTTCTACCCACTTCTTTGTCACTTTGTCTTGTATGTATTGAACATTGTCCTAAAAAAGCGAAAATCATGTTATGTAAATTTACCGAAATGAAGCTCAATACTAGGTTCAATGGTTCCTACGAATTTATTTTTTACGAAATTAATTGTAAACAATAACATTGCATGCATTTCATTCTCTTCAGGGCATTATTTACCAATTTCCCTGTTAATTTCTTTGAAAAATAAACACAAACAAACCTAAACAAATATTGTCTGAAAATTAGGAATTCTTAAAAAATTCTTTGGAAATAATTTTTTTTAATAATTAAATCTCTATTGAACAAATACTTTCGGGAATTATATAGTTGTATTTTAGATGTTCGGATTCATTTAGATATAAAATGTATTTAAATTGTCTAGCATTTAAAAAATTTGTCAAATGCAAATCATATTTTAACATGTCAATATGCTTAAATGGGGTGAACCATAAATACAACTATATTGTTTTACTGATTTTTTTTATAAGTATTGAAATATAAATTATAATACAAAGAGAATTCTATATTTAAAGGTTTTCAATTGAAATACCTGTTGTAGTATGAAACAGCCGTCAGGATACCAATCGTCCAATATAATTGGCATAAGGACATCTTCCAAAATATCTACATACTGACTGGAAGTTAGGTTTCCATCTATCAGATGAAGGTCAGCAATGCCTTTCGACGATATGCAACTCCACACCGGAATTGAAAATCTGCCACTTCGGGTTGTTTTCCGGACATACTGCGGCTCATATCTTGAATTGGCAGGTCTATATACATTTACCGTGCCATTTTTGGTAGACTGCACGCAGCTTTCGTCGTGAATACCACATCGCTCCACTGTGCTACAGTCCAGTTTTCATGGTCTTTGGCAAATTGTAGTCTCTGCATTCTCTGATGCTCGGTAACCAAAGGCTTTGGAGAAGCTCTTCTGCAATATAGGCCGGCCTCACGCAACGTTCTTCGTATTGTTCGAGTCGAAATCTGGTGAAAATAAACATTATTTTTAATTATAATAGAGAATGGGAGCAGTGTTCGGGTCTCCAAACTGAAGTCTACTCTCTTTGTTACTAAAATTTTCTTGTATTGAATATTTTGGCAAACATTTTTTTCTATTATAAATGTAGCTGAAGTTCGGGGCTCTATAATACCACTTTTTGAAATGAGTTCGAATATATATTTTTAATTTTCAATAAATAATGCGCCAAGAAAGTATTAGAACCAATTTCAAGTGAAATTATAGAACTCTTAAAACTAGCTACATTTGTAATTAAAAACCGTTTGCGAAAAATATTCAATACCGGAGTCATTTGGCTTAGAATTTTTTTTTCTTAACTAGGGATTGACATGAAAAGATGACTTTGGTTTGGAGACCCGACTCTGCTCCCATTCCGATCTAAAGCCGAAAAAAAATTATATAGAAATATATATTTCAAATTTGCATAAACCAACACATTTAATATAATTTTAAATATAATAATTTTAAGTTTAAAGATAAAATTAGTTTATTTTAAATATCCAAACAGAGTGACCATAGTACTGTGACAATGAATGTTATTTTCGTGAATTATACTAGATTTGGTGAAATATTAATATTTTTTATATTTATAAAACCAAAATGTTTATTAGTTACCCACATTTAACTGCAACTCGTTTTTTTTATTTGTTGGTAGTTCAGAAAGGGGTCAGCAACAGAGGCTCCAACTGTTTCGGTGCTTCGTTATCTGTTAATGCTGGCAAACGACCGCTCCCTTCTTTTCGATCCACATTATTAGTGTCACGATACCTAAAATTATTTATAATAAAAATCATTTATGCAATCAAAGTTCAAGTTTTCTATATATTTTCAAAGATAAAAAAATAAAAATTTATTAACTTACCGATTTATCCACCTTGAAACCGTATGTGTGCTGATTCCAAGAGTTGAAGCTATTTCACGATAATTGGAACCAGCTTTATGCATTCCAACAAGAATGCCTTTAGAAGATGCATCTAATTGATTCGACATTTTATCAAAAAAAAGTGCTCAATACAGTTTAAACACGTAATTATATTACATAAATAAAATAGAACGCAAGTTGAAAACCGAAAATATCGTTTTCATTTTTTTCGTCTGAAATCTGTTTATATTTATTTGTTTGCATTTTCCGTCTGAAATGTTTATTATTTTTCCTCTTAAAATTAAAAAATGTAACAATAAAAATTAGATAGTCAATTTAAAGTCGAACATGAATGGAAAATTATAAAAAAAATATTTTTATTGTATAACGAATTTAAATTTAATTGTTATAAAGTAATTTGTTAACTATGATTAATATATCGTTTGGACTTATTTGATAATATATCGGGTTTTTTTTAATCAAAGAATGAAAGAAAAATAAGATTGTTCTAAAAGAACTAAAATAGCCATAGATATTATAATTAAAAGTATTAGACTGGCTGATCACGTGACCTCCAATGCTAACAGACGGGACGCGCATGGAGGCCTTTTTAAGAGGGCATAATGCCAGTGTTGCTACCACTTTAAGGAGAAAAAATACTACGAAAATAATACCATTTATTTCTAAAACTTCAACAAAAAAAAACTACTAAAAAAGGATTTAAAGTCACTAAAAAATATTCCAAAAAGCAGCTATAGTATTTTTACGATATTTTTTTAGTAATTTTAGAATTATTCTAAAATACTTATATGCCTCTTAAACTTTATAACTAAACTTTTAACTTAATTTTCGAATTTATTTTAGAATTATTCTAAATTACCAAAAAAAATATCGAAAAAAAACACTAGCTGCATTTTGGAATATTTTAGTGACTTTAAATCCTTCTTAGTATTTTTTTTTGTAATTTAGAAATAAATGGTATTATTTCGTAGTATTTTTCTCCCTAAAGTGGCAGCACACTGGCCATTATGACCTCTTAAAAAGCCTCCATGCGCGTCCCGTCGTTAGCATTGGAGGTCACGTGATCAACCAATCTAATACTTTAATTGTGATAACTATGAAATAGCCTACTTTCAATTACTTAAATACTTACTAATTTTCTAATCGGAAGACAAGTAGGTTTGTAATAGTAACTGCCACCCAAACCGATTCTACAACACGATTTATACAAATAAGAAGAAAAAAATCGCACCCAGCTTGCAGTTGTAATTAAAACTTTTAAAAAACTTTTTTAAACTAATTTGAAATTCAAATACTAATTAAATGGGAAATTCGCCGACAAACAGAAGACAGATGTCCGTCCGGACGTACAGACAGACGGACAAAAAGTATGAAAAGTTGGTCTCTGAGGACATACCTTTCTAACAATTTTTTTTTATTAAATAAGAAGGATAGTACCGATTATGGAAGGGGGTCGGCGGCCAGACAGACATCGTCAGCCTGTCAATAGTATATTATTTTTTATATAAATATAAATGAAGATGATTTATTGAACTGCACAACTAATTGTATAATATTTCATTATAAATTGATGTTTTTTTTAATTGTTTTATTTAAAAGTTTGGCTACCTTTATATCGGGTTTAATTATCGAGGGAATCACCTACCTTCGCCTACTTTAACGTTATACACTTAATACACGTATAACCTGTAATTAAATTCAAGTTTTTTTTTCCAAAACTCTTCATGTTCAGCTTAAATAGATTTTGATTTAATTTACTTCGCAGAAAAGTAAACTATGTTCTTAACAATCATTTTTAATCACCAAACGATCGGTCCAATCGTGATTGTTGACGTTTTTCCATTTTTATACGGTCCCCTATTTCAAAATACAAGCTTATTATCATCATAACTCAAAAAGTTTTGCTAGTAGAATTACGAAATTTTGCACTTTTTCATTAACTTTGATCCTGAATCCATTTCTGCAGAAAAATAATGGGTTTATATTCATATTTTTTCGAAAAAAAATTAATATTTTTTTGAAAAAATAATAAATATTTATTAAATTATTAAAAGTATTTTAACTTTGTTTGGAAATTTGTAAAGTAACTCAGAAAAAAAATATCGTCTGGCTACGTATATTATTAATGGAGATATGATCAAAAGTTTGGAAATCTCATTTAACATTATGATCCATAAACTTTCTGTAACCATAACTCAAAAACTAATAGAAATCTGGCAACGAAAATTGATATTTGGGGTATTTTGACGATTCTAAACATTTCTATACCAAAAAAATTGGGTGTTGCTTTTGGAAATTTTGAAGTTGATATTAATTTCAATATGAAGACGACCCCTTACGAAAATTTTTGTGTTGACCAATCAACTCAGAACGACATTTCCGTTAAAATGACGTATCACAATTATGCCTCCAACAAACGGTGCCTCAACAGCGAGGTCTGTTCCCTTTTTTTTTGTCCACGACTGTACATATATATTCCGGCTTGTGTGCTTGATCAGAGACCCGCTTATGAAGCCTTCGTCAAGTAAGACAGACAAAGAAAGAATTTTTACTGTCACAGAGAAAGGAAGTACACTCAGGGCGAAGGCGGGAATCGAATCCACACCCGTTACAGCGCGTAGACTGCTAGCGAAATGGTCCAAACCACTCGGCCATCCGGGCCCCAAAACATAAGTAATTTCATTCAAAAAATGACAACGAACCGTTGGAGCTGTTGCCATCCACGACGTAAAACAACCCCGTTCTCTTTGGAATCCCGATGGATCCAGGGGCTGATATAAGAAATTTTGTTTATATAAAAATAAAATGTAATATCCAATTTAAAAATATGATATGGTTTATATAATAAATTTAAATTTTTGGAATGAGATGAAAAATTACCGCTTTTTCCAAAATTGCCGCTCTGGGTATGTTTCACATCGTGAGTGGCATCGATTGTAGCAATATTGTTTTCATTCTTGGTCCTTCAGGAATGTGTTTGTTTTGAACGGTACAAAATTTTCTTTCCTTGCTAAAACATAGTGCGTTGTCCCACAATTTCGCTTAATATCTCTGATCTGTCTAATATCATCTATTTTTCTTTTAAATTTTGAATAAATAATTTTACAACAAAATATTCGAACTCATTTCAAAAGGTAGGATTATAGAGCCTTGTAAGCCAGCTACATTTATAATATACTAGCTTTATAAACCCGGCGTCGCACGGGTGTACCCTTACTGACGGCGATTTTTTTTAATGTAAACTTTTATTTCCTGGTCCATCTCATTGTTGCGGTTACTGCAGTCCACGTCAGTACAGCCGTAGAAGCGTGGCTTAGAAAATCTATTTATTTTCATGGGATTAACACAGTTTTGGCTTGGAGACCCGCGGCTATTCGGTTTTATTCACCGTTAAGACTGAAATAGTTTTATTTTCTGCAAACGGGTGACTAAATTCGAACCCAGAAATAATCTAGGTGACTCTAGGTCAACGCTCCATCAACCGACCCCCCCCCCCCCACGCTCCACAATAAGAATCTGTCAGAATTGAAAGAATTGAAGATACTGACAAAATTGAAGAGCTTAGTGGAAGAACGTGCTAAGTGACATTTTTGAAAAAATTGAGACTTTTGTGTCAATGAACATATTATTATTAACTTCTTTGAAGGTAAGACGTTTCCCCTTTTTCACAAACTTACGTTAACGTTTAGAAATAACCTATTACGCTTTACAAGTACCGTTTTCAACAGATCTGAGGGCAAACGGAAGACTTTTAAGTCCATTTTCTCGTTGTCACCACTTAGCACGTTCTTCCACTAAGCTCTTCAATTAACAGATAAATTCAATTCCGCCAGTCACTTACGTTCGGACTCCCCCTCCCCCCTCGATGAATTCCAACAATCGAACAACATTTTCGAACACCCACTAATGAAGGCGGGGGTCAAAAATGCCCCAACATTGTTCGAAAAGTTTAATTTCGAACGCACACACAACACGTCAGATGCAGAATTTCTAATTTAATGAAGCCATCCCTTTCCCCCTTTTGAATCCGGATATTCCGAAAGGTCCTACTGTTAAGGGGGAAATGGACGCACTGGACCGCGGATCTCCAAAGCAAAGTGCATCAGTGCTAATTCAATGTGGAGAAAAAACAAGGTCAAATCCAAATCGCTGCTCTGGACGGCGCTCAAGTTAACGCTCAGGGCAGTGTAACCGCGGTGTACACTCTTAAAACAAACGAGCGGTTTTAACTCAGTCTGAGTTAATTTCCACTCCTTTCAGTGCCGAAAATGCACTTCTCCTATAGGAGTGAATTTCACTCTTTTTCGGAGTGGGTAAAAGAAATAAAAGAAAACAATCTGCGTCCTACACTCTTAAAACGAGTGGTTTTAACTCAGTCTGAGTTAATTTCCACTCCTTTCTGGTGCCGAAAATGCACTTCTCCTATAGGAGTGGATTTCACTCTTTTGTTTTAAGAGTGTAAGGTATTGCGAATTGCGCTGACGTCGATAATCTGAATTGGAGATATTGCATATTGCGTTTTCTACACGTTTTTTGGAGGGTGCTGATTGTAAAAAAAGTGGTATTCGAACATCGGCCCGTCTGTCTGCTTGAAACACATCACTCTACAGGTCGAACTAAAAGAGCTACGGAATTTGGTACACGAGTTCCCGGTACCTGTCGGACGTCATAATAAGGTTTTCGAGAAAATCGCGCATGCGCAAAAGGTTGCTGCCATAAAGATCTTTTTAGGTTTGGAAGTTGTGGAAAGTATTAGAATTGCCTTTGATTGTATTGATTTATGGAGCGGTAATTGAAAGTCGTGTAGTGTTACACACCCTTGGTTTACACAAATAAACGACTGATGTTTGCCAGTTGCTTCGGTATCTGTATGTTTGGAAAGCTCGAACACACATTCTAGTTTATTATAGGAACGTATTAAGGGGAAATGGGCACACTGGACCGCGGGTCCTCAAAGCAAAGTGCGTCAGTGTTAATTCAATGTGGAGAAAAAAACTATTTTCTCTGCCACATTTCTCCGGCTGTCTTGAATATTTTTACAAACGGTTTTTTTTTGTGAATAATAAAAGTAGATACTTACAAGTCTCTATTACAAGCCCACTTTTTGAAATTCGTTCGAATATTTTTTTTTAAATTTTCAATAAATAATTTTACAAAATGTATTCCAAGCAATTTTAAAAATGGGATTATAGAGACCTGTAAGTTATCTACATTTATTATTTCATAAAAAAGTTGTAAAAATATTCAAGACAGCCGGAGAAATGTGGCAGAGAAAATAGTTTTTTTTCCCCGTTGGGTTAACTCTTAAGTTTGGAGACCTGGGGTCCAGCACGCCCATGGGCACGCACTGGATCGCGGGTCTCCAAACTCAAGTGCCTGGGAAAAAAACTATTTTCTCTGCCACCTTTTTCCGGCTGTATTGAATATTTTTACAAACCGTTTTTTGAAAATAATAAATGTAGATAACTTACAGGTCTCCATCTTCCCTATTTTTTGAAATTGCTTCGAATATTTTGTGTAAAATTATTTATTGAAAATTTAAAAAAATATTCGCACCCATTTCAAAAAGTGGGAAGGTCGGGACCTGTAAGTCAGCTACATTTATCACACAAAAAAATCCGCTTGCCAAAATAGTCAATACAGCCGGAGTAATGTGGCAGAGAAAATATTTTTTTCTCCATAGGATTAACACTGATGCACTTTGCTTTGGAGACCCCCGGTCCAGCGCGCCTATTCCCCCTTAAAACGTCAGTTTGATAAAATCATTTGTCTGAGCCAATTGCTTCCAATATTAATTAAATTATAGTTTTAACCCAAATATAACAAACGTATAAATTTTTTTGCAAAATAAATCTTTAAATAATTTATAAAAATCATTTTCAAATGGCTTTTTTTTTCATCGGTACGTCACGTGATCACAATCACGTCGATTTGGCTGACGTCACTAGTATGTATAAACAAACCGGTGTGATGTTTTTTTTGTTTGTAATTAAACTGGTTTTAATCTAACTTACTATTAAAATAAGAATTATATAGACAATGGGTGGAGGTTTTACAGAAGCGGATAGTTCAAATTTGCTTAAAGTAGATTCCAAAATGGTGTTTCAAAGTTTGTTTATAGTCACTAGTGACATCATAGATACCACGTGACAACCACAAAGCGTTTTCGGGAGTGATTTTTCGTCCTATTTTTAAAATTCATTTTCCCCCCTTTTTATGGGGTATTTGAAAAAAAAAGAAATACGGGTCTAATATTTTTGGCATAAGAATATTTTAAGCCAATACATTTTTTTTAGTCAAGTACCCTATTACCATAAAGATGTCTTTTGTAAACATTTCTTCTATCTTGCTCCTAAATTATTCAATAGGCTACCTATCGATTTAATAAATATTAATAATTATGCTACCTTCAAACGCACACTTTTTTTCTAATCAATATCGACGACTTATAGATCTTAATTTCTCACTTGATTGAAACTCATAATTATTTTTTTCTTTTGTTATGCAGCTTATTGTCAAACTTTCCTGTATATTTTGTTAAGCAGTTTGTTGTTGTTTTATTTATTATTTTCCATCTGTTCTCTGTGTCATTTGTGGGTGTGTCCATTTAAATTAAATAATAATTTTTCTATTTCGCTTTTACGGGATTTTCATGTTTCCCCTATTGGCGTTCGTTTGCTTAATTTGTGTGTTGTTTTTTTGTGATAATGAAAGTTATTATTATTATTGTTATTGTTGTTGTTGTCGTCGTCGTCGTCATCGTCATTGTCATCATTGTCACTGTCATCATTGTCATTATTATTATTAAAGACAAACATAAAAGTCCATCCGCATGCCGGGATTCGAGCCCGGGACTTTCTGACTGCCTGGCCAGCTCCCTGACCATTCAGGGTCTTGTATGGTAACAGATCTCTATACAATTCCAATGGGGAAACTTTTGACCCTGTTTTTAAATAAAGTATACGACATGTACTCACGAAAACTTACCAAAAAATACTAAAGACAGCATTACCATTAAAATAATTAATAAGTATAATTTAAAAGGTATTAATTAGTTATAATTAAAACAATTTTTTTTTAGATATTTACATGCCGTTAGTGCTGCCATCTGTAGTTTGTAAATAATTACTAAAATTTTGTTTTAATTATAACTAATTAATATTTTTTAATTATACTTATTAATTATTTTAAGATTTAATTATACTTATTAATTATTTTAAGATTTAATTATACTTATTAATTATTTTAAGATTTAATTATACTTATTAATTATTTTAAGATTTAATTATACTTATTAATTATTTTAAGATTTAATTATTACAAGACCATTCGGGCACCCAGTCGGCCCATGTGGTTCCATTCGGTTTAGCATTGATTCCATAGAAATGCCGCCAATGGCCGCTCGTGTTTGTTGTTATTGCTCTGAAAAGACGGCGGCTGCAAAATGAAATTGCTTTTAGGAGAAAGGAGGGAAAATCACAAACCCGAAATCATTAATTGCTCTGCTAAGAGGGAGGCGAAATTTCCGGAGTCTTCTCGAAGAGTCGTTCAAAGTTTTAAAGTTATTTTTCGAAATAGCAGAATGGTCCCCCCGCCCAGGGCCAGATTTCTAAATAAGCTAAGTAGGCTGTAGCCCAGAGCGGCGAATTTTTGGGGGCGGCAAATTTTACGACCCATTAAAGCAGCTTTCGGCATAAAAATATTATTATAAAGATACGAATATTTTTTTTAAGAAAGAAAAACAAATATTTTCCATTAATGCGTAAACCGTAAATGTATATATATAATACTAATATTCGTAGCAAACATATAGCTGCGAGGGCAATTGCACCCCTCGTCCTGGATTTCGAATTTGAAAGAAATATAGTCGAACAATTTTTAAAAAAAATCGCCTATTTTGCTTTCGATTTAGCGTGTAAAGGTACATAGATGATTCTAATATGTGTATCTATTTTGTTGTTGTTGACGTTGTTGTTGTTTCCAATCCTTCCTGGTCTAGAGACAGCTAGATCAAATATCATGAGCCCGTGCAGCCTTGCAAAGTCCAGCACCAGGAGAGGGCTGTCACGATCATCCTCCAAGGTGAGCCCCAAGCAGTCGAGGATATGTTCCGTGGAAGCCGGCATCAGATGGCATTTGGAACACATTGGGAACACTTTACTGCCGGAATCAAAAGTCATGCACTTTAGGTGCCCTCTTACAAGTCTTGAAACTGCCGTTTGATCCTGTCCGGCCGCCCCAAAATGCAATGATCCTCCTGGTCTTAACCTACTGTACACAGGATGTGCGGGAGGGGATAGCCAGACTTACCGGTCTCTATTTTTCGCCTCGGAGAAAATCTCTGTTGTGTTTCAAATCTCTCTCTAGTCAAATCTCTCTCTAGTCAAATCTCTCTCTAGTCAAATCTCTCTCTAGTCAAATCTCTCACTAGTCAAATCTCTCTCTAGTCAAATCTCTCTCTAGTCAAATCTCTCACTAGTCAAATCTCTCTCTAGTCAAATCTCTCACTAGTCAAATCTCTCTCTAGTCAAATCTCTCTCTAGTCAAATCTCTCACTAGTCAAATCTCTCTAGTCAAATCTCTCTCTAGTCAAATCTCTCTCTAGTATCTATTTTAAACAGCACATACCACCCTATTTTTCAGCTAACCAGCTACCTTTCCCCGAAGGGGGAGAATATTGTGACAGGGGCGGCAAATCAATCGTAGCCAAAAAGCGGCAAATCTTTAAATCCGGCCCTGGTCCCACCTTGCTGGGAACCCGTTAATTTAATAGAAAATTTGTCGTAAAGCATTTTGAAGTTAGGTTAGTATACCTATCCAGTTGTATGAAATATGAAATGGAATTTTTGCCACAATTATGCATTTTTGTTGTTTGGCTTTGTAACTCGAAACGCCAAATCGAAAATGGCCATTATATCATATCTGTTCCTATATGTGCACAGGATCCAGTACTACGATGTCATTTGAAAGACGAATTGCTTCGAAAATGTAAGGCAATTTTAAAATCGAAACAAAATCGAATTCGTGTTGGTGCAGAATTCATAGAGTATAAACAATAACAAATGAAAACTTTTAAAGTAATATTTAGAGAATTTAACGAATAAAGAATTGAGATAAGGAAAAAACGAAATACAATTTAGAAAAAAATACGATACATTTATTTAGTGATTGTTTAATGGCTGTCTTGTCTATGGACGGATGACGTCAAGCCCCTGTTTTGGCCCGGTCTATGTGTTTTCAAGCCCTGTTATGGTCCCTCTCTCTTAGATGGATGACGTATGTTTTGAAAATATTAATTAAAAAATAATTATCAAATAGGAAAAAATAAGCCTCAGGTGCACACGTAGGTATTAAAAGGAATCTATATTCAAAATTTCAAATTTTCTGGGCATTATAAGTAGGTCTTTCACGACCACGGACAAACTCTTTCTTTTATTATTATAGATAACGCATCTTCCAGGGCACAGCCTAGAAGGCAGAAGGGGTGCAGTCATTGAGCTAGAAGAAACGTGGAGTGAGGTGTGTGATTCACTGAACAGGGCAGCAAACGAGCCGGTTCAATAACGAAGCACGAAGGAATACACGGCACTGCAGCAGAAACGAACCGGGCAGAAAACCTAGAAACTTGCCTATTTCGCTATTGGGTTCGTAGTTAGTAATCCACATTCTTGAAAAAAGTTGGAATTTAAGTTAAAGAAAGTTAATTTCTTTCGAACTAAAAATGTTATATACATTTAGGAGCCCAAGTCAATATGATAGAGGGGTCTCATACAAGCATTGCATACAAGTGTAGGGAAAATAGTCCTTTTCTTCCCGGTTCGCTCAAAAGGGTGTGAGTGGGTTTTCGGCTCGCTGACACCTCACTCCAGTTTCCCTTCTAGCTCAATGTTTTACTATGATATCTATTTATCAAGCACACAAACCGGAATATATACCGGTTAGTTAAGGCGTTCACCTTGCATGTAGAAGTTCCCTGGTTCGGTGGACTGTGGGGAACCTAGTGGTCAGCGTCTCGAGATCGGAAGGTCCCGCGATCGAGTCCCGGCACCACTGAAGACCCACCGAGTATATGCGGAGTACGTGCTCGTTAAATCTGTTGGGTCGGAAAGTCCTGTGGTCAGTCATGGCGCAGTTTACCACGGGTACAGGTCCCTGGAGACTATTTCCCTCCCCTTCAGGGACATGTCTAAATTGTGGAGGTGGCGATAGATGGCAGCATCTGTCTTGTATGTGTGTGTATATGTCGTGTCCGTCCTTCTTGACGAAGCGGGTCTTTGTGACCAAGCACACAAGCCTAAAAATATGTCTACCAACCAACCAACCTGTCCCTGGTTCGGGTCCGGGCATCGCCAAAATAACTGCCGACCTATAAACAGCCCGTGAAACAAAACAAAAAAAAAATCCGACGAATTATGTAGCTGTGTATAATTCCCCCGTGTAGAGAGAGAGCACGTTAAATATGCTCCAAAGTCCCGAAGCTGCGTACGATGTCGCCCTTAACGGTTGCGTTGGGTGCCTACTCAGGTGTCGGCTCGTCACTTGACTGTGGTTCTAAATGACGACGCCCGTTGCCAACAGCCCTTGTGTAACTCTAGTGCGACGATAATTCAAACTTACCTTCACTTTAATATTTAAAAATCATATTAAAAAAGTCATCGTCGCCGACGCGGCGGCGCAACGGTTAGGGAGCTAGCCTTTGGAGCCTCTGGGTTCGGGTTCGAATCCCGATAAGGCATGGATGTTTGTGTTTGTCGAGTATATGCGGAGTACGTGCTCGTTAAATCTGTTGGGTCCGAAAGTCCTCCAAGTTCCCATACCAAATCAATACCTCTGGGGTGACAAGCCAATTCTGGGGATCCTCTAGTTGGCCTCTGTCTCTAAAAATTAGATGGATCCACTTATGTGTGCGTGTTGTCTGTCTTACTTGACGAAGGTTTATAAGCGGGTCTCTGACCAAGCACACAAACCTGAATATATATGTCTACCAACCAACCAACCATCATCGTAATCAAAGTTACTTACACATCTAAATAATAACCCTTTGTAACTAGAGCCCTACATCCCTACTGTGTGAAAGAGATGCGACATATTGCCAGCCGCTCCTGATTGGACGAGGACCAAAATTGTCCCCCTGAGGCGGAATAGTTTTGTCCCTCATAGAGTTAGCATAGGAAAAAAAGTAGCCTTTGCAATCGTCAACAATCCATAAAATTTAGGGAAAGTACAACTTTTTTATGTTTATTTATGGTTTCCTAAATGTGTAAAGAATATTCTAAAACCATAATTTTCTTCAAAAATACTTTAGTAGTTAAAAAAAAAGACAGTTTTCCTGTAACAGTACGCTTTCTGAATGTATTTATGATGGCTATTAAAACATATTATGCAAAAAATATTGCTTCATTTTGTTTTAAAAACAGTATTTATTCACTTTATGTGTGTAGAAATCTTTCCACCTTTTAAGTATTCAAAGACTCTTCGTATTTTCTTGAAATACGAGTATAAACATTGATTCGCAAGCTTTTCTAGTTGGCTACTTCTTGGCGTCTCTTGGCGAAGATTCTTTTTTGTAAACAAACTCGTCTGCTCAAATCTAAAAAATAAAGTATCGCAACCTTCATTTTAAACATTCAACTCCTGCATTAATTTTCGAAAATCAGTAGTTGCAGAAGTTAAAGCGAAACTAAATACTCTTCACGGGCAGGATTAGTACAAGACATGTACGATAAGCGTTAAACCGCCAAGCTCAAGCAAGCCTGACCAGTTTCTCCCGGGCGGTTTCTCATTGGCAACCCGGCTTGGACAATTTTGGGCTCCATTGTCGCATGTGTAACCAAAGAGTTCTGTAGTAGGGTAGAGACTGAACCTGGTAACAGCACCATGGACCAACATGGAGACAATATAGGGTGGCATGTGGGGCCCGGTGGCCGAGTGGTTTGGATCGCAGGCCATAACGCTAGCAGTCCGCGCGCTGTAACAGGTGCGGGTGCGACTCGACCCGCCTTTTCCCTGGGTGTACTACCTTTCTCAGTATCAAAATCATAAATGAACTAGCACTTTTGCCACTCTATTCGGGCTCCGTAGTGAGCCATGGCTGTCGATGGCAGCTCAGTACGAGTCGTACCTCTACCCTACTATAGAACTCTTTGTGTGAAACTCATCCCCGAACAACGGGTAAAAATTAACACACTCGTTCCATCTTCAACATCCCCTTCAACCCCTTCAGCCGGCCAATGCGGCATCTGTATCCTTTTCTGTGTGTGCTATACAATAATAATAATAATGAATTATTCCCTATTTCGGCCGGGGCCAAATGTAATTAATGGGACTTTAGACATTACCTGATTGCGTGGGGGGGAGGGGGGAAGAGGCTGCTTATTATGAGTTATTAATAACATTTCGTAGAGTGATTATCCCCCCCCCCCTCCCTCCCACCAATAAAGTAATGCGCGTAAACATAATTAAATGAACGGTTGGTTGGTACATATATATTCCAGTTTGGTGTGCTTGATAAATAGATATCATAGTAAAACATTGAGCTAGAAGGGAAACTGGAGTGAAGTGTCAGCGAACCGAAAATCCACTCACACTCTTTTGAGCGAACAGGGCAGAAAAAGACTATTTTCCCTACACTTGTATGCAATGCTTGTATGAGACCCCTCTATCACATTGACTTGGCCTCCTAAATTTATTTTAACATTTTTAGTTCAAAAGAAATTAACTTTCTTTAACTTTAAATTGTAACTTTTTTTAAAGAAATAACCATGTGGATCACTAACTAAGAACCAGCGAAGACGAACCCAATAGCGAAATAGGCAAGTTTCTAGGTTTTCTGCCCGGTTCGTTTCTGCTGCAGTGCCGTGTATTCCTCCGCGTTTCGTTAAGCCCATTTCACACCTTGTCACAACTACTTGCAACTCCCATAGGACACCATGTATTTAAAAGTTGCACTCAAGTCGTGAGATTTTTTCATGCGAGCACGAAAAAATCTCAAGTTGCATGTACCGTTAGCCAATCAGAATTCAGTATTTGTTTGGCTACATTGTGGCGAACTAGACTTCGCCAACTGGTTGTTTATTTACTTTTTAAGACGCCAACTTTCCTTGCTTGCAAAAAAATGCAAAAATCTGCGCAAGTAAAAACGGGTAGTAAATGGACGGCACAAATGGAAATTGATCTTATTAATGAAGTTCGGAAACATAAATTTCTGTATGATGCAAGCGATGCCCTGCAAAAAGATGAAACTTGCCAAATTGTGAGATAAATAACTTTTTGCGGAAACCCGAAAAACCAGGTTACCACAAGTTACGAGTTGCAGTTGCATAACGGAATTGCAAGTAGTTGTGCAGGTGTGAAATGGGCTTTATTGAACCGGCTCGTTTGCTGCCCTGTTCAGTGAATCACACACCTCACTCCACTTTTCTTCTAGCTCAATGTAGTAAAAGTATTAGATTGGCAGGTCACGTGACCTCTAATGCTAACGACGGGACGCGCGCGGAGCCAAGGTTTTAAGGGCAAACAGGCCAGTGTTGCCACCACTTCAAGGAGAAAAATGCTTAGGCGTCATCGAAAAAATACCATTTCATACTAAAATTACTAAAAAAAATACTAGAAAAGCGTTTCACGTATATTTTTTCATAAAGTCACTTTTTTACGATATTTTCTTGTAATTTTAGAATTAAATGATATTTTTTCGATGACGCCTAATTATTTTTCTCCTTAAAGTGGTGGCAACACTGACATTTTTGCCCTTAAATTCTGGTCTCCATGCGCGTCCCGTCGTCAGCATTGAAGGTCACGTGACCTGCCAATCTAATTACTGTGATATCTATGACTTGATCAGAGACCCGCTTACAGACTTTCGTCAAGTTAGACAGACACAGACAGAATTTTTACTGACTTAGAGAGAAATTACATCCAGGGAAAAGGCGGGAATCGAACCCGAACCCGGTACAGTGCGCAGAGTGTTATCGTGGGTAGCTATCTTAACCACTAGGCCACCCGGGCCCCTAAAAATCAACGGAGAGGGTTTGTTTTGGTGAAATGACACGATTGAGATGTGTGCAGGACCCTACACATAACCTTGAGCCCTGGAAAACTGTAGGGGGAACCAGGGACATATGACCCAACTCGAAGTTTTTTGCTTGTAATTTTTAAAAAAACACTATTTATGAATGTGTAAATGCAGATAATTTATACTTTATAAAGTAGTACACAATGTATATTATTATTTTTCTGTAGTATTAACTGCAATAGTAGCAAAATATAAATTATATAAAACCTTAGTTTTGGCTCATGTATCCCAATGCATAGGGATACATGACCCACCCATTAGGGATACGTGACCCAACCCAAAAATTTGGTAGTAAGACTTAAAATTATCAAACAAATTTTACCTAATAACAAAACTAATATCATATTATATAAAGTCTATATAGATTTTATAGTATTTTCAGAAAAATTATTACTTTTTATACACATAATTATGCTTATACTAACGAAATAATCAAATTAAAAAGTAAATTCTGGTCGAAATACAAACTGGGGCTTTTATTTTGCAGAGAGGTTGCACAGGTGGTTGAAGAATAGCTACTATTTAATCAATATCAACTTGAGATGTATTATCCATTTTAGGCCATTTAAAACATTTTCCATCGATTCTTTATGCATATTGAATTGTAAGCTCGTTAAAAAAAATTCTCTTGTACCTTTCCAACAAACCTTATACTCCCTTAAGAACCCAGTCATTTACTTTTGGGACTCCCGTGATTTTTTTAAAAAATTTACTTGGTCTACTTCTGTCTACTTTTGTGTTGTTTACTTGGGTCACATATCCCCAATTGGTTTAGGTCAATTATCCCTAGTTGCACTTTTTTTGTTTAACCCCAAAACAAAGTCATTTGCGAATAATTACATTAACTCTATTATACACGTAACTGTAGCTAATAGCATGAACTAAACAAGTAACTAATTGAAAAAATCTTTCCTTCAAACCAAAAAATGTAGACCGAAAAACCTTACGGCTTTAAAATTTACTTTCAGTGCATGAAAACGTATTTCTTCGCATAACTAAACACATATACGTAATGATTCAGCTCGTTTTTTTCACCATGTGATCAGCTGGCTGAAAGGAAAAAGTGATGCCACTTTCAACTCACAAAACTTTTCCATTGCTGAGAAAAAGGCATTGGGTCAAGTATCCTTACGGGTCAAATGTCCCTAGTTCCCCTACAATTTAGTGCCCTCGCAACAATCTGAAAAATACTTTTGGCTCGTTTCTACACGCGACGACCTCGGTAATGTTCGCAGGATGTCGCTCGAAGTTCCATTGGGTGCCAGCTCAGGTGTCGACCTCGTCACTTGACAACGGTTTCGTACTTACGACGCGTAATTTAGCTATGTTAAAGCTCCTTGGAGGTAAGAATTGGGCAGCCGGAAACATTCAACCTAACTTAACATGCAATCTGCTGACAGGGGCCCGGGTTGCCTAGTGGTGAAGATCGCAGACCATTACGCTAATAGTCTGCGCACTGTACCGGGTGCGGGCTCGATTCCCGTCTTCGCCCTGGGTGTACTTTCTCTCTCTGTGTCAGTAAAAATTCTGTCTGTGTCTGTCTTACTTGACGAAGCTTACTTACAGGGTGGGGCAAATAAAAGTGGCCCCAGCGTAAAGATAGGAATGCATTGAGATGATTGGCGAGAAAAACTATTGAAGCCGTCTGAAAGCCTTCAAGAAGTCGAACTAAAAGATTATTCAAGCGTGCAACGGCTTCCCTTGTCTACCCCTTGTCTTACGAAAGTGTATTTAGCGGGTTTCTGATCAAGTACACAAACCGAAAAATACATGTACCAACCTAACAAATCAAACAGACCATGGTTCTAAATTTCGTGGCTTAGAAATGAGCAGCAGGAAATATGTCAGTACATACATATAACCACAAAGAGCTCGTCACTTGACAAGGGTTCGAGGCGTAACCATAGAGCTAGGAAGGAGAATAGAGAGGTCCTTGTATATGCGCAGTAGCGCACAAATGAAGCAGGATAGAGCGGTGCATCTTGGGATACCTCGGTGCCAGTATGTTAAGCGCAGTAGCTCGAAAAACCTGACAGCCCTATGCTTCAATTTCTCTCAACTGGTGGACCTCTCTACACCTCCTTTCTACCTCTATGGGTGTAACTGACTGTGTTAAAGCTCCATGGAGGCTAGAAATAGGCAACCGGAAAACATATATACAAGTCAACCCTAACAAAGAAGGGAAGAAGCTTTGTGGCTGTCACGTGGTATCTATGATGTCACTAGTAACTATAAAAAACTTTGAAACACATTTTGGAATCTACTTTAAGCAAATTTGAACTATCCGCTTCTGTAAAACCATATCTATATAATTCTTATTTTAATAGGAAGTTAGATTAAACCAGTTTAATTACAAACAAAACATCACACCGGTTTGTTTATACATACTAGTGACGTCAGCCAAATCGACTTGTTTGTGATCACGTGACGTACCAATGAAAAATAAGCCATTTTAAAATGATTTTATGATTATTTAAAGATTTATTTTCGAAAAAATGTATATGTTTGGTTATTTTGTGTTCAAACTATAATTGTGGTTGGGACCATTACGCTACCAGTCCGCGCGCTGTAACGGGTATACGGGTTGTATTCCCGCCTTCGCCCTGGGTGTACTTTCTTTCTCTGTGACAGTAAAAATTCTTTCTGTGTCTGTCTTACTTGACGAAGGCTTATAATCGGGTCTCTGATCAAGCCATAGATATCATAGTTAAAGTATTAGATTGGCTGATCACGTGACCTCCAATGCTAACGACGGGACGCGCATGGAGGCCAAATAAGAGGGCAAAATTGCCGTTGTTGCTGCCACTTTAAGGAGAAAAATACTACGAAAAAATGCCAATTAATTCTAAAATTACAAAAAAAAAAATATCGTAAAAATACTAGCTGCATTTTGGGATCTTTTTAGTGACTTTAAATCCTTTTCTTAATTATTCTTTTTTTGTAATTTTAGAAATAAATGGTATTTTTTCGTAGTATTTTTCTCCTTCAAGTGGCAGCAACACTGGCCCCATTTTCCCTCTTATTTGGCCTCCATGCGCGTCCCGTCGTTAGCATTGGAGGTCACGTGATCAGCCAATCTAATACTTTAACTATGATATCTATGGATCAAGCACACAAGCCGGAATGTATATGTACCTACCCTAACAAAGAAGAACAAACTATAAAATCTTCTCATTTGAGCTTGTCGAATGCTTTAATTTGAGTGAAGAATGCACCTAATGAATTTACTCCCTCGCTGATTCGTTTATTGGGCTCCGTCTAAGGTAGGTCGAAGAGAGATTCGTTATTGCATAACTCTTTTGGCACCGAAATTAAAAGCATAAATTCGTCCAGGGGGGGCCGTAGTGAGCCTAGTGGTCAGCGTCTCGGGATCGGAAGGTCCTGCGATCGAGTCCCGGTACCACTGAAGACCTACCGAGTATATGCGGAGTACGTGCTCGTTAAATCTGTTGGGTCCGAAAGTCCTCCAAGTTCCCATACCAAATCAATACCTCTGGGGTGACAAGCCAATTCTGGGGATCCTCTAGTTGGCCTCTGTCTCTAAAATTAGATGGATCCACTTATGTGTGTGTTGTTGTTGTGTCTGTCTTACTTGACGAAGGTTTATAAGCGGGTCGCTGACCAAGCACACAAACCTGAATATATATGTCTACCAACCAACCAACCAACCAACCAACCAGGGGCATTGTTCGGAATAATGAGTGGACTTCTGTTGGGAACGTAAAGGAAAATAACGACACGTTTTTTTTGGTATAGTCCGATGCAGTAAAAATAGTCCCGGATTGTGCGAGGTTGACTCAGCCTTTTATCTCTTAAGTGGGTTGATAAAATGAGTACCAAGCGTGCTTGGGAACTAAACACTGGGGGTTCCGCGTGAGGATGACCATCAACAGGTTTTTTTTATTATTTCTTCTCCATTAATAGCTCCTTCAAGTGAGGAATTTTAAATATCTATGCTAAAAAATTTAGATAACTTTAAATCGGATTTTTTTTTGTGTTTTAATACATATTTTTGAAAAAATCACTGTAAAAGTATTTTTTTAAATTTCAAATGTTCTCAGTTAGTCGTTTATTTGTGTAAACCAAGGGTGTGTAACACTACACGACTTCCATTTACCACTCATAAATCAATACAATCAAAGGCAATTCTATACTTTCCACAACTTTAAAACCTAAAAAGTTCTCTACGGATACCCTTTGCGCATGCGCGATTTTCTCGAAAACCTTAATATGACGTCAGACAGGAACTCGTGTCCGTAGCTCTTTTAGTTCGAGCTAGTGATGTGTTTCAAGCAGACAGACGGGCCGATGTTCGTATACCACTTTTTTTACAATCAGCACCCTCCAAAACGTGTAGAAAACGCAAAATCTCCAATTCAGATTGTCGACGTCAGCCGCAATTCGCAATACCTTACATTTTAGGAAATTATATAAAAGTTAAAAACAGTGTTTAATGAATTTATGTTTATTTGTTATAAAATTTTGTATTTTATAATATCGTGCAAAAAAACTAACTTTTTCAAATCAATAATCGTGGCAAAAGTGATGCTTTTAACGAAATCGTGTTTCAAAGTTACTTTTATGCACTAGTGCGACAAAGTAAATATGAGCATCTGATTGGTGTAAAATTCTTTATTTGAACGTGATTCTTTATTTGGCGTCTTATTTCCAATGTCAGTCTAAGAAATACTTTTTGCACGTGATTTTAAAATAATCATTAATATAAATAATCACCTTCAAATCATTTGAACGTGTTAATAAAATAATTAATAAGCCAATCAATAAATGCCAATTTAATAAATACTTTTTTGCACGTTATTATAAAAAATAGTGTATGACAACACGTTGAAAATAGCTTTTTTTAACTCGTGAAATAATTTATTCAACTCGTTTAAAGGAGCCTTACTTTTCACACTAGTTGCATAAATAACTATTTTCTCTAAAATTATTTCTTTTTTAAATCAAATTCATGTTTTTAAACCTAGACTTAACAAAAGTAAAAAGTTTTTTTTAATGAAATGCTTTTATTTTATGATTTTTCACAAAAATATTATATTAAAATTAAGGGTTTTTTTTTGTTCCGCACAATGTTTTAGAAATATGATAAACTTTTTACGAATTGAAAATAAGACCGGTTAAAAACATATTTTTTAAATAATTTTTTGAAAGATAGTTCTTATAAAAGATTTTTTTTTTAACGTTCTCATATAAATCAGTTTTGAAGCTTAATCATATTATTTATGAACAAGGCAAACTCTTAAATAAAACAAAAAACGAAAATCTAACTTTTTTTTCCACGTTAATTCAAACAAATTACATGGGAAATTCGTTTCGCTAGTAAAAGCAGTTTGTGTTTTTTTGTGCCATCATATTAACAAGGAGTTGAAATTTAATTTAATCCTTTTGAATCTCTACAAAAAAAAAATGCACTGTTCCATAGTTCCATTTTTCTTATCGTCAATTGAATACATTAGCGAAAAGCAATTTTCTTCTAAACTAAATTGACATTAAGAATTGAATTATATTTTTCTATTTCATCTCTTTTGCAGGTTGAGAAGGAAAAGATTTAAAAAAAAAAACTATGGCAGGTTCATTACATTTTTAGTTCCAACTTAAAAGATTAAACGGAGCGGATGTTTTATATTCGCCATTTTATTTCCCCTCCATCACAACAAACAAACGTTGCCATCACGGGTAATGTATTATTGTTGCGAAACATAGTTTTAGGTATTGAAATGGTTTTTGTTCCGCACTTTTTGGCAACGCGCATATTCAGACGATAAAGAACGGAGTCTGATGAATATTTGATGCATTCGGATGACGTATTTTAAAATGGATGCAAAGAATAGCATTTTTTTTTTTATTCTTTCTTTAAAGGAATATTTCTTTCTATATTTTTTAGGGGGCGTCCATATATTGCGTGACTTGTTTAGGGGAGAGGGGGTCGAGCCGAATAGAATTTTCCCCCGTAAAGAATCAATGTAAAATTGCGATAAAATGGTGCAAAATTCGAGTAAAATTTTTTCTGGACTTAAAATTGGCGAAATCGGATCAGATTTACTGTACGGTCCCCCTTGGCGCGATTTTTTCGGATTTGGCGATAAATAATTTTTTCTGGCCACCTGTCCCGTCTGACTTCGACTGAAGATTCGAATTCTATGACTTCGCACCGATGACGTTTTCCGGTAACCCTATCGGACCGTTGGTTGAGTTTTCATGAGAAATGTTCCCATACGATCTTTTCTTTGAATCGTGGTTTTTAAAAAAAAGTCGCCAAAATATGGACTTTTGGCGGGATTTTGGAAAGTTCGCCAAGGGGGACCGTACAGTAAATCTCTACCGCGAAATCTTACGACTTGCATGATAATATTTATCGTGGCTCTCCGAATTGTACTAAAAAGTTTTAAGGAAAAGAACGATACGCTCTTTTATATAGATTCGATTGGCGTTAGCTTCTTTCTGTTCTCTTTATGAGTTTCAATTCAGACCAAAGGACACGTGTTCAGTGTATTTTGACACGTCACAAATAAAAAGTAAACAAAATGTGCATCGTTTGCAAATTTTGGAAGTACTTTCCACATCATCACATACGATGCAGCTGCTGTTTTGACTATCCAAGTTCGGGGCTGGACCTCGATTTATTATGTGTTTCGAAGATTCCCGGGTATCAGACGTCCAAATAAAAAAGTGTTGGTTGCAGAACAAAAGGCGGTCTGGTGCATAGATATCATAGTGAAAGTATTAGATTGGAAGATCACGTGACCTCCAATGCTAACGACGGGACGCGCATGTAAGGCCAAATAAGAGGGCAAAATGGCCAGTGTTGCTGTCGCTTTAAGGAGAAAAATACTACCAAAAAAATACCATTTAATTCTGAAATTACAATAAAATATCGTAAAAGTACGAGCTGCATTTTGGAATCTTTTAAGTGACTTTAAATCCTTTTCTAGTATTTTTTTTTTGTAATTTTAGAATTAAATGGTATTTTTTCTTAGTATTTTTCTCCTTAAAGTGGCAGCAACACTGGCCATTTTGCCCCCTTAGTTGGCCTCCATGCGCGTTCCGTCGTTAGCATTGGAGGTCACGTGATCTGCCAACTAATACTTTAACTATGATATCTATGGTCTGGTGCCTTCTTCTTTTGGTGACTTCATTTCAAATCAAAACTATTAAAAATAATGATTTTGTGAAAAATGTCACGTGAGATTACGGGGGAAGGGGGGGGGGGTGTCCTTGCCAAATATCACGAAATATCACCAGGGTGGGGGGGGGGGGGGGGTGAAAAAATCGGCAAAATCGCATCACGCAATTTATGGACGTCCCCTTATATTCCGTTTTCTCCGAGATTGATGTTCTATTTTGTACGATAGAAAGTAGCGGGAGGGAAAAAATGTTTCTTGTTTCTTTTCAATTTACTTCGGATGTAGCATTTTAATCTATTTTTTAAAACTCTCCCAAACAATGCTTTCAGCCAAAGACTATAAATCTGTAAGTAGAAGGTTTTTATTTGAAGTTTGTTTGTATATGATTTCTAAGATTTTTTTCTTCCAAAAATAACATTAATGTGGTGTTTATAAATAATAGATGAAGTTTATATTAAAAATGGGTTCTAAATATTTTTAGTATGGGATGAAACTTCATAAATTTCATTCCACATAATCTATTAATGGAATGTATCTTTTTTTTTATTTGTAAAGAAAAGTAAATGATTTCATTTTTAATAAGTTGGTTTAAAGGGGAGTATATTTATTAAAAATTGGAGAAACAAATCTAATTCTTTTTTAACTCCAAATGTGTAAATCATGTTTGTTTATTTTTAATATGCAATTTTTTCAATATGAAAATGTAATAATAGTGAAACAGATATCTGTGTTAAAAAAATGGATCGTATTAGTAAAGGGAAATATTCGAATGGGGTTGTTTTACGAAGGATCTAGCAATAGCTCCGCGGTCTTGTTTTCCTGCCTCTCGAATTTTTTTGTTTTTGTTGGTTGGTAGTGATAATCAGGTTTGTGGCTGACCAAGCACACTAACCTGAATATAGGTCTACCAACCAACCATTCGAGAGACAGGAAAAAAAGACCGCAGAGCTATTGCCAGATCCTCCGTGAAACAACCCAATTGTTTAAAATGTGTAGAGGAGCTTGTTAATGGGGATGATGTAATCTCCTATTTTCATTTTTGCATTTCCTGCGATTTCATGGGTTGCTTCGTTTTCCTCTAAAAGTGAGCGTTTTTTCGTTAGCTATTGTTATATGCGTTCGTAAAAACATCTTTGTATTAATGTTACTAGCTGACCCGACAGACGTTGTCTTGTCTTTACTATGAATATTGAATTCTAATTGAAGGTTGATCGAAAAATCCATCGATCCTTGGCAAATGCAGCCAAAAATGTCCAAAGAATAATACCCCATGTGGTGGGAGTGCACGTTAAATATTTTTCAAAGTCCCGACGCTGCGTACGATGTAAAAGTTGGATTGGGTGCCTAATCAGGTGTTGGCTCGTCACATGAATGTGGTTCTAAATAAAGACGCCCGTGGCCAATATCCCTCTTGTATAGCTGTAGTGCGACGATAATCCAAACTAACCCTAACCCATACAACTGGATTGGAATAGCTACCCTACGCTAAATTTTTAACTTCGCCAAAAGCCGCCAATGCCAACATTCAATTGGCCATATCATAGCTGTACCAAATTGACAGTTTCATAAACATAAAGTTTTTACGCTATACGTAGAGGGAATTAACATTTCTTAGAAGTATTCATCAGATCTAGAATAGTAATCACCTTTACTGCCATGATACATTGTAGCAATATCTTCACTTCTTAACATTTATAAACATCAATTAAATTAAATTCGGAAAAAAAAGATTTCAATTCAATAAATAAAATAATGATATTCAAATAAAAATCCTACAAATTAAACTCACGTGCTCTGACGAGCTTATACTTAATTTTCGTTCGCGTTGAACGTGCTGAAATTTCTTTTAAATTAAAATAAAAAGTATATATTCTAATCTTACAATGCTATTCCTATGAAGACATCGGCTCACGTTTTGCACTCCTACGCCCGTTCGGGTTCGAATTTCGAAAAACTCATTCATTAAGAACCTTCTCCAGACAATAACAAACACAACGAAAAAAGAATTAGTGAAATCGGACCAGCCGTTCAGGCGTGATGCCGTCACAACGAAAAAATTGGACTTTAATTTATATATAAGATTTATTAAACGTTATCGGTTTTAATTCGTTCAAATATCAAGTATGCAAGCATAGATATCATAGTTAAAGTATTAGATTGGCAGATCACGTGACCTCCAATGCTAACGACGGGACGCGCATGGGGGCCAAATAAGAGGGCATAATGTGTTGCTGCCACTTTAAGGAGAAAAATACTACGAAAAAATACCATTGAAATCTAAAATTACAAAAAAAAAAAAAAATACTAGAAAAGGATTTAAAGTCACTAAAAAGATTCCAAAATGCAGCTAGTATTTTTACGATATTTTTTTGTAATTTTAGAATTAGATGGTATTTTTTCGTAGTATTTTTCTCCTTAAAGTGGCAGCAACGCTGACCATTTTCCCCTCTTATTTTGGCCTCCGTGCGCGTCCCGTCGTTAGAATTGGAGGTCACGTGATCAGCCAATTACTTTAACTATGATATCTATGTATGCAAGGTATTACCAAAACGTCAATGTTGTCGGAAAACTTCGATTTAGATGATATTTTGCCATATGTGTGGAGAAATGAAGCTAATTTGTATGGCATCAATTTAACGTGATTCACGAACAGAAAAAAAAGCTTTAGTTCTACTAAAACAAGTTTGTACAAAACATTCGTTTTAGTAAGGTAAGAAAATATTGTATTGTTCAAAGCAAATATAATTCTAGCAGGATCAAGAGTGCAAACATAGATATCATAGTTAAAGTATTAGATTGGCAGATCACGTGACCTCCAATGCTAACGACAGGACGCGCATGGAGACCAGAATAAGAGGGCAAATGGGCAAGTGTTGCCACCACATTAATGAGAAAAATACTACGAAAAAATACCGTTTAATTCCAAAATTACAAAAAAATACCATAAAAATACTAGCTGCATTTTGGAATCATTTTAGTGACTTTAAAAAAAACGTGAAACGGGGGGCTTTTTTAGTATTTTTATGGTATTTTTTTGTAATTTTAGAATCAAACGGTATTTTTTCGTAGTATTTTTCTCATTAATGTGGTGGCAACACTGGCCCATTTGCCCTCTTATTCTGATATCCATGCGCGTCTCGTCGTTAGCATTGGAGGTCACGTGATTTGCCAATCTAATACTTTAACTATGATATCTATGAGTGTAAACAATACCACTGGAACTGTTGCCACTCACGACACGAAACATGACCATTTGATCGTCTCTCTTTTTTTGTTCTTAACTAACAGCCCTGACACAAAATTAAATTTTATTTTACAAAATATCATTAAGAATTCCGAGCTTTAAACAAATCAGTCTTTTATTTTTCTTTATTTTTCTTTAAAAATAAAATACCGCGAATCGCTAATAAACGTATACCATCGATAAATCAATATCCGGGTATCACCGTAACAGCTTATCATCGATATAAAGACTAGAACAATCGATGCCAGAAAAAAAAGGGAAAAAAAAGAATTTGGAACGAGGGTTACGTCGTTACGTGAAATAGAATCTCCTCAAATCCTCTTTCTAAGTGCGAAATAATGGTTTTGAGATTGGCTTTAAAGAATACTTCTTTTTTGATGTCTTTAAAAAAACTTTTTTTTCTCTAGATATAATATTTACTTTAAGTTTCTACTCACTTGAAAAAGGATTAAAGGATGCATCAATACATCTACTAAAAGACAACGATAGGTTTTAAGGTAGGATTGTTTTATTATTATTTTTAACGGAATTAAAGGTATTTTTTTAACGGCCTTTACTTTTTATGTGGGTTAAAAAAATAGCTTATTGAGGGGTGTTTTGGTACGGATTTTATGAAATCCCCGATTTTGGGAACAGCTTTTTGTTATTACGAAAGAGATTCTGAGAAGAAAATAACAGCTCGACGGATGTGGACGGAAATTTTTTACTGAAAAATACAAACATTTATAAAATTTTATATTATTTTTTATTTTTCCAATGCAAACATTGTACAAGGCATTCAATTTATATAAAAAAATTAATTTAGTACTAGGGATTTAGGTGTTATATTGTGTAATTAAAAATATATATATATATATACTATTCGCTGATAAACAATAACAAATATGTTTATTCCATTTTCCTTCTCATTTTGGAAAAAAAGTGTGGTTCTAAAATACGACGCCCGTCGCCAATAGCCCTCGTGTAGCTCTAGTGCGACGATAATTTAAACTAAACTAAACTTGGAAAAAAAGTAAAGTGGTACGAGTCACCAGGTTGAAGTCGGGATAACACAAAAACTATATAAAGTAGAACACCGATTATCCGAAATCCAATTATACGTATCGTTGCAGATTATGCGAATTTCAGGTAAAATTCCACCCGGCCTGTCTGTCACTATTCGTCTTTGTTGAATGTCACGCCTAGTAATTTTTTGGCATGACGAACAGCAACAGATAGCCGAGAGTAAAAGTTTCTAATTAGCATATAAACTTTTGTACTAACTGTACCTATATTAGTACTCATTTGTTAATATGAAAAGGTAATTGATTGATTATACCTTTTCTTCCGATTACTTCCAATCATCCTAATGTGGTTAGTTCCCATTTACTTCTTATAATTGGAGTTTTACTGCATTTCTCCTCCAAAAACTTGTTTAGCTTATTTAATTAGTTTTTTTTTACAGTACAATAGAGCTCCAATTTTCCGAAGCAATTGGGGCGTCATTTGACTGTGGTTCTAAAATACGACGCCCGTCGCCAATAGCCCTCGTGTAGCTCTAGTGCGACGATAATTAAAAACTAAACTAAACCTAACCTAACCGAAGCAATAGGGGCCTAACCGTAACCACATTTGGATAATTGGAGTTAATCGGAAAAAGGTTAATCGGAAAAGGCAATTACTTAATGCAATGTTAGGCTGGAAGATCATATGGTTTTAGTTACGGTCGTCACCCTCCCAACCAAAGCCAACACCACTGTTTTGGCAGTTTGAGTTGTGTGATAACTTTTTTGTCGACTTACGTTGAAATGTTGGTTGGTTGGTAGACATATATATTCAGGTTTGTGTGCTTGGTCAGCGACCCGCTTATAAACCTTCGTCAAGTAAGACAGACACAACAGACAACACACACAAGTGGATCCATCTAATTTTTAGAGACAGAGGCCAACTAGAGGATCCCCAGAATTGGCTTGTCACCCCCAGAGGTATTGATTTGGTATGGGAACTTAGAGGACTTTCGGACCCAACAGATTTAACGAGCACGTACTCCGCATATACTCGGTAGGTCTTCAGTGGTACCGGGACTCGATCGCAGGACCTTCCGATCCCGAGACCGAGACGCTGACCACTAGGCTCACTACGGCCCTTGAAATGTTGTTTTACAAAGGTAAGGTAAGGTAATCGTTTCCGGCTGCCTATTTCTAGCCTCCTTCAGGAGCTTTAACACAGCCAATAACGCCTCGTAATTTAGAACCCTGGTCAAGTGACGAGGTCGACACCTGAGCGGGCACCCAACGGAACTTCGAGCGACATCGTACGCTAACGCCGTCGGGACTTTGAACTCCACAGATTTAACGAGCACGTCTGTCCCTGTGTACTCGGGCCCATCCGTGATGATGATTTTTCTACTCTTTCCAGCACGGATCCGATTTATAGGATGACTGGCAGTAGGTGGGATTCGAACCCCCCGCACTCCTGAGAAGGTTGAATCTCTAGGCCCTAACCACTCGGCCACGGACGGGCCTTTACAAAAGTTGGTTGGTAGACATACATATTCAGGTTTATGTGCTTGGTCAGAGACCTGCTTATAAACCTTCGTCAAGTAAGACAGACACAACACACACACATAAGTGGATCCATCTAATTTTTAGAGACAGAGGCCAACTAGAGGATCCCCAGAATTGGCTTGTCACCCCCAGAGGTATTGATTTGGTATGGGAACTTGGAGGACTTTGTGACCACGACGGATTTAACGTGCACCAGTCACCATTAGCGTACACGGGGGTCTTCGGAAGGCAGCGGGACTCGAACTCGCAACCTTAGGGATGCCAGTCCAAGACCTTACCGACCAGGCTATCCCGGCCCCATTTACAAAAGTTTATGTGCGACATATAAACTTTTATATCCGCCTATTTCTTACTGTTCGGATGTACTGTTGGATGTTACGCCAAGTAATTTTTGTAGTTAAGAAGGTGTGGTTTGAAAGGGTTACAGTAATTTGAAAATATGATCTTTTTATTCATTTTAGTTAAAAGTTTATAAATTATCATGAAGTTATAGGTAATGACTGCTATAACCAAAAAATCATTTATAAAAGCATGATTGCCATTTCCCAATTAATAACCACTTCATCGTTCTCCAATGATAATTATCGATTTAAAAGTCGTCTGTATCATTCAATCAATCGATACGACAGCCGCCTGAAATTTCAAATGAATATTTCCTATGAATGTTCTATTTGTAGTTCGAACCCCGAAGCCTTTCAAGTAATAATTAAAAGCGAATATTCTCAACTTTTCGAGGGAATATTAAAATATGAAATGTTTCAGTTTTATTAACTGTAACTTCAAAGTGGCGTGACGTCAGACTGACGTCAAGCGATGGCCGTAATGTTCTTTCAGAACATTTATGTCCCTTCCATTATTGATATTCCTCTACGAGATATTGCTTCGAAAATGGCGTTTTCTAGGCATTACTTCTGAGACATTAATTCGCAAATTTAAAAGCCTTTTCTCCGGTTAATAGCGATTTCGATGGATATTGCGTTCGCTTATGAATACAGATAAAAACTTTTAACGTCATATATTTATTATTTAGAATTTATGAAAGTTGGTCTTAGAGACCGCTAGAGAATAAACTACGAGTACAAATAATTTAGTTTCGCTTTTAATAGTGTTTATTTAACTTTAGTTGATTCGATTAATGTCACTTCATCATTTTTTAAAGTATTTTGAAACAAAAATGTAAATTTCAAATTAAAAAAGTAAGCACTGTTTCTTAAAGACTCAAGTCAGTCCTTTTTTTTTTCAAAACGTGAATTAGTGATAGAAGAAACTCAAATAATTTTGGCAGAAAAAATTAAGTTCAAAAACTAATTTTCTTTAATCTAAAATGATAGTTTCAAATATCTTATTTCTGTTTGTGTCCGATAAGCTTTTAATGTTAAATTAACGACAACACTTTATATTTATTTAACAATGTGAAATGAATGACGCTTTGTATATGTGTATAGTTATCCCTAATTTATTATACATAAATACCCCACAAACGTATTTTCTTATCGTTAAAGTGCGTTTTAAATAAATATGAACACTTTTTAATAATGTGAACACTTTTTAATGATTGAACACTTTTTAAATAATGTGAACACTTTTTGAAAGTAACATTTTTGAATAGATGTACACTTTTTGAATAATTGAACACTTTTTGAATAATGTGAACACTTTTTGAATAAATGTGAACACTTTTTGAATAATGTGAACACTTTTTTGAATAATGTGAACACTTTTTGAATAGATGTGAACACTTTTTGATAATGTGAACTTTGAATAATGTGAACACTTTTTTGAATAAATGTGAACACTTTTTTGAATAAATGTGAACACTTTTTGAATAAATGTGAACACTTTTTGAATAAATGTGAACACTTTTTGGATAAATGTGAACACTTTTTGGATAAATGTGAACACTTTTTGAATAAATGTGAACACTTTTTGAATCGATGTGAACACTTTTTTGAATAGATGTGAACAATTTTTGAATAGATGTGACACATCTGAATGATGTGAACACTTTTTGAATAGATGTGAACACTTTTGAATAAATGTGAACACTTTTTGGAATAAATGTGAACACTTTTTGAATATATGTGAACACTTTTTGAATAAATGTGAACACTTTTTGAATAAATGTGAACACTTTTTGAATAAATGTGAACACTTTTTGAATAAATGTGAACACTTTTTGAATAAATGTCAACACTTTTTGAATAAATATCAACACTTTTTGAATAAATATGAACACTTTTTAAATAAATGTGAACATCTGAGTCGAGTTTCGTTGCCGCGTTATTGCCATATTGATATAGCATTATTGAATATTTTTTCAGTAAATAATAAATTAATTATTTATTATATTATTATTTTTTATAAATTATTCATAAATTTTTTCAGTTAAGTACCCTATTCTGACGCCCGTTACCAATAGCCTTCGTGTAGTTCTAATACGACGATTATTCAACCTAACCATCCGTCTAAGTGTAGCTCTAATGCATCATACATTAACATTGGGGCTGGGGAGCCTAGTCGGTTAGGCTTTCGCCTCGCATGCGAAAGGTCCCAAGTTCGGGTCCGGGCATCGCCAGAAATAACTGCCTACCTATAAACGGCCCGTGCAGCCAAAAATGTCCGACGAATAATACCCCGTATGCACGTTAAATATGTTTCAAAGTCCCAACGCAGCGTACGATGTCGCCCTTAATGGTTGCGTTGGGTGCCTACTCGGGTGTCGGCTCGTCTCTTGACTGTGGTTCTAAAATATGACGCCCGTCGCCAATAGCCCTCGTGTAGCTCTAGTGCAACCATAATTCAAACTAAACTATGAATAATTGTGTTTTTTTTTGTTATTTCAAGAATTTTTTATATAAAAATTTAGTCTCTTTAAAGTGATGTCGCTCGAAGTTCCGTGGGTGCCCGCTCAGGTTCGACCTCGTCACTTGACCAGGGTTTTGAAATACGATGCGTTATTGGCTGTGTTAAAGCTGCTAAAGGAGGCTAGAAATAGCAGCCGGAAACGTTACTACCTTACTGCCTAATGTGTAGTTCCTGTCCGACGCTTTTATTTGCTCAATTAACCCAACCCTGATTACAACTAGCATGTATCCGGATACGGTCGGATATATCTCGAATCAAGATCGGTTGGGTTTGATTTGCATGTCTGCAAATCTACCTCTCTCTTTCAAGCAGGTCTCTCATTACCTGCCCGCATCTCATATAGATCAACGAGTAGCGATAAGTGATACTGTACAGCGAGTATTTTAATAGTGTGGATGCATAGCGCAACCCGTTAATGCGCGAATACTACTGAGTCTCCATTCTTTAGAACTATGGTAGGCGATACAATTGAACGCAACCCACGTTAGATGGAGGCGCTGAATTACTACTAGCGTTTCTGCCAGTCATCACTTAGATTATACCAGTAGAATACGACGCTAGACAGAAAACGTGGAGTGAGGCGTGTGATTCACTGAACAGGGCAGCAAACGAGCCGGTTCATAACGAAACGCGGAGGAATACACGGCACTGCAGCAGAAACGAACCGGGCAAAAAAACCCTAGAAACTTGCCTATTTCCTATTGGGTTCGTCTGCTGTTCTTAGTTAGTGATCCACATGGTTATTTCTTAAAAAAGTCGGAATTTAAAGTGAAAGAAAGTTAATTTCTTTGGAACTAAAAATGTTAAAATACATTTAGGAGCCCAAGTCTATATGATAGAGGGTCTCATACAAGCATTGCATACAAGTGTAGGGAAAATAGTCCTTTTCTGCCCTGTTCGCTCAAAAGGAGTGTGAGTGGGTTTTCGGCTTGCTGACACCTCACTCCAGTTTCCCTTCCAGCTCAATGGATTATACAGGGTGGAGCAAATAAAAGTGGCCCCGGCGTAGAGATAGGAATGCATTAAGATGCTTGGCAAGAAAACTATTACCCCTCAAAAACTCCAGCATCAAGGTGGAACGTTTATAATTGTGTGGAGGGAATTACGTTGATGAGGCAGACTTTTTTTTTTGTCGATTTTGAAGAGGTGATTATCTCTGCATTATACTAAAGTGCAAAAAAGAATAATATGTCGCTATTTTGTGATTTTATATGGGAAAGACTGCACTTTTCATCAAGAAAATCAGTCAATGCATGTCTCTAAATCCACGAATTCGTGCCAAAACTTTAAGGTGATGGACTGGTAGGCATTCGATTCGTAATTAGAGATGTTAAATTGTACATTTGAAGCAAATATGATTTGAACAAAGATTTAAAGTGGCTATTTTGTCTGTTTGGTGTAAAATTGAACCAATACTGTTCTTAAATCCGTTTAGTGCACTGGATATCGTTTTTTATTTAAATTTATCATATGAAAAAAAAATACAATTCATCAATAAAATTGCAAAATTAGGCCATTATCTACTTTAAATTAGCATAATATAGTATTTGTGTCGAAACTTTTGCATCATACAAATTTTTATTTTATGAAATAAATTATTGCTATAGCAAATCAAACAAATATGTTTCAATTATACCATTTCAAAATACTAGGTGGCCCGCCCTCTGCTCGCTATCGCTCGCCAACCCCCGGAAATTGCTTGCGCAGTTCCCTTTGGATCGCTGCGCGATCCAGGCTCGCTTCGCTCGCTCCCCGTTCATTGAAATATTTTAGTCTAGCCTTTGGTATCCTTTTAAAATAAAATAATAACAAATTAATGCTTATAAAATTATACGCCTGTGTTTTTTATTAACAATAGTGTTGGTAGTTCAGTCAATCGAAATTATAAGGTAAACCTAAAGAAGCATGGGTTAACCTAAAGAATCGTACCCGGCAATTTTACGCCAAATCTGGTAGCCCCGAAAATTGGTATTATGGCCTTCGGGCGAAATTAGCAATTGCATTGCCAATTTCTAAATGTTAATCCATTTAAATCTTAAATGTATATAATTTATTCTGAAGTTTTTTACACCAATCTTCTATCAATTACATGCTTAACGATTTTAAATAATTATTTACTTTTTAAAATAAATTCTTCGGCATTTTAAGGTTCCACGTTTTCTATAAATCTGGTCTGCAATTTAATGAATTTTTCCTGTTACGTAAAAGTTTTTTTTTTTAATTTTTCAAAAATTAAAAAGAAAATAACCTTTTATTTTCATTTTTGAAATCTCATTCGAGATGGCAACCATCTCGGCAATTGCTGGCCGGAGTTTGTTGTCATTTCGACTTGGCGAGATTTTCTAATGGTCGCCAAATCCGGGCACGATTCTTTAGGTTAAACGAAGCATGTCCGGCAATGTTTTGCCAAATCTGGTAACCCCGCCAAATCCATTTTATGGCAACCCTTGGCGAGGAGCATTTGGTCGATGTTGTGCCAAATATGACAACGCTTCGCCACTACTTGTAAAATTTCAATCCTTTGCAATCTACTAATTTCGTAGTGTTTTCAGTAAAAAAAAAGTCAATTTTCTATTTTACTGCCGTATCGAACAACGTTTTGCAATAATATTTATGGTTATTTTTCATTTTTGGCCTTTTTACAGCTATTCCTGAAATTGTCAATTATTCGTAATCCAGTAATTTTAGTAGCGCTTTTTCAAAACAAAATGTATTCAATGTTTTTCTGCCGTATCGAACTATGTTTTGGGCATAATATTTATAGTTATTTTTTTTCCTTTTTTGCCTTTTTTAAAACCATTCCTGAAAGTACACTTTTTTGGTTGTTTTCAGTCGGCGATTTTGAAAATGGGTAATATTTTTGGTCATTTCAGTCGACCGTTTTGAAGAAAAGTCGCCAAATCCGGACAGGGTCCTTTAGCTTAATCAATTATAATTTAAATTTTTATACATTAAACGTCCCTAATATTATGCATGTTTAAAGTTAAACTTACTGATTATATCCTAAAGTTTTTTTATTTTTTTGGCCTTATTGCAGCCATTCCCGAAATTGTCAATCCATGTGTTATTTGGTAGTGCTTTTCTCAAAAAAATACATTCAATGTTTTTCTGCCGTATCGAACTATGTTTTGTGCATAATATTTATAGTTATTTTACCCTTTTTCAAGCCATTAATAAAGAAACACTTTTTTGTTGTTTTCAGTCGCCCATTTGTAAATTAGTAGTATTTTTGTTCATTTCGATTCTTGCCATTCCAGAGACAGAAATATAAGGAAATTTGGGTGCCGTATAAGAGTATTATATATATAGATTTTAAAAACAAGTTTAAGGTTTTTTTTAGTAATTCTACTTTCACAATTCAAAATTTTACAGCTAAATGAAGTCATTGTCAAAACTTTTGCATCGCAGTGTAAATCTCAGGAAGTGGTGATAAAATATTCAGTAAAAATAAAAACTAAAGGTGTGCAACACTACACCTTTCAATTACCACTCAATAAATCTAAACATTTAAATTTAATTATAAGGAAATTTTAAAAACTGGCGGCTTGTCTGGAAAGGCCCGGGGGCCAATTGGGAACCAATGTATTCTGTTTTGAACAATAAAAAGTTTTCTCCTTCTAAGTAGATTTTAGCTTTTTAATACAATTGACATCCCTTCACAATTTACCGCACTAGGTTGCAACCCACTTAGCCTATTTAAAATCACTGAACTGAACTGAAACTCTGGAAGAAGCATCGAAAAGCACGTCGATAGGGTCGGTGAAACGCGGCAACCCTGTAAGAGCAACCCAACTTTTGCCGCCAATCCTATACTTTACCTGTTAAAATAGGCATTTTAAACCAACTTTTTCAATAATATTTTAAACAGAAAATTGATATGTTATTGCATTAGGAGGTTCTTTATATAATGAAGTTTTGGAAACATGTACTTTAAAAAAAATAGAATTACAGGAACAATCTTTAAAACTTAAATTCCTTGGAGTACTATTTTTGGCGAGCGATTTTGACTGACAATGCAAAGTGTCAAGTCAAGTGTCAATTGTAATCAGCGAATTTATGCCAAATGTGGCACATATTCTCCCTACACTCTAAACAACGAGCGGTTTAACTCAGTCGAGTTAATTTCCACTCCTTTCCGTGCCGAAATGCACTTCTCCTATAGGAGTGAATTCACTCTTTTCGGAGTGGTAAGAGAAATAAAAGAAAACAATCTGCGTCCTACACTCTTAAAACGAGCGGTTTTAACTCAGTCTGATTTAATTTCCACTCCTTTCCGGGCCGAAAATGCACTTCTCCTATAGGAGTGAATTCACTCTTTTGTTTAAGAGTGTAAAGCTGTCGCCAAGTGACTCAAAAATAGGCTTCACCAGCTTTTCATAGGATGCTCCTTCCAGAGTTCCAGTTCAGTTCAGTGTTAAAAATACTGTCTACCACATTCGACCCCCTCCCCTATTCCTAACTGGACCCACCCATTCCCCAATAAACACACATCCCAAATCTACTCGTCATCGGAATTGGTCCTTATTAATGACGACTCTAAAAACGCGCTACAATTGCGGTCTCTTATTTTTAAAACTCCTTAATCGTTTTTTTAACCTCCTAACTCCCAATCTCGTCTGTGGAGTCTGGCAACATCAATTACCTAACCACCTCGTCTGATATTTAAAAAAAAAAAATTAGAAGTTTTATAACAAAAGAAGTTTTTTTTTTACATATTTGTGTTGGAAACGCACGAAATGTTTTGGTTCTTTTTGCAGTGTAGTTTTTAGAATTTCTGTTATTTGTTTGTAAAAGTTGTTTTCAGATACTATAGTTAAACTCATAGTAAGTTTCCTTGCACAGAAACCACAACCACGAGCGGAGCTATAAAAAGGGCGGAGCAATCAGATGAAGAGAAAATTTCATCCATTTTATTTTGTCTTGATCTGATTGCTCCGCGCGTTTTATAGCTCCGCCCATGGTCGTGGCTTCTGTGCAAGGAAACTATGAGTTTAACTATAGCATAACGTCTAGTTTGAGTTTAACTATAGCAAAACTATGAGTATAACGTCAGAAACTCAACACTGTTATATAAAGAATGACATGTACAACTAAAATAAATAAATCAAATTTATTCCATCCGAAATGTGTACTTATAATCGTTTAAGAGTCGGATGGTTCTATCTCGCGCATGTTAATTTTCCTAACTTAATGAACATTTTTCTCAGGAACTATTTGAGATATCGTTATGAACTTTTTTATATTTTGTTCCTTACATATAGCTCTTTGATTTAAACTTAGGATATTTTAAAGTATAACAAAAATACTTTTACGGTGATTTTTAAAAAGAATATGTATTAAAAAACACAAACAAATATCAGATTTAAAGTTATATAATTTTTTTTTTGAGCAGAAGTATTTAAAATTCCTCAGTTTAAATCAAAGAGCTATTAATGGGGAAGAAATAATAAATCATAATATGTTGATATATCTTTTATAGTACGCTAAAAGAATAATTTATATCACATGTAAATTTTTTTTTAAAGAACTTATAATTTAGCCCAAATATAAATTTTTTGATTAATTAAACATTTTGTAGTGGGAAAAATACATTAAATTTCTATTATCCCTAGTTTTATTCTGAAAAGTACTTTTGCCTCATTCATTTGTTGTTCAACAGTAAATCTATGGAAAATATTAAAGTTTCGTGCTTTGTATTTCGTCAACAGCTGTAACTTCTTTAGTTTAGTTTGAGTTATCGTCGCACTAGAGCTACACGAGGGCTATTGGCGACGGGCGTCGTATTTTAGAACCACAGTCAAGTGACGAGCCGACACCTGAATAGGCAACCAACGCAACCGTTAAGGGCGACATCGTACGCAACGTTAGGACTTCGACGGATATTTAACGTGCACCCCCGCTACGCGAGGTATTTTTCGTCTGACATTTTGGCTGCAAGGGCCGTTTATAGGTCGGCAGTTATTTTGGCGATGCCCGGACCCGAACCTGGGACCTTCCGCATGCTAGGCGAATGCCTAACCGACTGGGCTCCCCAGCCCCTGCAACTTCTTTAAAACGAAACAATATCTTATAAATAAAATTTTAAAATTTAAAATCTTATAAACTATAAACTGAAAAAGAAGTGAAATAAACAAAAACACTTCTATACAAAAAAAACCCGGTTTATTTATATGGTTAACATCAATTTTTACAATATTTGACCGAAACAATATTTCTTTAATTTGCAAACAATAATTCTTTTTCTGTGGATACTTTTCGATTCTGAAATTCATCTGGAACTTTATAAGACGAGTATGTACTTTGGGTATCATTCCATGCAGAAATGTCATTCTTTAACGTTTTTGACTTTGTAGAATTTTGAACCGATTTTTTCCTAATTTGATGCGTCAATGATGTTGTATATTATTTCTTTTCCATGGCCCGTACAGCGTGGCTCCATAGTCTGGACGTCTGCGAAGATTCGACGTGCGTCTATTGACTTGCGACGAACTGTTGTCACTTGAAGAGTTGGACAGAGCTTCTTCTCGTTTCCTGTTTCTCAAATATTTATCAGGATATCTAGGAGTTTTCTGTCCTCTTTCTTTGGCGAAACTTTGGATAATTTGGAAATTAGGAGAGAACCGTTGAGCAGCAATTTCGGCACTAAAAGCTTCATCGGGGATCTGATTAAAGCTTGGCGATGCTTTTTGTACTCCATATTCCCGTGAGCCACCGAGGTTCAGATTTGTATCTTGAACTTGACAGCACGAACAGAAACTGGTCTCACTAGAGGAGTTGTCCAGAGCGCAATGCGTGTCCTCGTTCCATGCAGCTACATCATCATATTCAGCAGGATTCAGATCCTGTAGCCAACTTAGAACCCGTTGAAATTTGGCCTCGACATGTGGGCTTTCAACTTTGACAAGATTTTTACTGTTAAAGCTTGGCGAGGCCTTTGGTATTCCATGCACTCCATTTTCAAATGAGACATCTGATTTTTTATTTGATTCATGGCAGTGTGAACATAAACTAGTTTCGCTAGAAGATTTGTCCAGAGCGGGTTTTGTGGCATTTCTATCACATACAGGAGAATTTGGTCCACTTTTCCCGATAGAACTTAAGATCAGTTCGAAGTTTTCTATGATGCGTCGGCCCACTGCTTCAGTTTTATTTTTATAATTGTTCATGAGTTCGAAGTCTGAGATAGGTCTTTCATCTATGCCATTTTCCTTTGAGACGCCATCATCTGGATTTAGGGCTTGACATTGGGAACATAAGCTGCTGTCAGTTGAGCAGTTGTCCGGACCATATTCATTTCGATCCAAGTGTAGCCTTGTCATCATATCCAGGAGGATTTGGCTGTGCGGAACTCAGGATCATTTCGAAACTCGCCAAGATGCGTTGGCCCACTGCTTCAGTTTTCGATTTATAACTGTCCATCTGTTCGAAGCTTGAAGACGCGTTTCGAGTTCCATGTGCGCCATTTTCCAAATTTTCGGCTTGGCAAGATGAACACAAAGTACTGGCACATGAAAAGGTTTCCATATCTTCCTCCAGTCTACCGTCCTTAAATATGGACAGGAATACCGGAGGTACCCTTGGCCGGGTAGAACTCATAAGTGAGACGTTTGGCTTTGGCGCATATTTCATATCGTTAAAGCGTTCAAAGCTTTGTGACGAATCTTTCATTTCACCAACTTGAGCTTGATTGCGTTTGGATCTTGAAGTGGCCGATCCGCGCTCCTTCGTTGAATATTTGTCAAGTAAGCTAATTGCATCAAATTCATATCTAGAAGGCGTCATCGGCTTGGCGGTATTTATATTGCCTGAGGATCTTTCGTATAACCCATTTTCCATAGAGGCATCACTGCTTTGCTCTGAAGATAAAGCTTTTTTCACACAAATCGGAGAAGCAGCTAAAGTTCTTTTGTAGGCATTAAAATAAGAGCGAATTCCATAAATAGATGACATTTGAGTCGCCAAAGAGCTGCTGCTATTTTGAAAATACGATGACTTCATACTGTTGAAGCGAAACGATATGATTTTTGAACTTTTTAAGGCTGAATATTTCGCCAATTCTTGATTAAATATTAAATTATCAAGATATATTAGATTTTATTGATAAATCCTTTTATCGAAACTAACAAATTACGTTAAATACGTTAAATATATCAGGAAGAAAATTATTGCGTACATCTTTAGTCGCGATTGAAACAAGCACAAAATATCAATTGGATTATTCTACATTGTTTAAAAACTTTTAATTGTTTCACATTCGCAAATACCAACAAAGGAAAAAAAAAGATATTACTAAGACCTACTACAACAATAAATATAATAATGTTTGCCTACTAGTAACATTATATTTGTTTTAAATTAAATTATTAAAAAAAGAATCAAGAAATTTTTAAAAAGTTTAATTATATAAAATGATAGTACAACTATCATAGAATGGCCGGTGTGTTCATTGGCGACTTTTGGCGAGCTTGAAAAATGTAATATAAATTTAACATAGGGCTGCTATACTTACAAAGTCGAATAAAATATGAAGTGGGATGGCACACTTAGGCATTTTTGTTGCTTAGCTATATAACGAAAATCGCCAAATGTTAAACAAACATAATATCGTAGCCGTTTCATAACGATCTAATAGTGTCAAGAAAATACAACACACATAAAAATACTGCATGTTAAACATTATACAAATTTTAAAAAACACACGAATCTTTGCTTTTTAAATGCACGAAAATTTAACATGATAAATGTTGAAGGCAAAAATATTTTTTATGCTCTATTATACTGTTTCATACCTACTTGTTTTTTTTTTCACGACCTTTTATTTGAGTTCAAGTTATATTATTATTTAAGTTAAAGTAACAGGGAACAAAACTACCACTCAAAATATCGAATTTTCATTTAAACTTTAGTTACTGAATCGTTTGAATAAGGGGCTGGAGTTAACAAATTTGGTAGTTAATTTCAATATAAATTTGTTGCCAATTGTTATCATTGTTCCAAAACACCCATTTTCAGCCTTAAGATACACTTTTCTTTTTTTTTTCTATTTTACTAGAAGGGTTGAAATTTTCTGTGATGTCGTATACACATGCCTATTTAACACAGTGATCCAAAAATATTCCAAAAAAATATTAAGGGAGTAAAAATAAGACGATCTTTCTAATTTAAGAAATACCCAAAATTTCTATTTAGGTTAATAATAACTTAAAATTATGAATGTTTTGTCGTCAAACTTGAGGTTCATTGCGTTGAATGGACTTTTTTATATATATAAAAAAATATTTTCAGATACACGCAAAAGTTCTGCTGGAAAGTGTACCTAATAGTTAAAAATCGGTGTTTTAAAATAATGGCATATGTAGCTGGAAACAACGTTATATTGAAATTAACTACCAAATTTGAAAACTCCAACCTCATATTCAGATGAGTATTTTATATAAAATTTTCGTAAATATTCATTTTAGTGGTTGAAAGTTAAAATGAAAATTTGATATTTTGAAGCATCGATATGTTCCCTGTCCCATTAATGACTTTATTTAAAACTAGCAAATTTATACCCGTTCTTCGCACGGATTAAAAAATATCAATCGTTCCAAATATGTGTACCATATAATCTGTTACAGGATCATAAACTTATGTTATTGTTCAAGCTCGTTATAAAGTATAAAATCCCGTGTCATTGCCTAAAATTCCAAAATGAAAAATACGCTATAAATGCACTCATAAATGTCATCACAATTCCCTCATAAATACATAAAACCTTTTAGCTCATTTGGCGCGTTTTGGGAATAATTTGGCGAGAAATAGATATATGCTACAACACACCCCTTATATAGCTCTAACATGATGACCTTCGAACAACCGACCAGCGTATAATTATTATAAAAAAATTGCCATTTGGCGAGTTTTAGTTAATAATTTGGCGAGTTTGGCAATATATTTGGCGAAAAATAAAGACAAAAAACGATAATATGCAGCTCTAGTGCGATATGCTACAATGTTTTAAGTTATAAGAAAACTTAAATTCAATAATTTGTTCCTGTCCCTTAAACGAGTAAAGTTATACCTGTTGTTAATTAACATAACTTTAACATCTTTCACATATTTTGTTTACTCTTTTTTTCTTGATGATGACGATAAAATGATGCTTATAGACTTGAATTCGCGTACATAACTAAGAATTACATGGGGGAGTCTCGTATTGGGTAATTTGTTGATGGTGAATAAAAAAAAACCTTACTTTTTTGGTTAGGGTTACTTCGAATTAACGTCGCACTAGAGAAACACGAAGAAAATCGGCGACGGGCGTCATAATTCAGAACCGCAGTCAAGTGACGATCTGACACCTGGGTGGGCAGCACCCAATGCACCTTTTAGGAGCGACATCGTAGGCAGCTTCGGGACTTTGGGGAGCATGTTTAACGTGCCCTCCCTTTACACGGGGTATTGCATCTTGTCAGATGCACATATCGCTTATAGGTCGGAGGTTATTGTGACAATGCCCTGACCCCGAACCTGGGATCTTTTACATGTAAGGCAAGTACCTTACCGACTGGGATTCCCCAGCCCTTTAAAATTCCATATATTACCTATTCAAGTTTTTTCAACAAGTAAAATTATACCTGTGTTGTTAATTACATAACTTTAACATCTTTTGTTTGCTCTTTTTTTTCTTCAGTTTTTGGGGTTCAAGGGTGAAAGTCGTGAGTAAGAAACCGGTCAGTAGAGGATCTGGCAAAGGGGGGGGGGGGGTAAAAAGGGTTGGAAAAAATGAATTATCGTTTGCAGATAAAGAGGGCTGGGAAAGGTTATTTTTTTATGTTGTTGATATAAGAGAAGAATGCGATGTTTAGATTTTGGGAATCCGTTATGAGTTGTTATTATTTTTGCTTTAATTTTACCTTTTTAAAAATTAAACGGGTTTTTAAGGAATTTTTGTTTGAATCTGGTATATAATTAGGGAGGCATTCGAAATTTTGTTTTGATATAAAAGAAAGCTTCGTAAACGATGGATCGACTAAGAAGTTTAGCGGTCTACAGCAAAGCAAAAAATAATTTAAGTTCAAATGTGTTTATTGCTTTTAAGGGGGAAGGGGTGCGCTGGGACCGCGGGTCTCCAAACTCAAGTGCCTCAGTGTTAATCCAATGGCGAAAAAACTATTTTCTCCGCCACATTTCTCCGACTGTATTGAATATTTTTACAAAACGGTTTTTTTTTAATAATAGATGTAGATAACTTACAGGTCTCTATCTTCCCACTTTTTGAAATTGCTTCGAATATTTTGTGTAAAATTATTCATTAAAAATTAAAAAAAAATATTCGAACCCATTTCAAAAAGTGGGAAAGTCGGGACCTGTAAGTCAGCTACATTTATCACATAAAAAAATCCGCTTGTAAAAATATTCAATACAGCCGGAGAAATGTGGCAGAGAAAATATTTTTTTCTCCATAGGATTAAAACTGATGAATTTTGCTTTGGAGACCCCCCGGTCCAGCGCGCCCATTCCCCCTTAAAAATTTAACTGCTAAATTTCTTGTATCGGGGAGCCCAGTCGATAAGGCGCATGCATACGAAAAGTCCCAGGTTCGGGTCAGGGCATCGCCAAAATAACTGCCGACCTATAAACGGCCCGTGCAGCCAAAAACGTCCGACGAAAAATACCCCGTGTGGAGGGAGTGCACGTTAAATATCCTTCAAAGTCCTAACGCTGCGTACGATGTCGCTCTTAACGGTTGCGTTGGGTGCCTACTCAGGTGTCGGCTCGTCACTTGGCTGTAGTTCTAAATTACGACGCCCGGTCGTCAATAGCCCTCATGAAGCTCTACTGCGGCGATAATTCAAACTAAACTAATGTAGTCGTTTCCGGCTGCCTATTTCTAGCCTCCTTTAGGAGCTTTAACACAGCCAATTACGCCTCGCAATTTGGAACTCTTGGTCAAGTGACGAGTCCGACACCTGAGCGGGCACCCAACGGGACTCGAGCGACATTGTACGCTAACGCTGACTTTGGACTCCGCAGATTTAACGAGCACGTCTGTCCCAGTGTACTCGGTCCTATCCGTGATAAATTGAGGTTTTTCCTACTTATTCCAGCACAGATCCGATTTATAGGATGACTGGCAGTAGCTGGGATTCGAACCTACGCACTCCTTGAGAAAGTTGAATCTCTAGGCTGATGCCTTAACCACTCGGCGACGGAAGGGCCTTTAATAATCTTTTATTTATTGACTCTCACTTGGCTGTAGTTCTAAATAACGACGCCCGAAACAAAGTCGCAAATATGTCTTGTTAGGAATACTCATTTGCAACTGAATATTCACGTATTTTTACCAACTTTTCATTAAAAGGAAAAACATTCTTTTACCGTTTATTTTATTTTGCATTATTTTTTGAAGTGGTTATTTGTTACCATTTATAACGGAATGGCAAAACAGTTTTACACATTTTGCAACTGAATATTGACGTATTTTTACCAACTTTTCATTGGAAAGGAAAAACATTCTTTTACTGTTTATTTTATTTTGCAAGGTTTTTTGAAGTGGTTATAAAACTGGTTATTTGTTACCATTTATAACGGAATAGTAAAACAGTTTTACACATTTTGCAACGGAATATTAACGTATTTTTACCAACTTTTCATTGTAATGAAAAACCTTTTTTTACCGTTTATTTTATTTTGCATGGTTTTTTGAAGTAGTTATAAAACTGGTTATTTGTTACCATTTATAACGGAATGGCAAAACAGTTTTACACATTTTGCAACTGAATATTAACGTATTTTTACCAATTTTTCATTGGAAGGAAAAACATTCTTTTATCGTTTATCTTATTTTGCATGGTTTTTTGAAGTGGTTATAAAACTAATTATTTGTTACCATTTATAACGGAATGGCAAAACAGTTTTACACATTTTGCAACTGAATATTAACGTATTTTTACCAACTTTTCATTGGAAGGAAAAACATTCTTTTACTGTTTATTTTATTTTGCATGGTTTTTTGAAGTGGTTATAAAACTGGTTATTTGTTACCATTTATAACGGAATGGCAAAACAGTTTTACACATTTTGCAACTGAATATTAACGTATTTTTACCAACTTTTCATTGGAATGAAAAACATTCTTTTACCGTTTATATTTTATTTTGCATGGTTTTTTGAAGTGGTTATAAAACTGGTTATTTGTTACCATTTATAACGGAATGGCAAAACAGTTTTACACATTTTGCAACTGAATATTAACGTATTTTTACCGTTTTTCAATGTAATATCGACGTTTATTTACCAATTTTTTTCCTGCAGAATAGCTACGTTCTTTTAACCGATTTTGCGACAGAATAAAAAACGTATATGTTTCCAATTTTACAACATTTTTAATACGCTCTGTTGCTACCTGTAAAGTACACTTTTATTGAAAGACAGAGAACAAAATTTATCCCAGAAATTGTATCTAAAAATCGATTTTGTATCCAGAGAAATGGGAAATGTTAAAAGTCGCTTAAGTCGTCCGTTGAATTTTATCTATTTTTTTTCATGCGGCGTGGGAAATTTTTTTCTTTCTAAATGGATCTATAAAAATGAAGATTTTTTCAGTAATTCATTCAGTAGGTTAAGACCAAAATGGCTTGTAAGATATTTTGCAAAGGGCTCTTATGAGTTTAAAGTTTGAGTGTAAAAAAAACCCCTCTATATTTTAGTTATGAAAATATTTAAACTAAACTAAGCTTCTCGGTGCAGTAGCCCCAAGGCCTGACGTGCCCATTTCAGCTTTCCTGACCTAGGGCTCTGGGGTGCTAGGCATATGTCCCGGTAAGGTGGTCAGCCTCACGCGAAACCCCCAGTGTTTAGTTCCCAAGCATGCTTGGTACCCATTTTATCGAACCAACCAAGGGATGATAGGAAGGGGCAACCTCGCTCAATCCGGGATTTGATCCCCGGACCTGTGGCGTGGCAATGCGAAGCACTATCACTAAGCCACTGGGCCTCATGAAAATATTTATATTATCTAAATAAAGAAATAGTTTAAATCCTTGTTCAGTTGCAGTTTCGTATTGTTTATGTGGTAAAAAACTAAAACCTTTTTTTTTTATTTCATGGAGCATATTTTTATAGAAAAATCTGTTTAATGAAAATAACAGTATTTTTCTGTAAGTATATGGTTTTTTCTGTAAAATTAACAGATTTTTGCAGTGTGTACTGCAAAATTATGGTGTGAAACAGACCTTAAGATGTTAACCCATCAAGGACCGATTTATTTTAGTTTAGTTTGAATTATCGTCGCACTAGAGCTACACGAGGGCTATTGCCTTGGCGACGGGCGTCGTATTTTAGAACCACAGTCAAGTGACGAGCCGACACCTGAGTAGGCACCCAACGAAACCGTTAAGGGTGACATCGTACGCAGCGTTGGGACTTTGGAGCATATTTAACGTGCACTCCCTCTACACGGGGTCGGATTTTTTGGGATTTTTTTTGGCTATTCGTCGGACATTTTTGGGCTGCACGGGCCGTTTATAGGTCGGCAGTTATTTTTGGCGATGCCCGGACCCGAACCTGGGACCTTTCGCATGCAAGGCGTACGCCTAACCGACTGGGCTCCCCAGCCCCTAGGCGTATAATGTGGTGAGCTCTATACTACTCGTACCACTTTCCGTCGAAATTTCTGATGCGACACCGATTTTCGAAATATGAAGTGGGGGAGGGAAGGTAATTTAACTTTATAGCGGTTATAAAAGCTCTCGTTTGATGGAAGCCCCCCCTCCCCCCCTCGCCTGTAAGAGGTAAAGGAAGAGAGATATTTCGATGGCTCTGTGTCTTTCGTTAGACGGGGAGAGGGGTTGCTATATTTGGCAAGAAATCTCGGATCTGATTTGATTTTAATAAACTCAAATACAAATATACAAATACAAAAATTGTCGACCCACAACAGGCCAGAGGCCCAGCAAAGGTTGGTCCAAGATAAATCTAATACTTTACCAGTTTCCATTGACTATCAATATTCTTCTTAAAATCTTCTACTCTCTTCGAATACCCCACACAATCTGATAAAGCATTCCACTCATTGACAACTCTATTGTAAAAATGTTTTCTTATCTCCCTTCTAAAGCATGATTTATTCAATTTCTGATCATGTCCTCTGGTCCGGCTATTTAAGGTAAAACCTAAGCCCTCCATGTCTCCCTGTTTTATGAACTTGGATAACTGAATTAAATCACCCCTAGCTCTCCTATTTTCCAGGGAATACATGTTAAGAGATCTAAATCTGTTATCATAATCAATACCAGATAGACCCTTAATCATTTTTGTAGCCCTATGCTGAACTTTTTCAAGCAACTCTATATCTTTTCTGAGGAAGGGAGACCAAAACTGAACAGCCGAACTTGTCGGTCTCGTCACTTGCCCAAGCTTCAAAATTATTCATTTACGCTTCAAAAATGTCGAATACAGTATTTGGCCCGAGAACTGAGAACAATGCCCTATTAACTGGGACTATCATTGTATCTAAAGTATTTCTAGGAAGACATTTCATTCAATAGTTATGCTTTTTTTCTCAACTTAACTTACACATAATAGAAGTTTATCAAAAAATTAACTTAATAAAATCAGTATGCGAAAGATATTTAGCGCAATTTGAAACATTGCAATAAATCACATTCAATACCAAACATTTGATAGTATCATTTCGATTTGTTATATTTTTTTTTATAACAACGTGCAAAAAAGTTCACTTTTTTATATCATATTCATTCATAAATCGTTCCGAAAATGACACTTTACGTGCTTACGTCACAGACAGGGACGAAAGTAGTACTTTCGGCACTAGTGCGGTAAAGTAAATAAGAGTATCTGATTGGTAGAAAATCAAAATGATGTCATGAATATCTCCATGGAAACTAAATGATGTCATGAAACTCACTTATTTCTATTGGTTCATTACTTTTGCATTTTCTAATATCTCCATGGAAACTACAAGTACTACAAAATTATTAAAGGAAATTAAATAAGACAAAAGTAAGAACACAAATTTCACGCCAAACACGAAGGCGCTTCATGAAAATCACTCATTGGTAGAAATATGTTTTGCACGTTATTATAAAAAATATTGTAAGCAAGCACGTGCCAAATAATACTTTATTAAGCTCTTGTCATTATTTCACCCGACCTGCGGTTTTGTTAAGTAAAAGCCACTCGCTTAATAAAGTATTATTTTCGACACTAGTTGCTTAAATAACTATTTAGAGTCGATTTCTCCATTTTAAATTTGGCGACATTTCTCTTTTTGGCTAATACGAAATCTCTCCCAATCGGCAACCCTTGACTTTACTATGGAGGGGGGCAACGTAGTCATAAAATGTTTAAAAGCTTAATTTCTCCCATCCCCCCCCCCCCCCTTGTACGAGTGGATTCCTATATTTTAAGGAGGCGAGTGAAATAAAAGTAACTCGGTTTGAAACTTGTTTAGCAAAAAAGCGCTTATGTGTTGTGTTCCTAGTTTTAGTTTAGTTTGAATTATCGTCGCACTAGAGCTACACGGGGGCTATTGGCGACGGGCGTCGTATTTTAGAACCACAGTCAAGTGACGAGCCGACACCTGAGTAGGCACCCAACTCAACCCTTTAAGGGCGACATCGTACGCAGCGTTAGGACTTTTAAGTATATTTAACGTGCACTCTCTCTGCACGGGGTATTATTCGTCGGACATTTTTGGCTGCACGGGCCGTTTATAGGTCGGCAGTTATTTTGGCTATGCCCGGACCCGAACCTGGGACCTTCCGCATGCTAGGCGAATGCCTAACCGACTGGGCTCCCCAGCCCCTGGTGTGTTCCGAAAATTGAGTTGTTTTTTACATGACGCTGTGCTTGTACTCTTAGAATGTATTTTACAAATGGAATTACAGACGGAATTTTAGATTAAATAGCCCAAATATTGGAAAATGATTTGAGATAATTTTTTTTTTGCTTGTAGATTTAAAAACTCGTGTACCCAATTTGAAGTCCGTAGTTTGCGCTGAAAGAGGCCCAGTGGCTTAGTGGTAGTGCTTCGCATTGCCACGCCGCAGGTCCGGGGATCGAATCCCGGATTGGGCGAGGTGGACCCATCCTTTCTTTCATCCCTTGAGTGGATCGATAAAATGGGTACCACGCATGCTTGGGAACTAAACACTGGGGGTTCCGCATGAGGCTGACCACCATACCGGGACATATGCCTAGCACCCCAGAGCCCTAGGTCACGAAAGCTGAAATGGGCACGGCAGGCCTTGGCCCACTAATGGGCTGTTGCGCCGAGGAGTTTAGTTTTTTAGTTTGAGCTGAAGAGTGGTTTCAGACGGATTACCAATGCTTAAAAACACTTTTTTAGAATCAGCACCCTTCAAAACGTGTAGAAAACAAAAAAATCTTCATTTTGAACACACTAACAATACTTTTATTGCCCTTATCTATAATAATAAAAGAAAGTCTGTCTGTTTGTCTGTGGATCGTGAAACACCCACTTATACTACTCGAAAAAATTCGAAATTTTTAATATAGATTCCCTGTCATACCTACGTGTGCACCTGAAACTTAGTTTTTTTCATATTTGATTACGATCTTTTAATTATTATAATTATTTACAAAAATACGTCATCCACCTGATAGTGAGATCGAAACTGGGGCTTGAAAGCACATGGGCCGGGCCGAAACAGGGGCTTGGCGTCATCCGTAGATAAACATGAAATCCAGTAAGAAGAGCCGTTAAAAACTTGACACAAATTCGATTCCTACTTTTAATTTTCAATTTGAAAGAAACTTTAGCGCGAGCAAAAATTAAGTATAAACGCGAAATATCAAGAGGTTTTAATTTGTAGGATTGTTATTTGACTATCATTATTTAATTTCATTTAATGATTGTAGAATGATTACCACATTTGGGTTGTTAAATTTTAAATATTGCCAAAAGTTGCCAATGAACAGACCGACCATTTTATTACAGCTGTGTCAAAAACAAATCACCGTTATTAAAGGTTAACCCGCGCGACGCCGGGTTTAGAAAGCTAGTACTTAATATTAGGTAATTGAAAGTAAAAAACCATCTCTTTTACATAAATTTCCCATAATTCCAACAATTTTAGACGGTTTCGCTTACTTGACGGCGTTAAAACGTTTTATTCAACTCGTTTACAGTTTAAAACCGTTTCATCCAAAACTTGTTCTCAATGATGTCCCTTTGGAGACACGTTAATCGCCTATAATATTGATGATTTCTATGGAGAGACTTTTGGCCGAGTTGGTATGACTATCGTGATTCTTGCCTTGAATAATGCAAGGTTCGAAAAACTTGTGACGCAAAACATACGTACATTTAAAAAGTACGAATACTTAGCTTTGAAAACCGTAAATCAACTTGCATTTACCGTATTTAATACACAAAGTTTCAACATTTTTACGGTTACTGGTAACTCAGTTGATAATTAAAAAAAATAAGTAGGTTTGTAACAGAATCTGTCACTCAGCCCGCTTCCACACAACATTTGTGTTCAACAGGAAAAATGTCGCCAAATACAATATTAATTCTACTATAAACCTTTAAACGCTAAATTAGACTAGTTTCATTTATTTTATTTCGAAAATTCAATAATTGTTTCTTTAATAATTATCGTTTGCAAAAAATAATTTTATAATCCAAAGAACAAATATGTAATATTTCCTCTCTTTTAAATGGAACCAAAACTTTTCATAACAACATACAAACAAAGAATCTCGTAGTGAAATATATTTGACCTCATTTCAAACTGATTGATGTCTCAAAAATAAATTCACTTTAATTTATTATTTAAAAGGATTAAAGTTTCTAAAGTGATTGTTGCGAATGGCAATGGTGATTTAATTCTTTTATACATGGCTTCTTATGATTTTTAAATGAGCATTTTATTTTGCAGTTTTTTAAATAATGAAAGTACTTTTTTTCTGAAATTTTCAATGTCTTCTAATTTCGATGCGCTGAATTTTTTTTGACGTATCACACTTGTCCGTAGCATTTGTAGTTTGGGCTATGAAGGATGACAGACGGACTGAACGATTATAATACCTTCCATTTTTTACGTTATAAACTTAGTTTGGAAGCTAAAAACTGAATTTTGGCACTTATTTCTACAAAAAAAAGTCATCCTTGTAACACACGATATCATACTACCATATTTCTATATCCTAAAATCAAAATTACATCGTAAAGCTACCGAAACGGTATTTATACGATATTGCGTTCGTTTATGTATATTTTTCTTAATTGGGAGTTGTGTCAAGACGTGTTCTGCCAATGTCTTTTCTCTGCAGCCAAACTTATCACACAGAAAAGCCAACTCACAGGGATTCTTTACAGGGATTTTCAGTGGTGGTCAGAATTATAAGAACAATTAAAAAAATCGCCAGATCTTTTCAACAAATCTCGGTTGAATTATGCAACTTTTATGTCTGTTAGCCAATAGTAAACTAAGCATTTTAAATAAGGTTTTTTGCAAATATACATAAAATTCATAATTTTAAAATGCGTTATAAATATTAACATACAGCCAAATTGGACAAAATTATAAGGACAATTGCATTTCTGTAAGTCTAAAGCATAAATTTACATAAAACTAGCAAAGTTTCTGCTTTGTACACGCAATTCCATGGTGTTATAAGGATTTTGCGAGTGTTTGAAAACTTCATTACACTTATCTTCAACCATGCCACTAGGTACGAAGCTTTCGGTGTTTGAAAAAGGAAAATTAATCGCTTATAAAAAAATTCTAGACTTACTGGATGTGAAATAGCATTGAATTGCATAGCAATAAATTTTTACTGTTCAATTTTCAGTTGTCCTTATAATTTTGACCACCACTGACTATAATTCATTAAAATAAAATAGCTTCAAAATATTTTATTTAAATATAAATAAATATTATTTATTATTATTTTGTATATTTACACATATTCTATACTATTAATAAAACATTAATTTTATAAAAATTTATAAATATTATTAATAAAATATTAATATTTATTGCCTTTAAAAATATATTTAATTGTACAAAATAAGAAAATATTAGTTGATTAGCTTTAAACTAGTTTGTTTGAGGTCATCGTAGACGAAATGCCTAATATGAGATTGACATTAAACGGGCCTACCTAGTTGAATTTTTTAAAAATAATTCTGTTTAAAAAACACTGTCTATTTATTTATTTACTACTACCATACAGAACAAGTCCATTTACAGGTAGAGGACTAAAACAAGATACATCACAAATACAAAAAACTAAAAGGGAACATCGAAAGAAAAACAAGGAATAAAAATATCAAAATACAAAAAGCCAGTAAGGTCAATTATAAAATATGAATAAAACAGAGAAGCCAGCAAAAAGTGTACAAAAAGAAAAAAAACTAGGACAAGATAGCATCTTTTCTGAAACTCAATATAAGATATACTCAGTATAAACATATACAAATTAGACAAATAAGGAAATGATGGTCACATTATTAAAATCAAGAAAAATAATAAAACAAATATCGCCTAAAGCAAGATATTATGTCAAAAATGAAAATAGATTGGTTTTAAGATAATTTTTTAAATAAATAGTTTTACTTAAGTAAAGCCGCCACTAGGCGCAAAGGTTAGGGCTAGCCTTTGGACCTCTGGGTCGGGTTGATCCCGGTAAGGCATGTGTTGTGTTAGTAGTATATCGAGTAGGCTCTAAATCTTTGGGTGAAAGTCCTCCAAGTTCATAGCCAAATCAATACCTCTGGGTGTGAAGAGCCAATTCTGGGGATCCTCTATGGCACTTTCTTAAAAAATTAAGATGGACGGCCACTTATAGCCTTGTCTGGTTGGTTGTCTGTGTGTGTGTTGTCGTTACTTGACGAAAGGGTTTTATAAAAACGGGTGCCTCTGCCACCCCAAAAGACCACAAAGCCTGACTGACAATTATAAGTGTTCTACCAACCACTAGCACCACCACCAACTTAAGACAATTTTATTACGGGTAATGTGTTTAGGAGAATAAAAATTTATTAATGATAATAATGACGGACAATCAATGTTATTATTTAAAATATCATTAATTTTTTTTTTAAAATCTGATCTACGACATTCGAGCGTGCATTTCAGCAAACTAGAGGAATAAAAATGATTATTAGATTTAAAAGAAATATAGCGGATAAACTTATTAAAAAAAATTTTATGCTTACCTTTAAAGCTTTATTGTAAGGATTCCAAATATCACAATTATTTTCCAAAATTGGACGAACTAAGGAGTTAAAAAGACTAAACACTACAGAAAAAGGTAATTACTTAAGGTAATTTAAAGTACTTTTTAAGGTATTTTTGCAACGTAAAAAAGTGGAAAAGTATAATAACTTTGTCCCTCTTGCAGATCAAAACCCGGTACAAATTTAATATGTTAGCTAGCTGCGAATTGGGTGTTTATTTTAGTTTTCTGTCTAAAATTTTGGCTGAAAGTTTGTTTTAAAAATTCGCATTTTTATTTTTCAGTAAAAAAAATTTTGATGTAAGAAAATTAAATTAAAAATTAGTATAATTATACTTATGATAACGATTTTTCTATTTTGGAATATTTAGCGATATTAAAAATTCAATGGATATTTCAAATACAATTATCTTTTACTTAATTAAATTTTCTTAAGCTGTTCTGTAAGAAAATTATTACAAATTTATGTACTTTTTATTTATTAAAGGTAATGGGCTGAAGATTTCGTCAAGCCATCTTTTAACTTACTATGAATTGAAGATCATAAATTTGGAGAAAATATTGAAGTCGAAGCTTAAAGAACTGGTAAGTGAATTTTTAAATTTATTGTTAAAAAAGCACGTCTTATCCATTCACTAAAATGTTAAATACAATTTTCGTAGAAATGTAAACATCTGCAAAGATTTCTTAACAAATCACATACAGAATATTCTTAATTTTGACTTAACTTGTATCGTTTTATTATAGAACGCTCTAGAATAGAACTATTTTTTAAAAGACTGATAAGAAATAACTGATAGAAAAAAAAGGGACTGATAGAAAAAACAATGAAATCCACCTGCCCGGCGCGCCAAATTAACAACAAAATAGATAAACGCGCCAAATCTGATGCGCCAGTAAACCTCGATGGCAACCCGATAGCGACACCTTCCACAAAAATGTTGGACTTGTAACATCATTATTTCATCATGTTATGGCTGCCGACACTTTAAAAGCCTATACTTTAACATAGAAAGTAATTTTTATTTTTAATTAAAAAACTAATTGGAAATTTGAAAAAAAAGGCATCGAGGCATAAGGGAGACACACCTTCCAAAAATATTTTGGACTTGTAACATCAATATTTCATCATGTTATGGCTGCTGACACTTTGAAAGAGCTTACTTTTTTTAATATAGAGAGAAAGTCGAAAATTGCTTAATCGGAAAATGTGTATATTCAAATATTGATGAATGAATCACGTATTTATTTTGATTTGCTATCGAAGTTTAAAGTCTGTACAATCTAACCTTCAATCGAACCGATTGCTATGTATTTTCTTTGTTTGTAAGTAATAACTCCAGGTTGCATTTCAAAATGCCTTACTCTCTCTAAACTTTTCTAAATACAAAGTAGTAGATTAAACGACGAATCAGTCTCTTTTAAGTTGTCTTCCACCGAAGAAATTGAATTATTACTTTAAACCATAAACGCTCTATTATGCGATTTAAGATAATAAACCCCCTTCGGGATGTTCTTTTATTCCCTGAGCGATATTCAATTGTCCCAACCAAAATTCACCGAAATAAGTATCCAGTAACTCAAACTAATAGATAACATGAAATAAAAAATATGAACAGCTTAGTAGAACAACGTGCTAAGTAACATTTTTGAAAAACTTGAGATTTTTATGTCAATAAACCATAGATATCATAGTTAAGGCATTAGATTGGCAGATGACGTGACCTCCAATGCTAACGACAGGACGCGCATGGAGGCCAAATAAGGGGGCAAAATGGCCAGTGTTGCTGCCACTTTAAGGAGAAAAATACTACGAAAAAATACCATTTAATTCTAAAATTACAAAAACATATCGTAAAAATACTAGCTGCATTTTGGAATCTTTTTAGTGACTTGCAATGCTTTTCCAGTTTTTTTTTTTGTAATTTTAGAATTAAATGGTATTTTTTCGTAGTATTTTTCTTCTTAAAGTGGCAGCAACACTGGCCATTTTGCCCCCTTATTTGGCCTCCATGCGCGTCACAACGTGCTAAGTGACATTTTTGAAAAACTTGAGATTTTTATGTCAATAAACACTGCAGAGCCTGATTTCTGGCAGGGCAAACGGGGCCCAGGGCCCCCACTTCTAGAGGGCCCCCAAATTTTCTTAAATAATAATATTGGGGGAAAATAGGTGCCACAAAGAAAAAAATAATAACAAACATAATACAATTGAACCAAGTACTATTATTTTTTTTATACGCAAGCCACTATTTTTTATTCCTTGTTAATTTTATAAATTAACTGCCTCAGCCATGTGATCAAGTGAATAAAAATTATGTATGAGGATAAAATGATTTGACATGATACAATAGGGTATCTGATGTCATATCTTATGTATGTATTAAAAGAATTGTATGTAAAAAAAAAGCAATGCTTACATGCGTACTTAATATAATAAAGGTTATTTATTCGTACAATTTTAAAATGAAAAAAAAAATTCATGGACGGATTAATGTATGTTGCGGGGGCCCCCAAACTGGCTTGTGCCCTGGGCCCCTAAAGTTGTAAGTCGGGCCCTGAATAAACATATTACTAACTTCTTTAACGATAAAAAGTTTCCCCATTTTCATAAACTTTAAGTTTAGTACATTTTTTAAGGATTGCAAAAGTGTAATTTTCAACAGATCTTAGAGCAAACGAAAAACTTTAAAAGCTCATTTTCTCGTTTTCACCTTTTTGTCACTTAGCACGTTCTTCCACTACGCTCTTTCATATAACAAATACATCGGTTGTACATCGGCAAAAACAAAAAAAAAATAAACTATCTAGGATCCAAGAAGATTATCTTGGTAAATGATGGTGTTTTTCTTCTTGTAAAGAAACATCGTTCTTGATTATATTGTTCGTTGTTTTTGTTCTTTATTTATACCCTGCAATAAAACAAAAAAAGAACCAAACGAACCAGGAATTCATAGAGAACAATAAAAATGGCGGTTTTTTTAAGAACAGGTTTTAGAAAAAGAAGAGATAGAAATAAACTTAGATTACGAAATAAATGTGATTAAATATATTATTTTGATATTTTTTAAATATGTTTTTGAATCTTATCTATTTTTTTTTTGATAAATAAGAAGAATAACTTGTCAGCGGTCGAAATATTACTAAGCTGTGTTATCGTTCGTTCTAAACATTCTGGTCAACCATTTTGAATGAGAAAATTGCAGTTTTATTTCTTCTAATCTCTTGATATTTTTTTTTCTTCAAAAGAAGATGATGGAAAAGGTTTTATATCAACATGTCAGATCATGTTCCGCTGGCTTTGAAATGAAAACCTTTATTACAATAAAAAAGTGTGGTTTTTTTTTACCCTTTAGGGTGCGTTCTGAGAGAGTAATGTAAAAAGTATGAAACAAATTTTGGTTAAAATTACGATTACCAATTTTACTGCATATACGAGGGCTGTTTTTTTTTCAACCTCCGATGGGCTGTAACAAAAAAAACGGGTCAAAATACAAAAAAGATTTTTTTACCTAAAGTAATGTACAATACTGCTTATTTCTCCACATAATCACCTTCGCGATTAAAGCATTTGTCGCATCTGGTTGGTAGATATATATTCAGGTTTGTGTGCTTGGTCAGAGACCCGCTTATATACCTTCGTCAAGTAAGACACACACAACACACATAAGTGACAGATGTTGCCATCTATCGCCACCTCCACAATTTAGACATGTCCGTGAAGGGGAGGGAAATAGTCTCCAGGGAACTGTACCCGTGGGAAACTGCTCCATGACCGCCCACAGGACTTTCAGACCCACAGATTTAACGAGCACGTACTCCGCATATACTCGGTGGGTCTTCAGCGGTATCGTGACTCGATCGCGGGACCTTCCGATTCCGAGAACGAGGCCTTAACCACTAGGCTATCCACGGCCGGTCGTATCTGTAAACAAGCTTTGAAATACCCTCTTCATAAAATGTAGCCGCCAATGATTTGAAGGGAGTTGTGACGCTTTCTTTGAGCTCCGCGTCAATTTGGAAGCTTTACAATCCAAGCCACTATGCTAATCGATAATTCACTTATGTTAAACCTTCGAGTTTCCCTAAACACTTGGTTAACTCTCTGAACAATGCCGTCTGTAGCGACATTGCTTCCTTACTTCATGAACATCAGTTCGGCCACCTTTAAATTTTCAACAATATTCACGAACAACGCCATCACTCTTAAAGGTGTCTCTATACACCCTATTCATTCTTCGATGAATTTCTGTTGCACTGTTCCCTACTGCCTGCGAGAAACGAATAACAGATCTCTCATCTCACTTGGCGGCTACATTTTATGAAGAGGGTATTTCAAAGCTAGTTTACAGATATGACATATACTTTAATCGTCAAGGTGATTTTGTGGAGAAATAAGCAGTATTGTACATTACTTTTGATAAAAAAAATCTTTTTTGTATTTTGAACCGTCTTTTTGTTACAGCCCATCGGAGGTTGAAAAAAAAAACCAGCCCTCGTATATATGTGAAAAATGTAAAAATATAGCATCCTACATAAATATAATTTTAAAAGTGTTTATAAAAAAGATTTTTACCACCACGTTTATTTATTTGTTAGAATATTTTTTAAGCAAGAGCTAGATCAATAAAATCTAGCAGCCCACTGAATTATTTTAAATGTTTAAGTTTATAATGGTCAACTATACAGCTGTATAAATATACCATTACTATACAAGTAGGTATTACTGTTAAATTATATTTATTATGAATAACAAGTTTTTACTGTAAATAATAACCGATTGTTAAAATTATATCTTAACAATGTTTTTATAACAACGTGCAAAAAAGTCCCCTTTTTGTTATACCATATTCATTCATAAATCGGCACTAGTGCGGTAAACTAAATAAGAGTTTCTGATTGGTAGAAAAACAAAATGTCATGAATATCTCTATGGAAACTAAATGATGTCATGAAACTCGCTTATTTCTATTGGTTCATTACTTTTGCATTTTCTAATATCTCCATGGAAACTACAAGTACTACAAAAATTATCAAAGGAAATTAAATAAGACAAAAGTAAACACAACGCCAAACAAATATCGCCATGGAAACTAAATGATGTCATGAAAATCACTCATTGGTAGAAATACTTTTTTGCACGTTATTATAAAAAATATTGTAAGCAAGCACGTGCCGAATAATACTTTATTAAGCTCTTGTCATTATTTCACTCGACCTACGGTCTCGTGAAATAAAAGCCACTCGCTTAATAAAGTATTATTTTCGGCACTAGTTGCTTAAATAACTATAAATTAATCTAATAATTTCATTGATAAAATCAAATAATGAAATGAAATGGTGTGCTTGTGCCTTCTAGACTCCGTTAAACTAGACATCCGTTTGCTTCGTAACTTGGAACTAAATGTGTGGTTTATACTCAAGTTACGATTTAAGATTAAATTATTATTATGATTACGGAGTTTAAAATGTTCTATTTTAAGAGAAAAATTTAATTAAGTTGTTCAAAACTACACCACTTTCGCACAAAGGCGGCTATCTTTTGAAAAGCCTACTTTAGGGGTTTTTTTTTAATTCGGAAGAATGGCAATGTTTCAGATAATGTAACGCTTTTGTTTCCATTTTTCTTCATGCTGCGATTTCATTTGGTTGCTTCGGTTTCACTCTCAAAATAACCGATATAAGATGAAACGAAACTTTTCTTTCTATGCAAGCTTTCTTTAACAAATGATTTGAACAACCAACAGCACGACAAGAAGTTTTGTAATTTAAAAAATTTTATTAAGTAAAATATTCTTAGAAAACTCATTTTCGAAAACCAAAAACAAAAGTAATTCCAGACAACAAATGAAAACAAACTGTTGAAGCTGTTGCCATCCACGACGTGAAACAACCCTATTATGAGGATCCTTTGAAGTTTAAAGTTAAGGAAAGGGACAATAACAAAGGCTTTACACATAGATATCATAGTTAAAGTATTATATTGGCAGATCACGTGACCCCCAATGCTAACGACGGGACGCGCAAGGAGACCAGAATAAGAGGGCAATTTGGCCAGTGTTGCCACCAGTTTTAGGAGAATAACACTACGAAAAAAATTCCATTTAATTCTAAAATTACAAAAACATACCATAAAAATACTAGCAAAGCGTTTCACGTTTTTTTAAAGTCACTAAAAAGTTTCTAAAATGCAGCTAACATTTTTATGGTATTTTTTTTTTTGTAATTTTAGAATTAAATGGTATTTTTTCGTAGTGTTTTTCTCCTAAAACTGGTGGCAACACTGGCCAAATTGCCCTCTTATTCTGGTCTCCTTGCGCGTCCCGTCGTTAGCATTGGAGGTCACGTGATCTGCCAATCTAATACTTTAACTATGATATCTATGGCTTTACCCTATTGCTGACTAAATGGTGTGTACACTTGAATGCAGTTTGATTATAAACTATTTTAGCCCACCCGTGCAAAGAACGGGTATTCATTTGCTAGTGTTAACATTAAATTAAATAACATTTAAAAATAACGCATTTTTAATAATTAATAAGCATATGCATGTATCATTTTATTTAATTTTAAGAACAAAAATTAATTTCGATATCTTTTTAATAAAATATACATATTTAATGATATTTTTTAATATCCAATCAAATTTCTAATTTTATTTCAATTTCTATTTTTTTTTATCATGCTTTACTCATTTACTTACGAAAAATCCTTTCCGTAAATAAGAATTTATTCAACGAAACAACAACAAAAAAACTCCTTTCCCCACTCTACATAATAAATGATTTGATGATTACAAAATTTCCAGGGAGAAATAAAGTAAACAAATCAAAATTCTCCCGCGGGGCATGTCTGAAAAAAAACGCCATTTTTTTTTTCTTCTGTCAGAAATAATAACCATACAAAATGAGTGCTGATGAAATTTTTTTGAAATAATAATCATTTTATTTTTTGAATAAATTCCCTTCGTTCTTAATTATTTTTAGTAGATTGAATGTTTCGGCCATGTTTTATTATTTTTAAAAAAGTATCATTTTAATTAAAGTGCTGTGGCAGACGATTTTTTAAAAAAATTCGTAAGTGGAAAAATATTCCAATTATTTTGGAGTTTTTAATAAAAAAATGGGAATCAGGAAAAAAATATTTCCCATTAATTAATTTAAAGATGGAAGTAATTTTGTTTATAGAAATAATAACATGAAAAAATTAATTATTTTTTTCCCTGCGAGATTATTCTATTTCGGGCAAAAATAATTAAGTGGAATTTGGAATCTGGCATTTTGTTTTTTGAAAAGAAGAACGTTAGCCGTGAATTTTCCCAAAATAACATAAATTATGTATTTATGTAAACAAAAAGTTATGAAGAAAGATTGAAATATCAGTAAGTAGCATAAATTATATAATTTATTGAAATATTTCTATAGTAATTTCTATTTTGAATAGAAAACTTTACATTTGTAAGCTTTTATTGATTCGTGGGTAGACAACTTTTCTTATTCTAAAAAGGGGCTAATTTTAATGGGCTTGTTCACGGAGGACTAAAAAGATCCCAAAATGCAACTTGTATTTTTACGATATTTTTTGTAATTTTAGATAATTGTGCAGTGTTGCTGCACTTTAAGGAGAAAAATACTACGAAAATGCCAAAATTCTAAAATTACAAAAAATATTCGTAAAAATACTAGCTGCATTTTGGAATCTTTTTAATGACTTTAAAAAAACGTGAAACGCTTTGCTAGTATTTTTATGGAATGTTTTTGTAATTTTAGAATTAAATGGTATTTTTTCGTAGTTTTTCTCCTAAAACTGGTGGCAATACTGTTGGAAGACATCAAATTAGACATGCAAACAAAACCGCATTGCTATTGCCAGATCCTCCGTGAACCAAGCTCATTTTCAAATTTTCTTTATTTTGTACACCTACGACGATTATTAATAATTGCGTAGTAAGGTCATTACGACGATTATTAATAATTGCGTAGTACGGTAATTACGACGATTATTAATAATTACGTAGTAAGGTAATTACGACGATTATTAATAATTGCGTAGTACGGTAATTACGACGATTATTAATAATTACGTAGTACGGTAATTACGACGTTTATTAATAATTGCGTAGTACGCGCGCGGTAATTTACGAATGTGTTTAATTTTTGATAATTATTTGATCACACCTTTAAAAGAGGGATTTTTTCCCAAAAATGCAGTAGCTGTAAATGTTGTAGTTTTGTTTACAAAATTCGTCGCCTGTATGTAAGAGAGCTATCGTTGACAAAATGCCGTCTCTTTACACAAAATTGCAAATAATATTCAAAGGTAACATCACATTCTAAACTAAATTGTACTTATTTCTAATGTCTATACTTTTAGTGCATAATTTTATAGGATATGTAAAATAACATGAACTTCTGATTTTTCTAAGATTTTCATTTGATATAAAACCACGCCGTGACTCGGAATTTTTCCAGAGTTATTCAAGATCAAGGTATATTTCTCAAATCGTGAATTCCTCTTTTGGTGTGTCATTTCACGAATTTATTCTTGTTGCCATTTCCTCATCACGAATTTTACTCTGTTTTTCACCAAAAGATATAATATTTACAGCTCCAAAGATGTGTTTAGAATGTAGATTTTTTGTTTTCGAATTTACGTGCTGTTTTGGTTGTCTTTAGAAGAGAATGTATATGAAGCTGTGGCTATATGACAGGAATCTAAAATATTTGGGATTATAAAATAATACATTTTTAGCAGTTTATTTTTAAGGGGATACGGTACCCAAAAATTGGTCAAAATGTCGATTTTTCAGTTTTTACTAAAAATATTCCAAAATGCAGATAGTATTTTTACGATATTTTTTTGTACTTTTAGAATAATTCTAAAATAAATTCTAAAATAAGTTAAAAGTTTAGTTATAAAGTTTAAAGAGTATATTAGTATTTTAGAATAATTCTAAAATTACAAAAAAAAATCGTGCAAATACGAGCTGCATCTTGGTATCTTTTTAGTGAATTTAAATCCTTTTCTAGTATTTTTTTGTAATTTTATAATTAAATGGTATTTTTTCGTAGTATTTTTCTCCTTAAAGTGGCAGCAACACTGGCCATTATGCGCTGTTGGTTGGTTGGTTGGTCATACATATTTTTCAGGCTTGTTTGCTTGGTATCAAGACACGCTTATAAACTTATATGCGCTTGTTATAAAACCTCCATTGGAGTCCGTGATCGGCAATCTAATACTTTTTTTTTATGATATCTATGGATTTATTGCACTGTAATCTGTTGAGTAGTTTTATCTAAACACTAAAAAAATACTAAATATTAACTATCCGCTAAATATAATTAATTAACATACTAAAAATCCGAGGGGTTTATTTTTGGCCGCGCATTGAGAGTGAAACTGAAACAAATTGCGGAAGTTTAAGAATGAAAACTGGAAAACTACGTCATCTGAAACAACCCAATCGCGTTTTAACGTACATACAGACATAACTTCTCCTCTGAAATTAAGGGCCGTAGTGAGCCTAGTGGTCAGCGTCTCGGGATCGGAAGGACCTGCGATCGAGTCCCGGTACCACTGAAGACCTACCGAGTATATGCGGAGTACGTGCTCGTTAAATCTGTTGGGTCCGAAAGTCCTCTAAGTTCCCATACCAAATCAATACCTCTGGGGGTGACAAGCCAATTCTGGGGATCCTCTAATTGGCCTCTGTCTCTAAAAATTAGATGGATCCACTTATGTGTGTGTGTTGTGTCTGTCTTACTTGACGAAGGTTTATAAGCGGGTCGCTGACCAAGCACACAAACCTGAATATATATGTCTACCAACCAACCATCCTCTGAAATTACATTTTTGCTATAATTTTTGTGGCGTTATTATTGTTGCCTTAGTGCTATACTATTCGATATTTCAAATTTTATCCTCTATCAGGGTTGCCACGGTCCTTGAAAAGTGCTTGAAAAAAAAACATTGATTTTCAAGGTCTTAAAAAGTGCTTGAACAAACATTATCAACCTTTGAAAAAGTCCTTAATTTTTTAGGGCCGATGAATTTATCTTGAAGTGACCGTTTTTTCCGTGGATTGGAGTAACGTTGTTACTTGCAACAGTTACTTTTTTTCGGTAACGTCAAGTAATGCTGTTAGATTTTTCAGAAAGTAACTGTAATTGTAACTCAGTTACTTTTATTGGTAACGAAGTAACGAAAATTTTCGTTACTTTTCCGTTACTCCTCACGCCGTTCTTCACGGATCTTTTCGGTAGAATAAAAATATTCAATACATCCGGAGAAATGTGGCAGAGAAAATATTTTTTTCTCCATAGGATTAACACTGATGCTCTTATTCGTTTTCTGGAGCTATTATTCGTTTTCTGAATTAATTTTTAAAAACTATCGTGGAATTTAGGTGCATTTTCGAATATACAGTCCTTGAAAATGGAGAAATCTAAGGAGAAAAGTCCTTGATTTTTTTTAACAAATAGTGTGGCAACCCTGCCTCAATATTTGTCAATAGTTAAAATTTACGAACTATTACGGCTGTGTTAAGGCTCTCTAAAGATATCAGAAATAATTAGGCAGTCCAGCACCCTAAGTTTGTGAAATTGGAATAATAATTGAATAATTTGAACTGAAATTTTAAAATATTCCCAAAAAGAATAAGTAACACTTTGAAAGCGAACCACCACATAAATCATATTTTGACATGAAAAAAAGTATTTTTCATATTTAATCTTTTTTTCTCTTCCTCAAAGTTTAACGCTTTTATTTTTTTCCTGTCTTGACTTGAAAGAGTAATTCATCAAAATATATGTCCCACCCCCCTTCCAGTTTGGTTACTTAGTATGAAAAGTAATTTTTGGGATGGAACGGTTTTGACTTGTAATGCACGGATTCTAACATTCGAAATACCGGAAAAATACACTGCTCAAAACAATTAGGGGAGCACTTTGCGTACTTTTGTTAACCCTTTCAGTTCCAACTTCTTATTTTTTATTCTAAGTATCCAAAATTTGTGAAATAGATTCATTATTCATCAAGAATGAAATGGTAAAAAGCAGGGGAAAAAAAATCTTAATTTTTTAACTAAAATTTAAGGGGGGGAGGGGAAAATTGTAATCATAACTTTTGAATAAATTATAACAATAATTTTTTAAAGACTTTATTTGTTAAAAAGATTTGAAATCAATTTTTAAAACATCTAAGAATGCAAACGTGAAGAATTTAGGGTCAATTTATTTCAGAAATTTTTTTGGGAGTGAAATTTATTTTACCATGTTTTTCATATTTTCATTTAATTAAAACAAAAAGTATTTAATTCTTCAAAATACATGATTCTTCCATCTAACGATAAATAAGAGCAAGATCAACTTAGTGAGAAAAAAAATTGCAAGCTGATGATTAAAAATGGAATCACTGGGGGTGAAAGGGTTTAAACCACGCGTTCCCCTAATTGTTGTGAGCAGTGTACATAGCTAATCAAAAGGCTCTAAATTTGAAATTTTTTTTTTGGGGGGGGCCAATAAGTTTTATAGCGCCAAAGTTGTTAAAGTTTAAATAAGAGAATGTTTTCTTATTATTGAGATAAAAGGAAGTTTTTGACCATGAAACTTTTAAAGTAACACAAAATAGTACAAAATATGCAGTACATATTACGACATTTTAACATCATAAGAAACACAGATCAAACTTGTTTATGGATCAAATTATGGATTGAAAAAGATGGACAAATTATCAATTTAAATAATCATACTATTTTTGCGTGAAAATTTTTAAAAATGATGCAAATAATTCTTATGTAATGCAATTTATTCTTGTATGAAAATATTTCCTTAAGTTTTTTTTTATTTAATTTTTTTTGTCAAATTTAAATAAAATTTTAATCAGTCACGGAAATAAAATTATTTATATGACATTTTTAGATTTAAAAACTCGAAAACCTGTACAGAATAATAACAACATAGAATAATCTAAAAACACGAATAAGCAAACATATTTAAATATTCAACATATTTCATAAAAATAATAAATGTATTCGAAAGTCGAATACTGCTTTCATTCGAATTGTTTACCTTTGGGACTTTCAACCCGAAGAATATTTTATTTACGAATTCCATTTTTATTTAATTCTATTTCCATTATTAGTCAACTGCGCATGCTCTCAAAATTGAAGATTTATTCAACGATTTTTTTTAATGAATTTTTTTAGTGTAATAATGTTTTGTCACTCTTTTTTAAATATATTTTTTTAGATTTTAATGCGTTGTACAATGAATTACTTACGCAATTTTAGATTAGAATCGAATTTTTAAGCTTTGTGGTCTGGGGAATCGATATGTAATGGAAATATTTGTTTTTTCTTTTTGTAATGATAAAAAATTCACTATAAACTTTGAAAGGTTATTATTATTAATTGTAAAAATATATAAATTTTAACTTTTATGGCCATTGTATGTATTTAAATTCCAACCTTAACGTAGAAGTAGCTGAAACATTCATTAAATAAAGATTTACATGTTTAAACAAGTACGAATTATAACCTATTTAAAAATTTAAAAGAATCTGCAAAAGTAATTATGCATTAAAAGTCACATACATAAAAAAATGGTTATACTCACCGCCAACCAAATTAGAATACGTTAGGGATGGCGGTTTTTCAAAAACCGTTTTTTTTACAATGCTGGTAAAACCAACCCGGTTTACCGAACCTTAAAAACCGGTTTTATAAAACCGGTTTCCACGAAAACGGTTTTTCAATGGCAAAAAAAAACGGTTTTCTATTTTTTTAAAAAAGTTTTTTCAGTTTCTTATTAATAAATTGAAAAAATCAATTAATTTGTAAACTTTACTTTCGAATTAAAAAATAACAATTTACACAGTCAATTTTAAATGTTTAAAGTATTTTGTTGAAAACTAAGTTCTAGGTTTTCTTCCTAATTCTTACTTTCTTATTATTTAAAATGATAATGTTCCTTTTTTTTATTCCGGTTTTTCTAATCGTTTTGAGTATTTTTATTAAGCTTTGCATTATTCCATCTCTATTTCCTTTTCCTTTATTTTTTAAATTTAATTCCTCCCATCTATGCCGTTAACATAGTGCAAAACTAACATTTTTTAAAATTTATATAATTAAAAAAAAACGCTGGTGGCGGTTTTTGAGGAAAAAAACCGATATCTGGTTTTTAGACGGTTTCCGGTTTAGACCGGCCTCATGAAAAAACCGCTTTTTCAGTCAAAACCGAGGGCAAAAAACCGGTTTCGATTTTCCATCCCTAAAGTGTAACAAATAATGGTGGCGGGAACTATAGGCGTTTCAAAAACAACGGTTCCGGTTATTTTGCCGTATTTGCGGTACCGCATGATTTACAATAATGTTAAGTCAACTGGCGTTTTCACATGCTGCAGAAAGAAGAGTCGTATACTTACGATTGTATCAACGATAGTTGCTTAAGGGGGAATAGGCGCGCTGGACCGCAGGTCTCCAAACTCAAGTGCCTCAGTGTTAATCCAATGGCGAAAAAACTATTTTCTCTGCCACATTTCTCCGGCTGTATTGAATATTTTTACAAACGTTTTTTTTAAAATAATAAATGTAGATAACTTACATGTCTCTATCTTCCCACTTTTTTAAATGGCTTCGAATATTTCGTGTAAAATTATTTATTGAAAATTAAAAAAATAATATTCGAACCCATTTCAAAACGTGGGAAGGTCGGGACCTGCAAGTCAGCTACATTTACCACATAAAAAAATCCGCTTGTAAAAATATTCAATACAGCCGGAGAAATGTGGCAGAGAAATTCTTTTTTTCTCCATAGGATTAACACTGATGCACTTTGCTTTGGAGACCCCCGGTCCAGCGCGCCCATTACCCCTTAAGTAAGTGGTGATGTGAAGTGAATAACAGCTTTCACAATATAAGTGTGGTTCAATTTGACACAAACCGTAAATCTTGCCAATGTACTTTGTACTAATTGAACCTGTAATGGGGTTGTTTCACGGAGGATCTGACAATAGCTCCGCGGTCTTTGTTTTCATGTCTCTCGAATTTTTTTTTTGTTTTGGTTGGTTGGTAGAGATAATCAGGTTTGTGTGCTGACTAAGCACAACTTACCTGAATATAGGTCTACCAACCAACCATTTGAGAGACAGGAAAACAAGACCTCGGAGCTATTGCCAGATCCTCCGTGGAACAACCCCATTAGATTTTTTTAATTTTGACAATCTAAACTAAAAAAAAAATAAGAGATTCTTTCTGTTAAATTGTGCATTAAAAATAAAACTAAAAGCTAATAAAAGCCGAAAAAAAAACTCGCGTGTGTGTGGGGAGTAACACCTGTATATTGATACACTTTACATACGACCTGTATGCCTTTGAACCTTTTTTTTGTAACTACTCTGTGTTTGTGTTGACCCCCCCCCCACCCAACCCCCCTTTCGTTCTTCAATTTTCCTCTCAATATTTATATTCCATTTCGATTCTTCCCGGAGAGTGCCCAAATAAGTCATCTCCCGTTGTCATGGCGACTGTCAAAGGTTGTCACTCGAAACTCTGCATAAAAGGTGAATGACAAGGAGGGAGGGGGGGAGCAAGTGACGGGGAGGGGGAAAAGCGATCGGGGTCCAAATTTCTGTGTTGTGGTCTCTGCATACGTATCAGACATATAGAGTACATATAGAAACTTATAAAATAGTTTAGTTTGAATTATCGTCACACTAGAGCTACACGAGGGCTATTGGCGTCATATTTTTAAACCACAGTCAAGTGACGAGCCGACACCTGAGTAGGCAAGTGAGTACCCAACGCAACCGTTAAGGGCGACATCGTACGCAGCGTGAGGACTTTGAAGGATATTTAACATGCACTCCCGCCACACGGGGGATTATTCGTCGGACATTTTTGGCTGCACGGGTCGTTTGTAGGTCGGAAGTTATTTTGGTGATGCCCGGACCCGAACCTGGGACATTCCGCATGCTAGGTAAATGCCTAACCGATTGGGCTCCCCAGCCCCATTATAAAATAGAGTAGTACTTGCGCGCGCACTATTATTTGTGAACCCCTCTCCTGCTAAATTGTTTACTGAAGGGGGACGCCAAGTTCGTTCTGTTCTTTATTAAAGAAGATTTTAATGTTTAATATAATGAAAAAGCAATCTGTATTATTTTTGTTTTGACTCTACCATAGAGTATCAAGATTTTAAATAGAGCACACAAAAATTTACATTTACACAACTCATGGTTGGTTGGTTGGTTGGTAGACATATATATTCAGGTTTGTGTGCTTGGTCAGAGACCCGCTTATAAACCTTCGTCAAGTAAGACAGACACAACACACACACATAAGTGGATCCATCTAATTTTTAGAGACAGAGGCCAACTAGAGGATCCCCAGAATTGGCTTGTCACCCCCAGAGGTATTGATTTGGTATGGGAACTTAGAGGACTTTCGGACCCAACAGATTTAACGAGCACGTACTCCGCATATACTCGGTAGGTCTTCAGTGGTACCGGGACTCGATCGCAGGACCTTCCGATCCCGAGACCGAGACGCTGACCACTAGGCTCACTACGGCACCCATTATGGCTTTAATCTGGAAACTCGTATGTAACGTAAGTACGTTTGTCAGACTGTCTGTCTGAAACATAGACATCATAGTTAGAGTTTTAGATTGGAAGATCACGTGACCTCCAATGCTGACGACGGGACGCGCATGGAGACCAGAATAAGAGGGCGATTTGGCCAGTGTTGCCACCAGTTTTAGGAGGAAAATCACTACGAAAAAATACCATTTAATTCATAAAATTACAAAAAAATACCATAAAATTTTTTAGCTGCATTTTGGAATCTTTTTAGTGACTTTAAAAAAACGCGAAACGCTCTGCTAGTATTTTTATGGTATGTTTTTGTAATTTTAGAATTAAATGGTATTTTTTCGTAGTGTTTTCTACTAAAACTGGTTGCAACACTGGCCAAATTGCCCTCTTATTCTGGTCTCCTTGCGCGGCCCGTCGTTAGCATTGGGGGTCACGTGATCTGCCAATCTAATACTTTAACTATGATATCTATGGTCTGGGACCACTCTACAACTTGAACTAAAAAAGCTATAGAATTCGAATTTGTTATACGAGTTTCTAGTACCTGTCGGACGTCAAAAGGTTCGTTTGAAAAAATCGTACATCTTAAAAGGTTAGCTGTCATACAACTTTATATGGTTTTAAATTTATTGAAATTGTTGTACTTTAAACTGTAGTATTAGCTCAATTTCACATGTCAAGACCCATTTTTGTTCTGAGTGTCTATTTAACTCTGGATCACATCTTAACTGTATATGTATTACCTTTTAATTTAAGATATATAAAAGCATGTTTTGGGGTTTTGGGGGGCTGTGGGGAGCCTAGTGGTCAGCGTCTCGGTCTCGAGATCGGAAGGTCCCGCAATCGAGTCCCGGTACAACTGAAGACCCACCGAGTATATGCGGAGTACGTGCTGTTAAATCTGTTGGGTCGTACGTTAAATCTGTTGGGTCCGAAAGTCCTGTGGTCGGTCATTGCGCAGTTTACCACGGTACAGGTCCCTGGAAACTACTTCCCTCCCTTCAGGGACATGTCTAAATTGTGGAGGGGGCGATAGATGGCAGTATCTGTCTTGTATGTGTGTGTATGTCGTGTCCGTCCTTCTTGACGAAGGTTTGTAAGCGGGTCTCTGTGACCAAGCACACAAGCCTGAAAATATATGTCTACCAACCAACCAACTTATATAAAACCATGTCTGTGTTTTCGAAGGTGTGTGGTATCAGACTCTACAAGTAACTAGATATGATTTAGGTAACTGTTATATGACTTTATTTTTTCTTTTATTTTTTGATCAGGGCTGTTCTTTTTTGTAAATAGGGGGCTGGGGAGCCCAGTCGGTTAGGCACTCGCCTAGCATGCGAAAGGTCAAAGGTTCGGGTCCGGGCATCGCCAAAATAACTGCCGGCCTATAAACGGCCCGTGCAGCCAAAAATGTCCGACGAATAATACCCCGTGTAGAGGGAGTGCACGTTAAATTATGCTCCAAAGTCCCAACGCTGCGTACGATGTCGACCTTAACGGTTGCGTTGGGTGCCTACTCAGGTGTCGGCTCGTCACTTGACTGTGGTTCTAAACTATGACGCCCGTCGCCAATAGCTCTCGTGTAGCTCTAGTGCGACGATAATTCAAACTAAACTAAACCTATTCATACACACGCGCAAAAATATTTATCTTCTAAATCTATTCATTTCAAATCATTCAGTTATTTGGTTCTTTTCAAGTAAATGAACACGACGCAAATTAAAATATTTTCGCTCGGTTGATAATTCGCTAATATTGTGGGCTCCCTCATTCAAAACTCGGGGATTATAAATGAAAGAGGATTTAAAGCGTGTGGTTGAAAGGTGCTTTAAAAGAGGAACTTTATACGATTTTTACAATTACTACTCAATAAATAAATGCATTTAAAAGTAAATTATATTTCGTTTAAGGGAATTTCAATAACTTTAAAACCAAAAAAGTTCTGCGGCAGCTACCCTTTGCGCAAGCGCAATTTGTTTGAAATCCTCTTAATGACGTAAAAACCCTCTACAGCTCGACCTAAAAAGTATTCGTACACGAGTTTCTAGTAGCTGTCGCACACAAGGTTTTCGAGAAAATAACACATGCGCAAGAGTTTAGTTTTAAAGGTATTGCTACGAAAAGAGATAAGTCTTCAAATATGTTAGCAGTGCCTTCGGGAAGTCATAGTAAGGTTTTGAGAAAATCGCGCATGCGCAAATTGTAGCTGTCACAGAACTTTGTAGGTTTTAAAGTTATTGAAATTATCTTACAGCGTATACAATTACTTGGAAATGTATTGATTTATTAAAACGTAGTTGAAAGTCGTGTAGTGTCAATAGTTTTTGAAAGTTTAAAATTAAATTCGATTAAAATTAGTCGTGATATTTTCTGCTTATGTATTTAATGTGAAGGACTTCTATCCTTTCCCCACTGACGACTCCATTAGAGCTTATTTTAAAAGTGGCTTAACTCCACTATAAGAAATATTCGAAATAGGGCCTTTTTCGAATAGGGATATTTTTTTGTAATTTTAGAATAATTCTAAAATAAATTCTAAAATTACAAAAAAAAATATCGTAAAAATACGAGCTGCATTTTGGTTTCTTTGTAGTGACTTGAAATGCTTTTCTAGTATTTTTTTTTGGTAATTTTAGAATTAAATGGTATTTTTCCGATGATGCCGTAGCATTTTTCTCCTTAAAGTGGTGGCAACACTGGCCATTTTGCCCCCTTATTTTGGCCTCCATGCGCGTCCCGTCGTTAGCATTGGAGGTCACGTGATCTGCCAATCTAATACTTCAACTATGATATCTATGGTAACTACATTTTTTTAATGGAGTTAGATCACTTTTAAAATAAAGACTACCAATATCCCGTTCTTGAACTTAACTCAAGTGGGCGGGGCAAGTGACGTCAGTTGACATTAATTTGCATAGCCCCCTTTCTTTTTTCCGATCAATAAAGTGTTGTTATCCATAAATTTCTTTTACGGCTTTTATTCCGGAGGAACACTTTTGTTTGAGCTTGACGGTTTAAAATTACGGCTTTAAATCTCTCTCTCCTCCTCGGAGAACTCCAATAAAGTTTAATATCTGCAAACATCATAGAGAACGAACCGAGTTGGATTTGTTTTTTGTTTGCTTTTCCGTTGTTTTTAGAACAGTTTTACCGGGTTTTAGAAGAAATAATGTTTTATTTTCCACTTTTATCGTTCTGCTTGTTCGTTTTCCCATCTCGTTCTTTGTTGTTTGTGTTCTTTATTTAAAACTCGCGGAGTGTAGAAGGAATTTTTCAAAATGGCGTCGTCCCCGGCTCGTTGTTATTGCTTCTCATTTTCGTCTTGCTTGGCATATTTATGCTGTTTTGGAATCTTTTATTTATTCATTTCTTTTTTTAAAATAAAAAATAAAGAATTCGGTGTTCCATTCGTTTTGTGTTTTGTCTGCAACAAGGCATTCCGACTATTTACATCAATTGTTATTCTTCGAGGGGAACTTCAAAATGGCGGGAAAATAAATCGGAATTATTTTTAAGGATAAACATGGCGCTTGCAAAGTAATCCCCTTGCCCATTCTGCAAAAATAATAATGGGTACTGAATGCCGATTTGGAGGCGAAATTTATCACAAAGCAATCGCATCTCCTGTAGTTTTTTAAATTTATCACAAAGCAATCGAATCTCCTGTAGTTTTTGTCATTCATTTAATCGTTGCCAGGTCCTATAGAAATAAAAAAGAATACTTTGGACTACAAAACTATTTGATTTGTATAGTGTTTATTGTATTATACGATTAATTCTAAGATCCAGTGTGTCTTAGTACCTTTTAAGCAGGGCATGCTGTATCACAAGTATTTTTAATCGATGTTTTTTCTTTTTTTCTGGCGCGATTAGGGGACTTATCCGCTTATCAGACAATGAGTACAGGGTGGGGCAAATAAACGTGGCCCGTCATGAAAGTAGCAATAAGATAGAAATACTGCCAAGTTAAGAACCAGATTTCCCAAGTGAAGACATTAATCGCTTCAATACTGAGCCCAAACAAACGCTTGGCGAATTATTTGTTAATAACTACGCTATGGTTTGGCGAATTATTTGTTAATAACTACGCTATGGTTTGGCAAACTAAAACTTATAGTTGGAATGCGATATAAACTAATGAATAGTACGAGACAGATGGAAACAGTGGTCAACATTTTCTGATGTTCAGACAGGTTTCGGAATGTCTTTTGACTTATTCAAAACAGATCCTGTTCGACGCCATTTTGTAACTAATCGTTGCATATACATTCTTAAAACAAACGAGCGGTTTGAACTCAGTCTGAGTTAATTTCCACTCCTTTCCGGTGCCGAAAATGCACTTCTCCTATAGGAGTGAATTTCACTCTTTTGTTTTAAGAGTGTAGTACTCTCTCTGGCCCTTTGACACCTTTAAATTCATTAGCAAACAACTGGTTACACTCTTGCCACGAATTTGTAATGTCCGCGTGTAGGTCTAATGCCACGTAATCCAATCCAACCAAACTAATCCTGCAAAAACTGGTCTGCCATTGGAGGTTGTCAGACGGCTTCAATTGTTTTTCTCGCCAAGAATCTCCATTGCATTCGTAGCTCCATGCCACTTTTATTTGCGCCACCCTGTATAATGATAAGAAGGGGGAAAGTCCAGAGAGATAAGAAGATAAATCCACGATAACTTACTGAATTTGTCTCCGTTTCGCTCCCCCCCCCCCCCTTAACTGTCAAGCGAATGAGCCACAGGTGTAGAGTGTAGTGTTTTCATTTTACGGACGTTTCTTTGGCATTAGGTTTTCAAATTTAATAACAATGTCTTTTGGGTGCGAAACGAAATGTTTTACGATAACGTGGAAGATCGAGAACTTTAGTACATTTTCGTCGGAAAATAGAAGTATCAGATCCCCCGTTTGGAAAACGGAAATGACCGAGGTTTCTGCGTGGTGGAGATTTCTTTTAAAGCCTACTAATTTGGATCTGGGATTTGCACTGATCGGCTTCAAAAGGGAGATGAAAGAGAAAGACTACAAGTACGAAATGTCCGTTTTGACGTCTTCTGGTGAAATTAAATTGAGACAAAAACTTTGTGACGACCTTAACCGTTATTGTTGTTTTTATAAAATCGAAAAAAATAAGATTTTTGGTGAAACTAGTGATTCATTCCTTCTCCAGGGTGCGCTGACGCTTTGTTGTAGGATTTGGCAGCAAAAGTTGAAACCTGGGCTGTGTTTTCTCCGAACTGCCTTGCACGAAGTGAACTTTAGCTGGATCATCGAAGGGTTTAGCCTCGATTCAGATTCCATCAAACGATCGTTGCACGAGCAAGAAAAATTTCTGCTCGATACGATCCTTTACAAGTATACCACTGAAGAGGGCACCCACCAAGTCCGGATAGAGTTACTTCCCGATTACGGGAAGTGGTCCACCTTCATAAGCTGCAAAATTGACGATGACATAGCAGAAGTCATATCTAGAAAGTTTGTCTACCCGGCTGTCGGTTGGGAGTGGGACATAAGGATTGACCCTGAAGAATGCCCGGACGGCCATCTCCGTCTTGAATTCAAATGTTTGATCGCAGTAGACGAGGAACATCCTACACCTCCTGATGCAGCAGTGGGCTCTTCTTCCTCGCTCAGTCGAGACCTCTTGCAGCTGTACAGAAAGAAAACGTTCAGCGATGTGATCGTCAACACTGATGAGGACACGTCGCTCTCGGCGCACAAAAACATCCTCGCAGCCCGATCTCGCGTGTTCGAGGCCATGTTCGAAAGAGACCAGACCGTCGAGGGTCGTTCAGGGGCCGTGGCCATCGACGACGTCGACAGCGAGACCATGGACCGGCTGCTGGTCTACCTGTACAGCGACTCCCTGGAAAAAGAGCTGCGGTGGGAGCAGGCCTCGGCCCTGTACTACGCGGCGGACAAGTACGCTGTCCTCCCCTTGAAGCAGGAGTGTGCCCAAGTCCTGATGGTCGCCATGACAGCCGCCAACGTGTGTGACGTCCTCGTCTTGGCGGACAGGCATTCGGACGAGCAGTTAATGTCGTGTGCCGTGGATTTCATGCGATACCACCAAGAAGTCTTCTCCTCGTCAGCTTGGGAGAACTTGGAAAAGAGCAAATCGATTAACGACTTGAGGTTAACAACTAAAGTTTTTCGCCAAGTCTTTCTACAGAAAGATATGAAGTGAATGGATTGGTTCGACTATACTTGAGGGTGCCTTCGCCAAGCTGGGCGATATTGTTTCTTTCATGGGAACGTCTATATTTGAATGAATATGTATTTAGTTTTGTTTAGCAATCGTGATTCTGATTGGTTTAGATAGGTAGGTAGGTTTTGAATTATCGTCGCACTAGAGCTACACTGAAGTATAGTTTTTACTGATGGATTTCGAGAAATAAACATAACATTTGTACCTGATAGTATTATATATTTATATTTCAATGTGTCAGGCCCTGCACTAATAAGGCAAGGTAACTTTTTTTGGAAAAGTTTATCTGTTGCTACTCATTCTTCGTGTTCGCTTTGCGGCTACGTGTTATACTTTAAGAAAATTTTATTTTCAATGGAATTACCGAAATCTTAATTACAAATCTGAAATTACAAAACAAAGAAAACTTTTAATTTTCAATGCAACTTGGACGACATTTAAACGTTAGTGCATTGTGCAATTTATTTTACTAACACTTATGACTACTTTACAGTGGCCTTCAAATGTAAAATACATACGCCTATTTGTGTGCTCAAATACGCGAAGCAGCCAATGAGGAAATAAAAAGCCCGCGCCAAAAAAATATGTTCAAGATCTTTATTGTAAGTAAATTGTAATTTTTACGATTATTAGGAAATTGTTAGTTTAACTTTTTTTAACCATATGTTATTGAAAAAGAAGCTGAAAATATCCCTCTATATTGCCGAGGCTCGACCCAATTTTGTCATAGATACAGACCTAAAAAAATCATAACCTATAACCATATAAAAAAAACAATATGTGTTCAATCGAGCAATTACTTTTAACTTTTTATCAACAAAAATAAACGATTCATTAAGTAACTATTACACATACACTTCTTATCTATTCACGCTATTTTTAAGACAAACTGCAGTTAACTTTAGTGCAAAGTGCAATTGTGCAACAATTTACTTAAAGTAACCTATTTGAGCATTCATATTAAATATAATTATCAACCTTGCAATTTGTCCGTTCTTTTTTTCTTTCGGATGCGTATATGTATTGGTGTATGTATGATATTATTGATTTAAAAAAATACGTTCAAAATCTTTCTCTCTATATTAAAAAAAACTGAGCTCTTTTAAAGTGTTAGCAGCCATAACAGGATGAAATATTGATGTTACAAGTCCAAAATCTTTCTGGAAGGTGTGTCTCCCTTATGCCTCGATGCCTTTTTTTTCATATATCCAATAAGTTTTTAATAAAAAATTAAAATAAGTCAGCCAAAAACGAAAACTTAGTTCTTTTCTGCATAAACACCACGGAAAAAAAGATCAGAAATGCGTGATTTTGTACGTTCTTTTTTAAGAACAGTTGCTCTCTGCTCTGTTCTTTTTACAAAAGTTGCTTTACACGCAGAAGAATTCAATAAACAAACATTTTATAACAAAATAATTTTATTAGGTTAATTCTGCTAAAGTGGAATCACAAAATTTTCCTTTTTTTTTACAAAAGTTCCGAATATTCTGCTTAGTAACGGCTTCTTCAAATAATACCCACAGCAATAATATAAAAATACAAAAAATACGAAAGAATAAATACAACAAAAAAGACACCTACGAAGAAAAAAAAGTTGAAAAAAAAAAGATTTAACGAGGCTATAGCGAGCGACAGCGAGCAGGGGCGTAGCCCCCTGCCGGACGCGAAGCGGCCAATGAAATTGTAATAAAAAAAATAATTGATCAATTTCACTTATACTGTAATGTAATTAACTTTTAAAAGGGTTTTATTACCATTAGTTTTTACCCCACATTGGTATAAATTGTGGCAGCATAACCAAATTTTTCTTAATTAAAAGTTTAGCTCGCCCTATTTAGGGGAAAGATACTTTTTCAAAAATTAGGTTATTTTTAAAAAAAATATTATATATATGCGTTTTATAGCTCGCCCATGGTAGTGGCTTCTGTGCAAGGAAACTATGAGTTTAACTATAGCTACCCATCAAGGTGTCTTTTGTTTTGTATAACTTTTATTTTTATTTTATACCAATAAATTATTATTATTAATTATTAAAAATATCCACTGAAAAAAAGTTTGTACAAACATTCGTTTCAGTAAGGTAAGAAAATACTGTATTGTTCAAAACGAATGTAATATCAGATGGTCCAAAAATGAAAACAATACAGCTGGAACTGTTGCCACTCTAGAAGTGCCTTAAAAAATATGGCGTCTACACTTGACCGCTCCATTTCATGTTCCACAAAGCACGAAAATTCAAGGGCAAATGGAACGTGCATCATTTAAAAGAAAAATAAGATTCCATCACCATTCGGAATGTTCTTTACTTCCATTTTATCTTTAAAATGAAGGTGTAATTATTATGAGCTTCTCTTTTGAAGAAATCAAAATGGCGGCGGAAGAGATCTTCAAATCTCATTCGTTTCCCATTACGAAAAAAGATGGATCTTTTGGAACTCTTAGGTACATTTCTATTCCTTTTTTTTAGAACAGCACTAAGCGAAATAGTTTAAGGAAGATCTTTTGTTCGATTCATAATTCGTTTTTTTTTGTTCTGTTTCTTTTTTTTTTCGTTGCCGCCAAAAGGTAATGTGTATTCTTTTTTTTTTGGAAGAAGTTAAAAATTCATGTATTTTTTTATTTTGTAGGTTTTCCCAAAGATTGTTTTTTAAATGAAAGAATTCAGTTATGTATTTCGTCACTTGATAAATTTAAATGAAAAGTAATAAATACGAATTTGACAATGCTACTAAAATTAAGTTATCGTTCATACAATTGGGTCGAGAATAGAAATAACATAGTGCAACTGTGATTTAAAACGAAATATTGTGTATTGACACAGTTTATAAGTTGACAGTTATTACTTTCAATTACCCGATATAAAATGTAAGGTAATAAAAGTATTAATGAAACAAGTAGGTTTGTAACAGAATCTGTCACTTAACCCGCTTCCACACAACAGTTGTGTTTAACAGGTAAAAAGGCGCCAAACACAGCATTAATTCTATATTAAACATTTACATGCTAAATTTGGCTAGTTTTATTTATTTTATTTCGAAAATTCAATAATTATTACTTATCGTTTGCAAAAATTAATTTATATTTCAAAGAATAAATATGTAATATTTCCTCGCTTTTAAATAGAATAAAAATATTTCATATCAACATACAAAGAATCTCGTAGTAGTGAAATATATTTGACGTCATTTCAAACGGATCGATGTCGCATAATAAATTAATTTTAATTTATTGTCTAAAAGAATTAAAGTTTCTCGAGCGATTGTTGCGACTGGCAATGGTGATTTAATTCTAATAAAAATTCCTATGCTTTTTAAATTAGCATTAAATTTTGAAGTTTTTTTTTAAATAATTGAAGTACTTCGAATTCGAATTCTTTTCTGAGATTTTCAATGTATTCTAATTTCGATGAGCTGAATTTTTTGACGTATCACACTTGTCCGCAGCATTTGTAGTTTGGGCTATGAAAGTGGGTGACAGACAGACGGAACGATTATAATACCTTCCACTTTATACGTTATTTGGAGCATATTTAACGTGCACTCCCTCTACACGGGGTATATTTATTCGTCGGACATTTTTGGCTGCACGGGCCGTTTATAGGTCGGCAGTTATTTTGGCGATGCCCGGACCCTTGTCCTGGGACCTTCCGCATGCAAGGCGAATGCCTAACCGACTGGGCTCCCCAGCCCCATTAACTTTTTATGTGTTTATAATGGCTTATGTTATCAAGTAATTTAAGTAAGTAAGATGATAGTTAATCTTTTTTTTACTTAAAATCAAAGCTATTGAAATACAAAAAGTTAATTTCATAAATTCAATCACTCAAATATTATCGAATTTTTCTTACAATAAAGATAAACATGTTTTCTTTCCACATCTCTTCCAATTCTCCGATGTTATTTCGATTGAACTATAAATAGAAATAAATATTATTCCAAATACACACATCGAATCGATATCTGCATACAAATTGATATTCGAGTTGTATGTTGAGAAAACTATATCATATCCCGTAGACCCAATTTCGTTGACTGAAAATAACATAATAAGGTCGAAAGCTATCTTATATACAGCGCGGATGTAAAAGAATTAATGGTTGTTAAGTATTCATGCGTTATGTTGTAACAGGGTGATATTGAAGTCTAAGTTTTGGTGACATAGCGAACTATTTAGTTATTTTATATTTTTAGTTCATTTTACTTTAGCACGACCAAGGGGCTTGGGGAACCCAGTCGGTTAGGCATTCGCCTAGCATGCGAAAGGTCCCAGGTTCGGGTCCGGGTATCGCCAAAATAACTGCCGACCTATAAACGACCCGTGCAGCCCAAAATGTCCGACGAATAATACCCCGTGAAGAGGGAGTGCACGTTAAATAGGCTCCAAAGTCCCAATGCTGCGCACGATGTCGCCCTTAACGGTTGCGTTGGGTGCCTAGTCAGGTGTCAGCCCGTCACTTGACTGTGGTTTTAAAATATGACGCTCGTCGCCAATAGCCCTCGTGTAGCTCTAGTGCGACGCTAATTCAAACTAAACTAGTTTAGCACGACAAAAAAAAATACAAGAAAATGTATAGGCAGTAAGAATTAATTTAAATAAGGATAATTAATAATTAAAAATTTAAGAAAAATATCCAAATAATAAATACAAAATAGTTTTTTTAATAATTTGAATAGAAACATATCTGGCGAAACTAGGATCTCATTTCAGTTCTTCCAAAGAGTTTATCGGCTTGAAAATAATGACTCAATATTGAATAAATGGACAACAAGCCTTTCAATAATTCCTTCTTTAAAAATATTAAACGAATGAATATTTTGTAGTTTAGTTTAAATTATCGTCGCAATAGAGCTACACGAGGGCTATTGGCGACGGGCGTCGTATTTTAGAACCACAGTCAAGTGACGAGCCGACACCTGAGTAGGCACCCAACGCAACCGTTAAGGGCGTCGTCAGGAGTATGGAGGGTATTTTACGGGCACTCCCTCCACACGGGGTATTATTCGTCGGACATTTTTGGCTGCGCGGACCGTTTATAGGTCGGCAGTTATTTTGGCGATGCCCGGACCCGAACCTGGTACCTTCCGCATGCTAGGCGAATGCCTAACCCACTGGGCTCCTCAGCCCAATGAATATTTTGTAAGTTGTGTGAGGTTGAAATTGAACTGTAAACCCAAAGCAGTTAACAAACGTTCCCGTATTCTAACACTTCCACCCCCGCCCCCCCCCAATCCTACACAAGTGAATGGAAAAAGGGGGGTGGGGGGATGTGTGTGTTCCACAAAAATATTCTTCTCTTCCGAAGTTATCTTCGCAGAGATAGAGAAGAGGGAAGTTTTCAATTTCCAATCTATGGGAGAAGAAGATGCACAAAAAACATTCCAAAGGACCTGAAATTGGATTTTGATGCCTTCCCCCCTAAGGGACTAGAAAACCCCCCCACCTCTTTTGAATATGCATATTTTTAATGTCGGTAAGAGCTTGTGGCGCGAAAACCAAGTGAAGTCGTCTTATAAGAGTCGCCAAATCGGTGTGATATGCGCAGCTACAAAATGAAATATTTCTGGTACCATATGCTGTCAGTTACACAAAAATAGTTATGTGGCTTTATGTATAAAAATGGCAAAAATAAATTCTAAATTTTCAACTTCATCATTTTTAAAAAAGAAAATCTAATCACCACTAGACCTTATCCCATAACAACTTTTGTTAAATGCATATGTTTCAACACAGGAAAAAAAATTGGAGCTCTACATTAATTTACTTAAAAGCCTTAGGGTTTTAACCTTTCACAAGCTGAAAAAATTAAAATTTAAAATATCAACATAAAATTTCAAAAACCCTTTTACCAAACCACAATATCATTTTCAATAAACCTCCTCCATTATAAAGGATACCTTCTTTTTTTGCAATATTCTTAGCTCACAGCATTCGAGCATGTTTAATTATTTTCTGGGCAGCCCTAAATTTTGGGTAATGCGTCCCCTTAAAAAGAGAACATGCATGATCTCAAATTCGAAAAACGTACACTCTTAAAACAAAAGAGTGAAATCCACTCCTATAGAGGAAGTGCATTTTCGGCACCGGAAAGGTGTGGAAATTAATTCAGACTGAGTTAAAACCGCTCGTTTTAAGAGTGTAGGACGTAGATTGTTTTCTTTTATTTCTTTTACCCAATCCGCAAAAAGAGTGAAATCCACTCCTATAGGGGAAGTGCATTTTCGGCACGGAAAGGAAAATTAACTCAGAAAAGAAATTAACTCAGACTGAGTCAAAACCGCTCGTTTGTTTTAAGAGTGTATCTTCTCAAACTTAAGTCTGAGTTTGGGCCTATTTCTAAAACGACCAACAGCTTCAAACGGCAACTGTTTTTTGGATTGGTTTTTGATCTGACGGCATCTCCCCCTTCATCTTAACTCTGTGATGCGATTTCTTTTGAAGGAACAGGTGGTATTTGGAGATATTCACATGAGGAATGTTTTGGCTGTTTGTATCTCTAGTTATGAATCCATTTTCAAAGTAATATGTATACATAGACTTTTTTTTATCATATCAATAAGAATAGATAAAAATGGTGATATTATTTATGGAAACCATTAGATTTCTGTAAGAGTAACTGTTACTTAGAACCGCTTCCACGCGTTACTTATGTATCTTAGAAATAAAATTGCCAAACACGACTATTGGCAACTCCTATAGTTTAAACTTTTAAACGCAAAAATTTACAATTTTCAGTAATTTTCTTTCGCAGATTTAATTAATATTTTTTTTTATCTCTCTCTAAATTTATTTGAAGTTCCAAGAATAATCATGTAATTTTGTTATGCTTTAAAAATAAATGGAATAGAGGAATGTTTTGGCTGTTTGTATGACAGTTATGAATGCCCTTTTCAAAGTAATATTATACATAAACTTTTTTGTTAATAATATCTATAGGATTAAATAAAAAAGGGTGATATTATTTATAGAGACCATTAGGTTTCTGGAGAAGTAACTGTTACTTAGAACTGCTTCCGCACATTAGTTATGCACATTAGAAAGAAAATAGCCAAACACAAACTTTAGCTACTTCTTTTTCGAATTTAAACGCTAAAATTAACCAATTTCATCATTCTTCTTTCGCGCATTTATTTAATAATCTTTATAGTTTGCTAAATTTGTTTGAAATTCGAAGAATAATCATGTAATCTTTTCTAATAACTATATTTTAGTCGCCACTAGTAATTTTAGTTTTACTCTAAAAATGGAGGCAAAAATTATCAATCTCTTTTAAACTAATTGCTTCTACTTTAGACTAAATAAACTGAACCCAAAATTTATTCCTGAATAGTTAACAATTATTGACAGAGAATTCATCTTATATTAGATTCAACTGTTTTCAATAAATCATAACTAATAGTTTCTAAATATCAATATAAATGTTTGCTCTATTGCCGTATTACATGATCACCCTTACTTTGAGCATTCTGTGCAACTTTGGGGTACTTTAATATTTCATGTTCGATCCGTTCAGTAATAATGTAGGAGGAGATACATATTTTGGCTTCGAAAATTCCGAAAGCGTACTTTTACAACTTTAAAGCTTCACTGCGTAAGTTGCACAGAACTGTAACTTGCTTACTTACTTATACCTCTTTCACTCCAACATGGAGCATAGGACCTCCGTCATGATCCGCCACCTCACCCTGTTGGCATCAGCAACGGTCTTAATCTCTCCCCATGACTTGTTAAATTCTTTTACTTCCTTGTTGATTGTTCAACGCCACGTTGTTTTTGGCTTCCCTCTTTTTCTTTTGCCTTGCGGATTCCATACAGAACTGTAACTAGTCATTAATAAATAGTTTTTGTGACCGACACGCTCTTTTAAACTTTTTTCTTTAAAAACTAGATCTGGAAGTCGTTTCTCGAGCATAGAGAACCAACACCTTCTTCAGAGACAGACTCCAGTCCTCACTCAAATAATGACGCGGTTAAAGTAAGCCGATATAACCAATCACAAAAATGATTACAAAAACCCCACCTTTATAAGGGCCTATACAAAAATGCGTAATTTTGAAGTGCATAGTAATAAATATTTCAAATTATTTTTTAAGCATTAAATGTAAAAAAAAATATTATAATTCGACGCTCTCTGTAATCAATTAAAAATCATGTTTACCATAATTAGTATTTAGAGTAATGCATTTTTATAGCATTTTATTTGTATTAAAAATTTTAAAATTGTCCATATCAAGTAATTTTTTTTTATTTATGTGTTAAATATATTTTATTCAGTTTGTACACACATGAAATAAGGTATAACTACCTTAGTTTGAATTTTGTTTTTGTTTTGCACTGGGAAAAGTCACAATATAATAACTGGGAAAAAAGTCACAATATAATAAGTGGGAAAAGTCACAATATAGCTAGATTTGTAATCTGTTCCCCTTCTCTCCCCCCCCCAAAAAAAGCTTCAAAATCGCATCACGTGACTAATGGATGCCCCATAGTACACTGGAGTTTAAGTTTATAGTTTCACTCTAAAATGCTATAAAAAAATGGAGCATGTTCCAAAATCATGGGACATTTTTAAAGAACATTCCATGGTTAATGTATGGTCGTGTATTTAGTTTGGAGAAAAGCGATGGAGCAATAGAAAAATAGTGTGATGTAGAAAAGGAACGATTCATTACTCCGGTATTCCATTGCCTATCACCAAATTAACTTTCATCACCTCTCTCACGAGTGTTTCTGTCAAATTTCATGTCATTATGATTAAAAAAAAACCTCCACGGCGCAACAGCCCAATAGTGGGCCAAGGCCTGCCGTGCCCATTTCAGCTTTCATGACCTAGGGCTCTGGGGTGCTATAGACATATGTCCCGGTAAGGTGGTCAGCCTCACGCGGAACCCCCTGTGTTTAGTTCCCAAGCATGCTTGGTACCCATTTTATCGACCCACTCAAGGGATGAAAGGATGGGCCAACCTCGCCCAATCCGGGATTCGAACCCCGGACCTGTGGCCCAGCAATGCAAAGCACTACCACTGCGTCATTATGATAGGTGATTCTTATTTTACAGCTACTGAGAGCCTTACCCTAATAAGTAATAGTTATTTATGCAACAAGTGTGAAAAGTAACACTTTTTAAAACTAGTGGATTTTATTTCACGAGCGAGTGAAATAATGACACGTGTTTTAAAAAGTTTACTTTTCACACGTGTTTCATACACTATTTTTTATAATTACGTGAAAAAAATCAAATCTCATTGGTTCAAAAATAATTCACGTGCTAATTTTTTTACGTAAAGAAGATCGGCATCGATAAATCTCTGGAGCTACCAAAAGCAAACATTTTTTAGTTTAAAGTCAAACAATTTGAACATGGATACTGGTTCAAAAATAAAAATAATAATAACATTCACGCGCATAATATTTATAAATAAAGCAGATCAATAAATTTCTGGATTTTATGAATATTATGAAATAGAAATTTTACTTGAAATGTGGGCATCTTATTGTAAGAGTGAAAAAAAGTACTTTTTTTCACTGCTTTTTGGGTGAAAAAAAGTAATTTTTTATCACTGTTTCTAAAAAGTATAACTTTTCGCACGCGTCTGATATTAAAATTATAGTGTAAAAATCGGATTTTTTTTCACGCAATTATAAAAAGTAATTTTTTGCACTATCGACTTCCATTAACACATTCACGACGACTTTGTGAATGCCATTCACACCATCATCTCGGAATTAATACTTTAACTTTAGGTTCTTTAAATTCGTTATTATTTTTTTCGTCTGCGCAAACTGTTCAGTTTGGTTTAGTTTGAATTATCGTCGTTTTACAGCTACACGAGGGCTATTGGCGACGGGCGTCGTATTTTAGAACCGCAGTCAAGTCACGAGCCGACACTTGAGTAGGCACCCAAAGCAACCGCAAACTGTTCAGTTCCATGGTGTTCATTTGTCTTATATTTTGTTTATGAGATAAACTTAAGCGGAAAGTTCATTTTCGAGTCACACATTTTCTTGCCTATCCCCTTAATGGGTAAAAATTCAAATTTTCGAAATATTTTTTTTTAACTCGAAACCAGTAACATTTTAAATGCAACCACCCTATCAAACCAAAGCCTACATTTTTATATATATACACACACTGTGAAAATACACAAATATTAAAATTTTAAAACGGATTTCGTTATTGTTGTTGTTTTATCTAAAAGAAGGTAGATAAATAAACAAAATAAAACGCGTATAAACAACGAAGAAGGGGGGCAATCTGGAAAGATATTTTACTGTATAAGTAAACCGTGTGGAGGGGGGCACATGAAAAATATTTTCGTTTTCTTCTGTCTATCTTTTTAAAAGTTTTTTTGAATAACGACGTTGCTGCATCAATCCCTCCCCCCCCCCCACCAGTGGCGCGCTTTTTCCCCCCAAATTCTGAATAATTTATAGGGATAAAAGGGGAAATAGACCAACCTGTTACTCTTGTACCCGTTTGAAGGAAAGGGTTGCGACATTAAGTACAGTTGGCCTGACAAGATTTGTTTCGGTGATTAACTTTTTCGACTATGAAATCGTCTTTACATTTTTTATTATTCATATTTTATTATTTTATTTGGGAAAAAAACTATAAACACATAAAACGAAAATTAATGGCGTACACTGTTAAAAATTTTGTGCTTGGTTTCACCATGATATTGGTTCCTAGTAGCTGCAACGGCTGTGTGGTGAAAAATGTTTCACCTTTTTTTCGGTGTTTGGTTGAACCTTTTTTCTGGATTTCGAAACAAAAACCTGAGAAATGGTTCAACCGAATACGAAAAATATGGTTTAACGTTTCACCATACAGCCGTTGCAGCTACTAGGAACCATATTTTTGGTGAAACAAAGTGCCTAATTTTTAACAGTGTATGAAATCATCATTACCATTTTTCATTATTCATATTTTATTATTTTATTTGAAAAAAAATATATAAACACGTAAAACGTAAATTATTTGCACACATTGTAGGGGGAACTAGGAACATTTGACCCATAAGGATACATGACCCAATGCCTTTTCCTCAGCATTGGGAAAGTTTTATTTTAAGTTGGAAGTGGCATCACCTTTTTCCTTTCAGTCAGCTAACTACACTCTTCAAACAAACGAGCGGTTTTAACTCAGTCTGAGTTAATTTCCACTCCTTTCCGTGCCGAAAATGCACTTCTCCTATAGGAGTGAATTTCACTCTTTTTCGGAGTGGGTAAAAGAAATAAAAGAAAACAATCTGCGTCGTACACTCTTAAAACGAGCGGTTTTAACTCAGTCTGAGTTAATTTCCACTCCTTTCCGGTGCCGAAAATGCACTTCCCCTATAGGAGTGGATTTCACTCTTTTGTTTTAAGAGTGTACATGGTTAATAATACCCAGATGAATCATTGAATACGTGTTTAGCTATACAAAGAAATACGTTTTCATGCACTGAAAGTAAATATTTGGTGCCATAAGATTTTTTGGTCTACATTTTACAAACAAACACTTTATTAACACAAAACAAACATTACAGAATAATTTTTTTCGTGACAAGGGGGAGTGAAAAAAAAAACCCTTTATATGTGACTAAATAATCATATTTATGATTGAGAAACATTTTTTGGTTTAAAGGAAATATATTTTCAATTAGTAACGTGCTTTATTTATGCTTTTAGCTACGATTAAGAGCATAATAGTGTTAATGAATGTATTTGCAAAATACTTTAAAAAAACTTAAAACTTACTTAACTAAACTTACTTAAAAAAAATGCAACTAGGGATACTTGACCCAAGCCAATTGGGGATATGTGATCCAAGTAAATAATGCAAAATGTCGATAGAAGCAGACAAAGTAAATTTTTCAAATAATCACGGGAGTCCTAAAAGTGAATGACTGGGTTCTTACGAAATATTTTGGGAAAATGGAATGTAAGAAGATTTGTTGAGAAGGTACAAGAAAAAAAATTCTGACGAGATTAAAATTCAGTTTTAAAAAAGAATAGGATGAAAAATGTTTAAAATGGCCTGAAATGGATAATAAATCACAAGTTGGTATATTTATAAAATAGAAGCGTTTCTTCAACCACCTGTGTTTTCTCTTCAAAATAAAGAATACCCAGTTATGTATTCAAACAAGACTTTATACGTTTAAAAGTGAAAAAATTCGTTAATATAAGAATAATTAATGGGTTAAAAATATACGAAATAATTTTGTCTGACAAAAATGAAAAATATATATCAACTTTATATGATGTTAGTTTTGTTATAATGTTAAAGTATTTTGCTAATTTTTAGTTATTTTACCAAATATATGGGTTGGGTCACGTATCCCTAATGGGTGGGTCATGTATCCCTAATGGGTGGGTCACGTATCCCTTATGGGTGGGTCATGTATACCTACAGTACCTGGACAAATTATTAGACGATTTCATGTAAAATATTAATTACCGGGTGATATTGTACCTACACTCTTAAAACAAAAGAGTGAAATCCACTCCTATAGGGGAAGTGCATTTTTGGCACCGAAAAGGAGTGGAAATTAACTCAGACTGAGTTAAAACCGCTCGTTTTAAGAGTGTAGGGCGTAGATTGTTTTCTTTTATTTCTTTTACCCATTCCGCAAAAAGAGTGAAATCCACTCCTATAGGGAAAGTGCATTTTCGGAACGGAAACGATTGGAAATTAACTTAGACTGAGTTAAAACCGCTCGTTTGTTTTAAGAGTGTTGTACATATTTGTATAAATACAAATATGTAGTCTACAACAATTCATACCATTATTGCATAAAAACTCTTAAGAAACATAAAATTACTAAAAACAAACAAACAGTGCGTCTAATAATTTGTCCAGGGACTGTATACATTGGGATACATGACCCAAAACGAAAGTTTTAAATAATTTATATTTTACCCTTATTGCAGTTAATACTTCAGAAAAATACTTATATATATTGTGTGATACTTCATGAAGTATAAATTGACGGCATTTGCATATCCATAAATAGTGTTTTTTAAAAGTTACAGGCCAAAAACTACAAGTTGGGTCATGTGTCCCTGGTCATAACTAATAAGTTGAATAACAAACTAAACTGAACTGCGAAAGGCCTCTAGGTAACCTACAGTGCCTGGACAAATTATTCGACGCACTGTATATTTTTAGTAATGATGAAAACATACCAAAAAATGCCATATTATTAAAAAAGATGTCGATGTATTGCATCAAGTATAGCAGATAGTATTTTCTATTCAATAGCTTAAGTTTAGGAGCACAAATGTCCTTCTAACGGTATTTTGTTCATCGTTGATTGATACATGAAATCTTGCAGTGCGTCTAATAATTTGTCCAGGGACTGTAGGTGTATTGAAAAAAAAATCCCTTACTTTTACCGACATTTCATGAACTTTCCAAAGTTTACAACTGTTTCGCTTACTTTGCGGACTTGAATCATTTTCTTAAGCTCATTTTCAGTTTAGAATCGTTTTTTCCGAAACTCATTCTGAATGACGTAATATCGGATGTTTGCTAACCTCAACAAGATTGCTTCTTTTGGTTTCAATAAATCGAGTTAGGTTAGTTTAAATTATCGTCGCACTAGAGTTACACGAGGGCTATTGGCGACGGGCATCCTAATTTAGAACCACAGTCAGCCGACACCTGAGTAGGCACCCAACGCAACCGTGAAGGGCGACATCGTACGCAGCAATGGGACTTTGGAGCATATTTAACGTGCACTCCCTCTACACGGGGTATTATTCGTCGGACATTTTTAGCTGCACGGGCCGTTTATAGGTCGACAGTTATTTAACAATGCCCGGACCCGAACCTGGGACCTTCCGCATGCAAGGCGAATACCTAACCGACTGGGCTCCCCAGACCCCCAGTAAATCGAGAGATATGTTGGCCGCATAGATATCATAGTTAAAGTATTAGATTGGCAGATCACGGACCTCCAATGCTAACGACGGGACGCGCATGGAGACCAAAATAAGAGGGCAAAATGGCCGGTGTTGCTGCCACTTAAAGGAGAAAAATGCTACAAAAAAATACCATTTAATTCTAAAATTACCACAAAAAAAAAATATCGTAAAAATACTAGCTGCATTTTGGAATCTTTTTAGTGACTTTAAATCCTTTTCTAGTTTTTTTTTGTAATTTTAGTAATGTACACATCCTGTGCAGTACATTGGCACTGCCCCTTATTTGGTCTCCATGCGCCCGTCGTTTGGTCCCGTCGTTAGCATTGGAGGTCACGTGATCTGCCAATTTAATACTTTAACTATGATATCTATGGTTGGCCGAGTTAGTATGACGACTTAACCTAAACTTTACCGTATACAATACAAGAAGAGTTTCAATTTTTAAAAGGGTTGTTTTCTGTTAATTCGCTCGTTAAAAATTGTAATTTTTTTTGTAGAATATAAATAACGTCAGAATATATCGAAGGGTAATATACAGAGTGTCCGTAAGAGAATGTCCGAGTTTTAATGGCATCTTACAGGAGTTTATTTTATGTAACATAAATATAACTAAATCATACATCGAGCGTTATCATGAGTAGTCCGTAAAACTCCATAATGCACTTCGGAGTTTTTCCTAAACAAATAACAGTTGAGGTCAAAATGTTTCCTATAGGGTGAATTCGCCTTTCAGTGATACGGCACACATCCAAACGAAAATGCAATTCTTCCCATACTGTCTGCAGCGGAGTAATGGAAGCAACAGCCTGTGCAATTCCACCTTTCAAGGTTGGTAAATCGTGGGGTAGGGGTGGAACGTAGACCCGAAGCCCCAAAGTAAGAAATCACAAGGCGTGATGTCAGGTGAACGAGGCGGCCAGGGTAACAGAACTCGGTCATTCTTTTGCGGACACCCTGTATAAAAAAAAACCTGTAAAGTATAGAAAACAAGTAACTTAAACAACTAGTTGTTAAAAATAACTCTCACACCCATACCCAATCTCTAATAATTTATAACTCAATGTAAAAATCCCCGGATCCGACCAAATAGGACAAGAAGGTTTTCTTCTATTTTTGTTTTGTCTCCCTCTATTCGATTTTTTTGTTTGCTGTAGAACACCATTATTATTTTTATACATTTTAAAGCCTACTTTTTATTTTATTATTTTTTGCAAGAAAACATCCCTGCATAAGTAATTTTTTATCAAACCAATCGGAATAAACATGTTTTGTCGTATCAGAGAGAGAATTTTTTTTCATAGAGTTTAAATAAGATTGGAGAATGCTTGGCGAGAAAAAAAAGTAAAGCTAGACTAGAGAGGAGGCGATGGAGGCGATACACCCAAAAAAAAAAAACCAATACTGGCATCAGTTGTGACGTAGGGTGCACTGCGATATTGAAATGCCAACAAATTTCACACGCATCATACTATCTTTCAGCTGCTAGCCGACCCGCCGGCGCAACGGTTAGGGAGCTAGCCTCTGGGTTCGGGTTCGAATCCCGGTAAGACATGGATGTTTGTGTTTGTGGAGTATATGCGGAGTATAGTGCTCGTTAAATCTGATGGGTCCGAAAGTCCTGTGGTCGGTCATGGCGCAGTTTACCACGGGTACAGGTCCCTGGAGACTATTTGCCTCCCCTTCAGGGACATGTCTAAATTGTGGAGGTGGCGATAGATGGCAGCATCTGTCTTATATGTGTGTGTATGTCGTATCCGTCCTTCTTGACGATGGTTTATAAGCGGGTCTTTGTGACCAGGCACACAAGCCTGAAAATATGTCTACCAACCAACCAACCTTTCAGCTGCAAAATTAAAAATTGTCAAATTTACGCTTATTAAGCTTAAAGTTTTCAACTGAGTTGCCATTAAAACAAACTTGAATTCTGTATTAAATAAAAAAATGGCTTCTCCTCAGTCGAGGTTAAAACAATTAATTTTCAAGTTGCAAAAGTTTATTATTGAAACTAGGACACCGAATCTTGATACAAAAGTTTAAAAAAAAAAACGGTTTAGGACCATAAAGTAAAATAGTTTAAAACCTTCACAAATATACGGTTATTTTCCGTAAAGAGCCACGGATGTATATATTGTAACAATCTGCTTAGGTTTTTTAAGATTTTATTGAAAAAGAATCCTTGTAGAGGCGCAGTAACTCTATTCCGAAGGGTACAAAAATTAACTCGTTTTCTGGTAGTTGAGTCAAGTGATTTTAAGACATTTGGCGATCGAATTTTTTTTAAAAAATTCCTTAAACTATAGGATATATATTTTTTTATACTACGACTATTTATTACAAGGGTATTCTAAATCCCGACGGCTGTTCCGTCTTTCGTAGCTAACTCATTGCATTTATTGATCGTCCTGAACCGTGCTATGAGAAATTCGATTCTGTCTGGCAGAACACGCTCGCAATTTAGATTAAATTTCTCACGTGGAAGATCATCCAGCTACTTACCACGTCATGTATAAATCGTATTATTAAAACTTCATCAAGGCTAATTGAGTTTTCAAAATACGAGGGAAATTTTACTTCACTGTCCAGTGCGAGATGAGAAACATTCGGACCAAATCGAACTAATTTGTAGTCAGCGTGAAGATGTGCACGGTTTCGAGACTTTGTAGTCATTGCGGTAATACCCGTAACTAATGCGTAACGTCCCGTGCGGTAAGCCTCGCCTTATATTATTATACTGACATTAAATAGGGTATTCTAATCGAGGCGTCCCTTGAGCAACTCATTGAATTATGAGTCATAGTCCAGGATTGGTTTTGTCTGACACGTAGGCATCCAGCATTACTTAACTGGCAAGGTCAGATAACTGGAGATGCTCTCACGAAGAGGCGGCTCTCCTCATCTCGTGAGATTCACTTACAGTGATCCCTACCCACGTAGACCTTGCAGGTAACGAAATGGCTGATGCCCTGGCAAAAATGGGTACTAACGAGCCTCTGCTTACCCCGGCGTCTCTTACCTATTCTGAACTAAACTCTAGACATAAATGCTTGTTCGGTCTGCATTTGCCACTATCCCTTCACTGCCCTGTGCACCATTGGTACAAGAGTAATCGTCCGGGCGCGGATCTCTATCCCTTCGGTGCAGCAGACAGGAGCAAACTAGGATAACACGATTTCGTAGTGGCCACCTAAGAACATTGACATTTAACAACAAAGACAATGAATTCCCAAATTGTACCAAGTGTTCCAAAGCCCAAGCCACTCCGGAGCACATCCTTTTGAGTGCTTGGGACTCAATAAAGAAGATCTTCTTGAGCGACCATTGATGGTTATTGATTTCTTGAGAGTGTGCAGTATCATAGACCTGGTCTAGCTCTGCTGGGCAACAGGAATCAGCAACAACAACAACAATTAATGGAACAATCTAACAAACCCAACTAGAAAATTTTCTCTTTTTTTTAAAGGCAACTTTGATGCACCAGCAGGTGCTAATTTGCCAAGTATGACACTTTTTCATTATCACTTAAGTCCTTTATTTTAGGAACGCTTTTTTCCACCTAGGTTCTAATAGGTTTTGTTGCTTTACTTTTCTCTCAGTCCTGTGGTCTTGAGGGCAGGGAAGGATTTCTAAATAGGCTAAGTAGGCTGTAGCCTAGAGCGGCGAATTTTTTGGGGCGGCAAATTTTACGACCCATTAAAGTGGCATTCAGCATAAAAAGGTTATTATAACGATACGAATATTTTTAAGAAAGAAAACAAATTATTTTCATTAATGCGTAAACCGTAAACGTATATAGCACTAATATTTCGTAGCAAACATGGTCGCTGTGAGGGCAATTGCACCCCCCTCCTCCAGGATTTCGAAGTTGAAAGAAAAAGAGTGGAATAGTTTTTTAAAAAATCACCTATTTCGCTTCAGATTTAGCGTGTCAAGGCACATAGATGATTCTAATATGTGTATCTATTTTAAACACAGCACATACCACCCTATTTTGCAGCTAACCAGCTACCTTTCCCCGGAGGGGGAGAATATTGTGACAGGGGCGGCAAATCAATTGTAGCCTACAAGCGGCAAATCTTTAAATCCGGCCCTGCTTGAGGGATTCCAACAAGGATAACTTCTAAGAATGTCGCCAAATCATTTTCCAAGCGTTTGTTTGGGAACATATCGGAGCGATAGATGGCTTCACTTGTCAACGAGGTTTTTCTCTCGGCACCATCTACATTTCATTTTAGCTCTCGTAGATTTTTCATTTCCTCTGTATTTTTATTTACTATTTTAATAAATTTGAAATTTTGCAAAGGAAACTGAAAGAATACGTTGTTTTCATAGATATCATAGTTAAAGTATTAGATTGGCAGATCACGTGACCTCCAATGCTAACGACGGGTCACTAAAAAGATTCCAAAAATGCAGCTAGTATTTTTACGATATTTTTTTGTAATTTTAGAATTAAACGGTATTTTTTCGTAGTATTTTTCTCCTTAAAGTGGCAGCAACACTGGCCAATTTGCCCTCTTATTTTGGCCTCCCGTCGTTAGCATTGGAGGTCACGTGATCTGTCGATCTAATACAGGGTGAAGCAAATAAAAGCGGCCCCAACGTGGAGATAAGAATACGACAGAAATGTTGCCAAGTCAAAAACCAATACAAAACAGGTTCGCTAACATGAAGCTATTGATCGCTTCAATATTAAGCTTAAACAAACGCTTGGCGACCTATTTGCCGGCAACTACGATATGGTTTGACAAGCTAGTTGAAATGAAATATAAACAAGGTTTGTAGAGCTGATCAAAAAAAAGTTCCCACTAGTGATTATTTCGGTTGTTATTTATCGTAGAGAATCGGACCTTTTTGTTACTACAAAACATTCTAAATTGATTGCAAGACAAAAAAAATTTGCGTAAGAAGCCGTCTTCATACAATACACACTACGATCTGAACTGGCCAATAGTCCATGAGTAGCTCTAATGTGATGCTAATCCAATCCAACCCATGCAAAAACAGGTTTGTCAAAAGTGAAACCATTGCACGCTTGAATAATCTTTTATTTCCACTTGAAAGCTTTCAGGCGGCTTCAAGAGTTTTTCTCGCCAAGCATTTCAACGTATTCCTATCTCTAGACCGGGGCCGCTTTTATTTGCCTCACCCTGTACTTTAACTATGATATCTATGGTTGTTTTAGATGTATGGTCTCAGCCGCCCCTTACCCCTTTTTTGCGTGGGATCAACCCCTTTGGCTAATTTAATAATACCCGGGGTTTGACTCGAAATAGAATCGCGCGCTTCCATATTTTATTTAAAAAGGAAGGGAACTTTTTCAATATTCTAAATGGAAAATGATTTTGAATTTCAAATTAAATGTTCCTAGAATGTAAACTGATTGAGATGGATGAAGGGTTAACTATTATTTATGTATCTCTCTGGTATTGAAAGTAAAATAAATGCTTTAATAATAATAGGGTGCATCCCAAAGAGTTCTATAGTAGGGTAGAGGAACGACTCGTACTGAGCTGCCATCGGCAGCCATGGCTCACTACGGTGCCCGAATAGATTGGCAAAAGTGCTAGTTAATTTATAATTTTGATACTAAGAAAGGAAGTACACCCAGGGCAAAGGCGGGAATCGAACCTGCGCCCGTTACAGCGCGCGTGCTAGCGTTATGACCTGCGATCCAAACCACTCGGCCATCGGGCCCCACATGCCACTCTATATTGTCTCCGTGTTGGTCCATCTTGCTGTTGAAAGGTTCAGTCTCTACCCTACTATAGAACTCTTTGGTGCATCCCAGTCAAAAATATTCTGCAAAATTGCTTTACAAAAACTTCAACAAAAAAAAACTGAAGTGATTTGAAACACTAGGTCTGCAGAAAAAAAACTGCGTTTTTTGCAGCAAGAAAAACTGTAAAAAAAAAATCTGCAGTTTTATTCCGCAGACTAAGTGTTTCAAATCCCTTCAGTTTTTTTGAAGTTTTTTTTAAGCAACTCCGCAGATTTTTTTTTTATTTGGCCGGGATATTTAATAAATTAGGTTGATAGTTGAGTTGAATAAAATTATCGTCCCACTAGAGCAAAACAAAGTCGATGAAGCAAGCAATAAGAGATAATAAAATCAAAAGAAATCTTTATGAAAACACACTATCCAAAATTATTTAGAAACTAGCAAATAAATACCCGTACTTCGCACGGACTAAAAAAAGTTTTAATTGATCCAAGTATATGTACAATTTAATCCATTCTAGGATAATAAACTTATGTTATTATTCCCACGCGTTATAAAGTATAAAATACTGTTACTTATATTACCTTAAAAATCAAAAATAACAACATACGCTATAAAATGTATGCATAAAAAATGCTTGTATGCACAATAAAATCCTGGAATGGAGACTATACGGAATTACGTCACTTGAAACATGTCAATTATTTTTCAAATAATGAATTTAGTTTCTGAAGGTATTGGCAACAGAATAAAATAAACATTTTTATTTTTAATTATTTTCCTAAAAGTTCTATTTAATTTCTTCTGCCGAATGGCATCACGAAATGAAAAAAATTAACGGATTTGAGCGAAAGTGGTGTATTTTTTTCAGAATATTCGAAATATCTCTAAAAATAGAACATTTTGAGCTCTGAAAGTTCAAAATCTGTAACTTTAGTATGAACTACACATTTGTGCCAAGTTACGAGTCAAACAAATGTCTAGTTTTTAGAGACACACACACACACACACAAAACTTTATTTTTATTATTATAGATACCTATATATTTTTTTTATTAAATTGAAATAATTATATGAAATTATCACCAAAACAAATGTTAAATGAACAATAGACGAACCAAATGTGAAAAAAAAGAAATACTGCTGGAACCGTTGAAGTGAAACATGCCCATTATAACATGATTACTTGGATAATAACACAATACTTGCATAATAACATGATACTTGGATAATAACACAATACTTGCATAATAACATGATACTTGGATAATAACACAATACTTGCATAATAACATGATACTTGATTAGCCTTTAAATTTTTCCATAAACTGCACAGTTGCAACTGTTTTTTTTTTTTGCACTTATTCCTGCAAGTGCAAAACAAATTCTTTTTTCTAACACGCACGATCTTTACAGAGGAGGGTTCCTCCCATGATGTCCGCCATGGCCGCTCCAGCACTCAATTTTTCTTTGTTCACTTTCGCCATCACTAGGGCAGAATCGTCACTTGTCTTCGAGAAATCACGGACAGTCTTTGTAGTCTGCAGAGTGGCAGTTTGTAGAGTAGAGTCTGCAGTCTGTAGAGGACTGTCAGCACCATCCCGTCCAACTATTTTATCATTATTGTGATCCTCCAACACTGTGCTCTTGCATCCGCAATGTGGTGGCGATTCTGCTGTTGTCACATTATTCTGGTCCATCCATGTGGTCCGAGTCCGATGTGACTTCACTACTCGGATGTTTAAATTATCACATAGTCCGTAAATGGTGTTAGCCGTTTGTTGTCCCCGGTTGAAATCGTGTACAACACTTCTCGAATTTATCGGGTTTCCCAAGTTTCGTCTCCGATCTGTGCACATTAAATCCTCATTGGCTAGGAAATAATACGTTAAAGGTACTGGAGATCGTCCCTCTTGAAACACATTGCAGTTAATGATCTTTCCATCAGGTGAAATGTCCTCCATTGGAGCTAGAAAAGGTTCAATTCGAAGCATTCTTTCTTCATTCTGATATGTGTCTCCATGGAAACCATTAAAACCAAAATATTTCTCAACTGTGTCGTTCCACGATCTGGGTTCACCATCATAAGCACTCGAGTTGGTCCAGTCAAGTCCCGAAAACAACCGATTCTGTTCACCAATGCCTTTTACAGTTGTATTGTCACCATTTGCCATGACATCACCTGACGACGATAACTGTTGCCGAATCTTAGAACTCAGGTCCGTATCTTTCGTATGAATGCTCGATGGACAATTTGGAAGATAACATTTTTGCTGTTCACAAGTCGGAGTTTTCACCATTGAAGTTTCATTCGAATTTTTCTTTGTCTCTGCATCAACACCCTTTAAATTGTCATCTCCTCCATAAATAGCTTCAAACATATCGTTTCCTGAGTTGAAATCGATCAAAATGCTTTTCCTATCAATTTTGTTTTCCAGCGGATATTTGACAACGTCTGTTTCGGTAACTTCTTCAGTATCTATGTTTTCTTTGTACTTTGGCTTCTTGATGTCTTCGACTTCAGGTTTTATACTCCATTTTTGTTTGTTTTCTATAACGTTAGTTGTTTTTCCTTCTTCAGTATCTATGTTTTCTCTGTATTTTGGCTTCTTGGCGTCTTCGACTTCAGGTTCTATACTCGATTTTTGTTTGTTTTCTATAACGTTAGTTGTTTTTCCTTCTTCAGTATCTATGTTTTCTCTGTATTTTGGCTTCTTGGCGTCTTCGACTTCAGATTCTATACTCCCTTTTTGTTTGTTTTCTATAACGTTGGTTGTTTTCGCCTCACCGTACAATGTGCAGTTCATTTCACTGCCCGCATTAAATTCTGCCAATATTTTTTTGGTTTCAATTTTTGAAACTTCTTCACCTTCTACATAATCTACCAAAGGCCTTGATTCCTTCTTTTTAACCGGCAAATTGTTAACCGCGTCAACTCCACCTTCATCCGAATACGTAACAAAATCTTTTTTACTGTCGCCCATTTCTTTCTTGTTTCTTGGTTTCACCTTTCTACCTAACGCTTCGAGAGCTAACACACTTCCTAAATCAAATTTGGCCAATTGCTTTGTTGCATCAACTGTCTCTGACGTGTCTTTGCAGCCTACAAGACGCCATTTCTTCATAAAATGTTTGTTTTGATTCTTTCCGTTCTGTAAACCAGTTGGTACAGTTTTTTGAAGTATTAGACTTTCAATATCACTTCGCGGTTCTTGATCACAAATTTCATAGAGGATATCTGGCAAACACTTCTTATTAGCCTTCTTTCTGCAATAAGTTGTGCGTACTTCGGAAGATTTGGCGTTCTTTACAAAATCATTTTTATTGCTTGCCTTTTCCACAGAACTATCTTTTATCACAGTTCTGATACACGAAGTCACATAGTAGCATAGTGAACAGGAAAGACCAGGGGAAGTGTCAGTTTCTTTATTTTGAAAACTTTTCTCCCGTTTGAAGCTTCTATGATTGTACGCCAAACTTTCCGTGTTCTTCCTTGATTTAGTTGGTAACGGAGGTATCGTTATAAGCTGATCTTTCTTTTGCTTCAATGAGAGTGAGTACTTTTTTTTCTCTCTTTTCTTGTTGGCGAGTTTGGTTTGCTCTGGCGGATTTTGAACAGAATTATCTTCCTTAAAATCTGTGTTTATAGAATGGACTTTAGTAAAAGATTTGAACGTCGGGGACGGCAGGAAGTCTTCTTCAGTAGATGTATATTCTTTTGGCGGTCGAATGACCTCCGAAGTGTCGCCATCCTTGCTCGTCTCATAAAACAATTCTACAATGTCTCGGCGTCTGTTTAGGACGCCGCCATTGCATTTGTCAACTTGCGTCAAACAATCGTCACTTGGGCTGTCTAGAGCGCCGCTTTTAATTTCGGACCTTGTAGCCCGGTCTTCATCATATCGATGATAATTTTGTCCTCTTTGCCCGGTAGAATCTAGCCAATCTTGAATATCCATACAGGTATATTGTGTATCGACTTCGACGTCATTTAAAGACGGTTTTGCTTCCTCTTCGATTTGTTCGATGGGTTCATGCCATTCGACATTCACGCCATTTGAAACATCTTGGTTTCGCTTTATTGCTTCGTAGTATTTGAATCTTGGCGCGGATTTGAGATGACTTGTTGAAACTTTCTCGACTGAACTTTCTTCGTCAATAGTGCTCTTAAATAATGTTAATATCTGTTCTCTTTTAGTGTCAATGAACTCGGGGCATTCATGAGGTATTTCACAGGAATTATCTTCAGACGATTCGTAACCGTTTAGCTCAAGCAGCGGGACTTTTTCCATGACAAACATAGAAAAAAGCTAACTTTAATTTGTGTAAAAATAAAAAGCCATAAATCGACTTGTGACTTTAACAAGCTAATTGTAATATTAAGAAATTGCTTGCAATTATTTTTTAATAGAACTTTACATTCTGAAAAAGATAAACAACTTTCTATTTAAAAACCGATTGTTATTGTCTGTCACGTTGCCATCAGATTAAAAAATTAAATTCTTTAAAAAAAATACTTTATTAAAATTAAAAATGTTTTTTATAACAACGTGCCAAAAAGTTCACTTTTTTATATCATATTCATTCATAAATCGTTGCGAAAATGACACTTTACGTGCTTACGTCACAGACAGTGCCGAAAGTAGTACTTTCGGCACTAGTGCGGTAAAGTAAATAAGAGTATCTGATTGGTAGAAAAACAAAATGATGTCATTAATAGCTCCATGGAAACTAAATGATGTCATGAAACTCACTTATTTCTATTGGTTCATTACTTTTGCATTTTCAAATATCTCCATGGAAACTACAAGTACTACAAAAATTATTAAAGGAAATTAAATAAGACAAAAGTAAGAACACAAATTTCACGCCAAACAATACTTTTTTGCACGTTATTATAAAAAATATTGTAAGCAAGCACGTGCCAAATAATACTTTATTAAGCTCTTGCCATTATTTCACTCGACCTACGGTCTCGTGAAATAAAAGCCACTCGCTTAATAAAGTATTACTTGCGGCACTAGTTGCTTAAATAACTATCAAAGTAAATTACTGCATTGGTCTTGTTTCAACACTTTGTCAAAGAAAATAAAACAACCAATGAAATCGCAGTATGGAGAGCGTGACATCATAAGAAATATTTCCATGGCACGTTCCAGATTTTGAGTGAAAATGGAAATATAGTACTAAATGAAAATAAATCCTTTCTCGAGCATCGATTGGTGATTTAGTGTCACGTGGGAACAGAGCACCAATAAGAGCAGCGATCGAATTAAGTCAGGTATGAATGCTGAAAGGAACTACGTCACCTAAAATAACCCAATTATGAAATGATTGACATAACGTTATAAAAGAAATTACAATACGTTTTTTTTCTTATTGCTATCTACTACACATCTAAGAGAGACTGAAAAAAAAACCCAGTGCTTGAGTTTTCAAACAATTCGCTTGATTTTAATATATTATCTTACTTTAAAATTCCAAAATAAAAATACATCACTATAAAATGCACATCCTCATATCACAAAAGTCTTCCTCAATATGAACTTACTGTCATCGCAATTTTCCTGATAAATTCAAAATTAACCATAATTGTATAACAATGTTATTTCACGTCAAAACCTCCATTCTGGGTTAAAAAAAAACATTTAGCTCATTAGCACGTTCAATTATATTTCAAATCATTAATTTAGTTTCTGAAGGTAATGGCAAGAAAATAAAAGCAATTTCAATTTTAATTAATTTTTGTGTTCATTTTAATTTCTTCTGTCGAATGGCAGCACGAAAGGGAAAAAATGATCGGATTTGAGCGAAAGTGGTGTATTTTTTTCAGAAAATTCGAATTTTCTCTAAAAATGGAACAAATATGAAAAAACTAAGCCTCAGGTGCACACGTTGGTATTAAAGGGAATCTATCTTAAAAATTTCAAATTTCTGAGGGCAGTATAAGTAGGTCTTTTACGATCCACAGACACACAGACAGACTCTTTTATTATTATAGATTACCATCTATTGATTTATACATCCGTTTTAATTTTAAAATCGCCAAATTTGGCATACATTTACAATAAACGATTTCGGATTATCTAAGGGTTTGAATGTCGAATATGTAATTTAAGTCGCAGTTTAGTTTCCTTTTATGTGCACAATTTCAAGAACCTAAAATTGAAATAGTTTTAACCAAAACACTAAACTAAAGGTCAACGAAGAAACTATCTTTTAACGTTTGTTTAGAAGACGATAAATACCAATGGTTGACACTCGCACTAGATTCCAAATCAATAAAGAATATTTTGCGAATCGGGAACGAATTCCTAAGCTATCATATTTCGAATATTTCGTGGCGGCAAACGCGGGGGTCGCCAAGAATGCGACCGCCATTAATCGCCGAATGCGGATTTTGGCGACTGATTTAAACAGAGAAACATTCCGATGGTTCTCTGTTGCCTGGTGCTTCGTAGGATAGGTATTTGTGTAGAATAAGTTACCGCTCCTGATGTGTCGGAAACCCTATATTTAACTGTTTCCAGTTGTTTCAATAACTCAAAATAATAATTGCCGGTTTCACATGGAGCAGTTCCGGTACACTGTAAAATAATAATTTGTTAATTTTACAGAAAAAAATATATATACAGAAAAATACTTTTCTTAAGGGGATACGGTACCTAAAAATTGGTCAAAATTTCGATTCTTCGGTTTTTACTTCTTATTATTCACAATATCTTTCTGAACTTCTACTGAAAGTTTCATAATGATATCTTCTGTAGAAAAAAATTTATTAAATATTTTTTGGAGTCATTCCTATAAGTTTGAACACGTATTTCGTCTGCTTTCAACCTGTTTTCTTTGTTTCGCGTTTTTCAATTCTTGTGTTCAATAAATCCCTAAGGCTTTTTTGCTAATTAAGCTAGAATTTTGACATTTTTAACATGTGTTCTTATATAAATGGTGAACAACATTGTGCATGGAATAAGGTCTACTATGTATAGTTGTTTTTTTAAAAAAATGTTGAATTCAATAATTTGTAATTCTTGTGTGATTTTCAGTATAAATGCATGTTAATATTTAACTGTAGCTCACTTTTTAAAATCCATGCACAGTTCTTGGACAAATAGTTCTAAGAACAAACTATCAAAGTTTAGTGGAGTTATTCTCAAAATTGAAAGAGGAGTAGCGTTTTAAAAAAGTTCAAAATTTTTACTTTAAAAAAAAATACTTGTAAATATTTGTTTTCATTGCTAGAAAATGTTTATTTCGAGTGAACATTATATAAAACCACTTTAATTTACAAGTTTATGTTATTATTTCTAGATATAATGTCTTGGGTACCGTATCCCCTTATAACAGTATTTTTTCTGTAAAAAAAATGAACTGTTGTACATTTTCAACCGCGTCGAGTACTAGACTGCAACCGACTAAGCATTTCAAATGTTTGTGGAAACTCCGTGTCAAAATAATTTAGTAGGGAGAGCGTTGGACTGATGATCTAAAGGTCCGTGGTTCGGTGGTTTGTTAATCATGGGGCAATGGTAAGGCACTTGCCTTGCATGCGAATGGTCATAGGTTTGGGTCCGGAGATTGCCGAAATAACGGTCGACCTATAAACGGTCAGTGCAGCTCAAAGGGTCCAACAAAAAATACCCCGTGAGGAGGGAGTGCGCGTTAAATATGCCTCAAAGTCCCGACGCCGCGTACGACGTCGCCCTTAACAGTTACGTTGGGTGCCTACTCAGATGTAGGTCCGTCCCTTGACTGTGGTTCTAAAAAACGACGCTAATAGCCAGGGCCTAATCCTCCTTAAGACCCGTCAAGCCCAGGCCTAGGGCGCCTAAATTTCTATTTCTTTAATGAAAAATTTTGTGGATCTTGTTTTGAGGTCTTCCTTTGGTTTTAGCTTGAATTTAAAAATTCTTTATTTCAGTATGGTCCGTTCTAATTTAGAATACTGTAGCCTCATATGGACCCTTATTATAACAACAACATAAAATTAATCGAACGAGTCCAAAACTGTTTTCTTCGTTTTCAATATTTAAGATCTTTCATACTAGTTCTTTTGATCTATCCTCATTTGATTTGCGTAACTTTTTTTATGTCTCGACCCTTAAATCTAGGCGTGAAGTTTCCTGTCTTCTGTTTTCCCATAAAGTTCTAAACAATAGAATTGATTCCAACCACATAACTAGTACTGTACGTGTACATCTCTTTATTCTCAATAGATTTACACGCAATCGTCGTATATTTTCTCACAGCTCTTCCCATTACAACTATATTCAACATTTCTGTTTGTATAAGTTTTATAAAATTTACAATAACTATTCGCACGACCTAGATATTTTTGCTATGTCTTTTAATGATTTTAAAGCTAACTGTTTCCAACTTTTAACTGTATAATGTGTTTGTTTGCTTTATACTCAACTAGCAAATTTATACCCGTTCTTCGCACGGAATAAAAAAAATATCAAATAGATTCCAAATATGTGTACCATATCATAAATGAATGAAAAATAACTAAATTTGACCTTGACCTAATATGATTGATAAAGTAGCTGATAAAATAGTAAAAAAAATTTGACACATTATGGCCAACTGGCACTATCATAACAGGTGATCATATATGCAAAATTTTCCGTAAAGTGGCTTCCAAAATTCGTTGTGCCTACAGTCCGTGTTTTTCTAGATCAGGCCCTAGTGAAGCTCTAGTGTGACGTTATTTCAACTCTGTCGCATGTGAAAGATCCAATCGACCATCCAACTATACATTTATTTTTTTTAAAAATTAAAAAAAAAATTATAACTGATCGAAATATATCATTAAAATGCTTCCTTACTTAACTTCAAACAAAGAATTTTAAAGTTCTTGTTTCGTCAATCAACCAACGCTACACTTAATGATGAGTTTTATTTTAATCAAAAAAAGAAGAAAAAAAAACCTCCATGATTGAAACGTGCAAAACTCTGCGTCAACTTTGAAGCGAAAAAAATGCAGGTTTATTAAAAATAATGGGGATGTGAAAATTTCGTTAGTAATTTGATATTTAAAACAAACTTTTTATGTTTTTCTCATTATGCTCATTTCGTGCTTTTCAAAATAAATGTAAGAAAGTTGCAATTTAATGTGCATTTTAGAAAAAGATATGACGGTAAAATGAAATATTTTAATGATATTTTGTAATAAATTGGTAGTCTTTTATTTAGAGCTGGGTGAGATTGTTAAAACAAGTTTAGAGAATGTTAGCGTACGATGATGAATCCAAAACTTTTATGATGTACTAGAAAACCACATCGAACAAAACACATCAAATTCAATGGTGTATTGTTTCTTTTAATGTAGTTAGAGATGAATTTTCAATCGAACCGTAGCATGTCATGACACTATAAATGCCTTATCTCAGTGGTTCCCAACCTTTTCTGGACCATCGCCTCGTATTTTAGGTTGATTAACATCCATCGCCCCCTTTTAATTTTCATGTTATGTCTAATCATAATTTGAGTTAAAGTGTAACTATAAAACAGTTTTATAACACTTACTACCGTTTATAAAAACAACCAAAGAAGCTTTAGCCGGTCACTTTTAAATAAAATAGAAAAACATAAAACACATATTTTTAAAGAACAAAAGTGAAATAATTAACTAAGATATTTTTACTGGTTTCTAGAAAATTTAAGAGAGTTTAAAGTAAAAATTGGCTGGTTTGGTTATGGTTGGAGAATGGTTTTACTGTACAAAGGTACAATATTATTTTAATTTTCCCCCTTTGAATACTCATCGCCCCCTGATCGCCCCTCAAATATTTTCTGCCCCCTTGATATATAACACAAATCGCCCACTTGGGGGCGATCGCCTCCAGGTTGGGAACTGCTGCCCTATCTGTTTATTTCTACTAAAATTTAATTATGCATAATAACCAAAAATAAAATAATATTTCGAGAGATAATATCGCACACCTAGATCTAAAGGGAGCTAACTAAAAAATGTCCATTTTTGAGTTATGCACACCATCAAATTTCTTATTTCAATACCTACCGACTAATTAACATATTTTAAAATAATCTTTACTATTCGAGGCTAGATGACGACATGTGCCCCTTTTGTTGAACTAGCAGGCCTTGCTCCCTCTCCACCGAAACGGGACATCTCTAGTTGCAATCAGTATTACAAGCGAAGCGCGCGTGGCCGTCGCAAACAAAATGGAGTTATTTTAAGTTGTACCCGTGTTGTGAAAATTTGAAGCAGTATTATTTTGAGTTCTCGCCATTTTGATGGTTAGCGTTGAGTAAATTAATACAACATTCTGAGTTGAACCAGTACTGCTGGCAGGGTGAGTAATTATTTTCTTTCTATTTAGAATTGTTACCGTATTGTTGAAACATTTTTGAATTTGTAGTGAGTCTGTTTAGTTGAGTCATTTTTGAAACTGTTATAGTTCTTTACAAAACAAATTAAATTTACTTTTTTGGCTATTGGCGATTGGAGTCTTTTCATCTTAATATAATTTTATTTTCATCCTAGCAATTACATAGTTTGTTCCTTTTTTACTGATCAATTTTTGAGTTAGATCTCTTTAGATGGGCTCCACCAAGTCTAATTTTACAACATCACTAATGAGATCGAAAACGTTATATTGATGGCTTTTTAAATCTATTTGACGCACAGGATCCTACAATTTAGTGAAATATACATTTTCTATTACATGCCAACCCTGAAACGTGGACGGTTTTAATAAATATGGAATTAGAAAGGGAGAAAGGCAATATCACTCCTATCATATTTACTCAACATGCAACTCTAGAAAATGACTTGAAGATGTCATCAAGTAGTGATGAAGTCTCATCTACAGAAACTCATGCCGCTTTATCCATGGTTGATAACTCTATTCCGATCACGTTTAAACAACAAAAGACTGGTGCACCAAACTATTATATTTCACCAATCCGAAGCGATGAAAGTGATATTGACGACTCCGATGAGGATCCTAATTTTCGATTGGCTCACAAAAGGAAGACCCCATCTAAGGTCGTACCTCCTATTGCATTGTTGACTTCGTCAAGCACTAGCACTAGCAGCTCGAGTTCATCGAAATCAAATAGTTCGTCGGACACCGAAGATGATAGTGAGCAAGACCCTCAAAATGCTACGATTGCTGGAAATAATTCCCAAAAGAAGAGTAGAAAGAGAATACGTAAACCAGCGAAGTGGAAATCGAAAGTCGCAAAAGTGCTAAGAAATTCTGGCAAAGCCTACCAATCTTTGTCGAAATCAAAGAAACAAGTGCCACAGAGAACAGTTGGACCGCCCTGTGGAGAAAAATATCGGCTAAAATGCAAAGATAAGATCGATGAAATGTCTAGGCAACAGCTCTTTGATGCATTTTGGGGACTCGGCAATCTTGAAAGACAGAGAGAATTTGTAGTACGACACTCGCAACAAATAAAGCCTAAATATCGATACTCAAGCACACAAGATTTTAGAGCGCTTAACACCGTCTTTTATTTTGGGGTTAATGGATCCAAAATTAGAGTATGCAAAGCCCTTTTTCAAATCCACTCTTGACTTTTTCTATAAAGCGATAAAAACAGCACTTTCCAAGAAAACGGAATCGGGAGTTATTAAAGCCGATTTAAGAGGATTTTGATGTGCATTTAAAATTGTTTTTCATAGAACGTAAAGTTCCTATATTTTTGATGTTGTGTTAAAATCTAAAAGAAACTTTTATTTCTTACTCTTAGTATTACTTTTATAATTAAATGGGACATAAGATACTGTCCTTAGTTAATTTTTATATTATTATTAATAAAAAATATTGATTGATTTCAGTACTTCTAGTGTTTTCTTGCTAATTTATCTTCCAATATATTCATACTACTGGTCCACAGACCACTGTGAATTGCACTAATTTAAATACAAAATGCTATTACATTTTAAATGTATGTTGCCTCTTCAAAAGAGAGCCAACTAAAAACTAAATTCACCAACAAGGGCTCAACTCAAAATAATAAAACAAATATACATACATTATTAAGCAATAGGGAAATAACTACAAAAACCTAATTTTCAGCCCCAAAACATGATGAAAACACAAGATTCCTACAATGGCTTTCTTCTAGTTGCATATTATAAGCATAAATTTATAAAGAAAACTCCTGCAGTGCACAGGGACACAGTATCAGTTTTTCGCCTTTTCTGAAAAATGTGCTTTTTTGAGTTATACCTGTTTAGATCTAGGTGTGCGATATAAAAAATTACGTTTTTTTAGCTTACTTTTCTTTTTTTAATTCGAAAGAATTAAAAAAATGAAAAAGTAGGTATTGACATGCGGTCGATGTCCGTCTGTCTGTCCGTACCCCCCTTCCAAAATCGGTTCTATCCATCGGATCTTAAAAATTATTTTTTTGTTAGAAAGCTATGACCTCAGATACCCAACTTTCATACTTTTTGTCTGTCTGTACGTCCGGACGGACATAAATCTACTATCTGTCGGCGAATTTCCCATTGAATTAGCATTGAAATTCAATTTTGAGTCATTTAAATCACTGTAGGTATTGAAATGCGGTCGATGTCCGTCTGTCTGTCCGTCTGTCTGTCCGTACCCCCTTCCCAAATCGGTTCTATCCATCGGATCTTAAAAATTCTTTTTTTTTTGTTAGAAAGCTTGACCTCAGATACCCAACTTACATACCTTTTGTCCGTCTGTCTGTACGTCCGGACAGACAAATCTACAATTTGTCAGCGAATTTCCCATTGAATTAGCTTTGGAATTCAATTTTGAGTCATTTAAATCACTGTTGCCAAATCAACAATCGCATGATAAACTTTATTTAAAAATATTTGAAGCAAAATAATTTTTTCATGAATCAGTTTGGAATGACGTCATAAAATGTAGCACAATTTGATTCTTTGATTGTTCATTAATTGTTTACCAAGAAAGCAGCAAGGCATATTTTTGCATACAATTATGCTTAGTTTTAATTTACATTTCTTATTTTTTTTAATGCAGTTTGGAGTAGTTTCATTATTTTTGTTATTAATAAATATTTAATTATTCTTCGAACTACAAATAAATCGAGCAGACGATAAATAATATTAAGTTATTTATAGCTGGATGCTGGGTTTCGATTTTTTTCGAATGTGTATAAAACTAGTGTAGAAACGGTTGTTGATGATATTTACTGTTAGGAAACTAGTTTTCTTCCCTTCAAAACTTCAGTAAGTATTTAAGTAACAGGAAAGTAGGCTATTTTAGTTCTTTATGAACTTCTTGTTTATTTAATAAAAGACTTAACTAAATAATACGTAGAATATCAAATATTTCACATCATAATATAAAATAATTAGATAATAAAAAATTTATATGTTTGACGTGTAGCTCTAGTGCGACGATAATTCAAACCTAACCTTATATCAGTTTGAACGTCGAAAAGTAGAGTTATGGAAAAGTATTAAAATACACAGATCGGAGCGGAAAAGTTATTCCTCTAACTTTAAACGTACTTTAAGCGTACTTTCGTTCGAAATCTTTTTTTTTTAAATTGATCTCATAGACTTAACATGCGAACCAAAAAACGAAATAATCTTTTTTTTAAAAAGTTAGTAACTGTGATAAAAGTTAATTCTTTTTTTTTTGTTAATTAAACATTTGAGGAACCAACTAAAGACATCTCATATAATTTGTTTGAAAGTGCTTAATTTCGACTGCCATTTTGCAATTTTAGACTAAATTTCGACGTTCGCTACGCATTTACGACGCCTTCTGCGCTTCAATCATCAAAAACAAAGTCCCCCGGTAATGGAAGGTAATCGGTTTTCAAACTCAGCGTGTTTCAAGTGAATCAAAAGTGGCATATTTAATGCTGATATTTGCATACTCTTCTGTTGCTAGGGCTCGTGAGAATAGTTTAGCAAACACAAGTGGCGTAAGACCGGTAGGTGCCAAAAGTAATATGCATGAGATTTACATGGATTTTTGATATAATGGCTGGTCTATTCATCGGCGATCATTGGCGGGTTTGAAAATTTAAATAATTTTTAATTATTTTTTTTATTAATTTTCAGTTGAAAATTTAATTTAATGTTCTATTCATATATCGAGTTGCATAAAATGTGTAGTCGAAAATGCCTACCACATTCGAGCATTTCCGTTGCTGGGCAATGTAATGCGAATTACTAAATTGAGACTGGTCATTATTCATAGCTGTTCCAATAAAAGTGCTAGTTAAAATACCCCTCTTCTTATATTCTTGGTCGTCAGCCCGGAATAGCCCCGGTTAAAATACCCCTATTCTCATATTCTTCGACGTCAATGGACGATTAGAACGGGGCGGATCGTGGTTTGTTTCTGGAATAGAAGACAATCATAAGCGTTGCTGTTCTAGTTCAGGCGAATTATCTGCCGGGTGGTTTGAATGTGGATGTGTGTGGATGGACGGAATGTGGACAACGTTTGACGTACCTTTGACATCACCGTAGGCGTGGCCGTTCCAGTCTTCAATTACCATACTATTCTGACACATTCGAAATTCGAATTTTATCGAATTATCATCTGCTCTTCAACCACTAAAACAAAGTCTCCGTAATTGAAGGTAATCGTTTTTCAAACTCAACGTCTTTCAAGTTAAACGTTTCATAGCTAAAAAATGTCCGACGAATAATGGTCATTATTCATAGCTGTTCCAATAAAAGTGCTAGTTAAAATACCCCTCTTCTTATATTCTTAGTCGTCAATGGACGATTAGAACTGGGCGGAGCGTGGTTTGCTAGTGGGGTAGAAGCCAATGTTTGACGCAGCCCTGATGTCATCCTACTCGTTGCTGTTCTAAGTTAGGCGAATTATCTGCCGGGTGGTTGTTTGTGGGGGGTTAAGACAACGTTTGACGTACCCTGTGACATCACCGTAGGCGTGACCGTTAAAATCGTCTGTTAACCCTACTATTCTGACACATTCGAAATTCGAATTTTATCGAATTTATCGTCTGCTTTTCAACCACCAAAAACAAAGTCTCCGGTAATACGGAAGGTAATATTTTTTCAAACTCTGCGTGTTTCAAGTGAATCAAAAGTGGCCTATTTAATGCTGATATTTGCATAATCTTCTGTTGCTAGGGCTCGTGCCGATAGACAAGTGGCGTGAGGCCGATTCGTGCCAAATGTAATATGCATGGGATTTACAAGGTTTAACACGATTTTGTTTTACTTTACTGATTCATGAATATCGATTTTAGATTCAATTTTCGTTTCAAAGGGTACAGAATGGCTGGTCGATACATCGATGATATAATGGCTGGTCGGCTCATCGTTAATCTTTGGCGAGTTTGAAAATTTAACTAATTTTTAATTTTTATTCATTTTTTTAAAAATTTAATTAATTATAATTTTCTATTAACATCGAGTTGCATAAAATATGTAGTAGAATGTCTACCACATTCCAGCATTATCTTTGCTTGGCAATGTAAGGAAATCGCCAAATCGAGACCGATTATTATCCATAGTTGTTCCAATAAAATTAAGCCCCGGTTAAAATACCCCTATTCTCATATTCTTCGACGTCAATGGACGATTAGAACGGGGCGGATCGTGGTTTGTTTCTGGGATAGAAGACAATCATAAGCGTTGCTGTTCTAGTTCAGGCGAATTATCTGCCGGGTGGTTGGTATGTGGATTTTAAGACAACGTTTGACGTACCTTTGACTTCACCGTAGGCGTGGCCGTTCCAGTCTTCAATTAACCATACTATTCTGACACATTCGAAATTCGAGTTTTATAGAATTATCATCTGCTCTTCAACCATCAAAAACAAAGTCTTTAGGTTATCGTTTTTCAAACTCAACGTCTTTCAAGTTAAACGTTTCATAGCTAAAAAATGTCCGACGAATAATGGTCATATTCATAGCTTCCTCCTAGATTCATAGCTGTTCCAAAATAAAAGTGCTAGTTAAAATACCCCTAATTCTTATATTCTTGGTCGTCAATGGACGACTAGAACTGGGCGGAGCGTGGTTTGCTAGTGGGGTAGAAGCCAATGTTTGACGTAGCTCTGATGTCATCATACTCGTTGCTGTTCTAAATTAGGCGAATTATCTGCCGGGTGGTTGTTTGTGGAGTTTAAGACAACGTTTGACGTACCCTGTGACATCACCATAGGCGTGGCCGTTAAAATCGTCTGTTAACCATACTATTCTGACACATACGAAATTCGAATTTTATCCAATTTATCGTCCGCTCTTCAACCACCAAAAACAAAGTCTTGGATACAAACTGGATTATAGCGCTTAAGTTTTGAAAACTCTTTCGTCGGTAACTTTAATTGACTTAAATCACTTTCCACTGTTCCATTCCAAACATCCCATTCTTGCTAATTACCCCTCCCCCCCTATTTTAAAACAGAAAAAAATATAAATGCAGCATATTTTAATTTTACGCAACGATTCTCCCCTTTACATTACGACCCCCCCCACCCCCTTTAATTCAAGGAGTGTTCTTGTTCGTTTATTAAAAACTTGATTAAAATAAATTCTCGTTATTTTAAAACAACTCAACTCTACTTTGTTCGTGTTTCTCAAAAAGAGGTTAGAATATGATGGAAAAGGGGCCGGGATAGCCTAGTCGGTAAGGTCTTGGACTGGTATCCCTAAGGTTGCGAGTTCGAGTCCCGCTGCCTTCCGAAGACCCCCGTGTACGCTAATGGTGACTGGTGCACGTTAAATCTGTCGTGGTCACAAAGTCCTCCAAGTTCCCATACCAAATCAATACCTCTGGGGGTGACAAGCCAATTCTGGGGATCCTCTAGTTGGCCTCTGTCTCTAAAAATTAGATGGATCCACTTATGTGTGTGTGTTGTGTCTGTCTTACTTGACGAAGGTTTATAAGCGGGTCTCTGACCAAGCACACAAACCTGAATATATATGTCTACCAACCAACCAACGACCCCTCCCCATGTCCAAAATACCTTATGCCTACCTACATACCTACATACGATCTGTTAATCTAAGTCCGACGAATAATATTCCGCGTAGAGGAGTGCACGTTAAATATGCTCCAAAGCCGCTTACGATGATAAAAAGTTTTGTTGAGTGCCTACTCGAATGTCGGCTCTTCACTTGACTGTGGTTCTAAACTACGACAATATAGTGCGATGATAATAGGGTACTTGACTAAAAAAATTTATTGGCTTAAAATATTCTTATGCCAAAAATATTAGACCCGTATTTTTTCTTTTTTAAAAATACCCCATAAAAAGGCAGAAAAATGAATTTTAAAATTAGGACGAAAAATCACCCCCGAAAAACGCTTTGCGGCTGTCACGTGGTATCTATGATGTCACTAGTAACTATAAACAAACTTTGAAACACCCTTTTGGAATCTACTTTAAGCAAATTTGAACTACCCGCTTCTGTAAAACCTCCACCCATTATCGATATAATTCTTATTTTAATAGTAAGTTAGATTAAAACTAGTTTAATTACAAACAAAAAAACACCACACCGGTTTGTTTATACATACTAGTGACGTCAGTCAAATCGACGTGTTTGTGATCACGTGACGTACCATGAAAAAAAAAGGCAATTTGAAGATTATTTTATTAATTATTTAAAGATTTATTTTTCCAAAAAAGTATATACGTTTGTTATATTTGGGTTCAAACTATCATTTAATTAATATTGGAAGGTATTTTAGCGATACTGTCAAGTACCCTATATAGTGCGATGATAACCCTCAAAGTACCTCAAGGTACAGCAATGAGGGGCCGGTCTTTTCATTGGTGACTTGTAACTTTTGGATAGTTTGAAAATTGACGTAGCGTTGTTCGATCCAATAAGTTGTACTGTAACCAAAGTGTTCTATAGTAGGGTAGAGGAACGACTCGTACTGAGCTGCCATCGGCAGCCATGGCTCACTACGGAGCCCGAATAGAGTGGCAAAAGTGCTAGTTAATTTATAATTTTGATACTGAGAAAGGAAGTACACCCAGGACAAAGGCGGGAATCGAACCCGCATCCGTTACAGCGCGCGGACTGCTAGCGTTATGGCCTGCGATCCAAACCACTCGGCCATCGGGCCCCACATGCCACCCTATATTGTCTCCGTGTTGGTCCATCTTGCTGTTGAAAGGTTCAGTCTCTACCCTACTATAGAACTCTTTGACTGCTACAAATTAAAAATGTAGTGGACCAAAGACCTGACACTGAGAACGATATCGATATGAGATTGCATTGGATGCCAACTCAGTTGTCACCTGACCGCGATTCTGGGGGCTGGGGAGCCCAGTCGTTAAGGTGTTTGCCTTGCATGCGAAAAGTCCCAGGTTCGGGACCGGGATTGCCAAAATATCTGTCGACCTTTATAAACGATCTGTGCCAAAGAGTTCTATAGTAGGGTAGAGACTGAACCTGGTAACAGCACCATGGACCAACATGGAGACAATATAGGGTGGCATGTGGGGCCCGGTGGCCGAGTGGTTTGGATCGCATTACATAACGCTAGCAGTCCTCGCGCTGAAACAGGTGCGGGTGCGACTCGACCCGCCTTTTCCCTGGGTGTACTACCTTTCTCGGTATCAAAATGATAAATTAACTAGCACTTTTGCCACTCTATTCGGGCTCCGTAGTGAGCCATGGCTGCCGATGGCAGCTCAGTACGAGTCGTTCCTCTACCCTACTATAGAACTCTTTGATCTGTGCAGCCGAAAAAAGCTCGACGAATTATGCTCTTTACAGAGGATGTGCACGTTAAACATGCTCCAGGGTACCGACGCCGCGTACGGCGTAAAGCCCTGGTTTGTAAGGATTGAAATCGCACGTCAAAGCGTTAAAACACGCTCTGCCCATCGATATCAGCGTCTTATCTTCGCTTGGGTGGATTCACGTCTAGCGATGCGTCCGCATCTAACGCATGCTTAGTGAGCGAAGGCCACCGTTATCTCATTCGAATAGGTAGAAACACTGGCCATTTCGCACGTTTTGGACGCTCTAATCAAACCACGACTGATTCGAGATTCGAACTCTGAGATCAACGTTATTTTTGGTGTCGTGGTCACGTGACATAGGGCCAATAAGAAAGCGTAAAATTCGGACGCGCTGCTCAGGGTCCGATTTTGAGTTCTTACAAACCAGGGCTTAACTCCCTTATAAAGGGGCGCGGATGGCCGAGTGGTTTGGACCATTAAGCTAGCAGTCTGCGCGCTGTAACGGGTGCGGGTTCGATTCCCGCCTTCGCCCTGGGTGTACTTTCCTTTCTCTGTGACAGTAAAAATTCTTTCTGTGTCTGTCTTTCTTGACGAAGGCTTATAAGCGGGTCTCTGTTCAGACACACAAGTCGGAATATATATATGTACCCTACCCTACCCCTCCCATATAAAAAGTTGCGTTGGTTGCCTAAACAGGTGTCAGCTCGTCACTTGACTGTGGTTTCAAATTATCATGCCCATCGCCCTCGTGTAGCTCTAGTGTGTCATGTCAACATATCAAACTTAGCTAACACTTCATAATAATCCAAAAGACCAGCACCTACAGCATCTTCTGGTAAGGCATCTATTTATCGCTTAATACACTGCGATGCAAAAGTTTAGACAATGATGTTTTTTAGCTGTAAAATTTAGAAGTGTGATAGTAGAATAGGGTACTTGACTGCATCGCCGAAATACCTTCCCATATTATTTAAATTATAGTTGAAAGTCAAAAATAAGAAATGCATATACATTTTTTGCGAAATAAATCTTTAAATCATTAAAAAAATCATTTTATAAAGGCATTTTTTTCACGTGATCATCACGTGATCACAAACACAACGGTTTGGCTGACGTCACTAGTAACCATAAACAAACCGGCGTGATGTTTTATGTTTTCTGATTAAACTTGATTTAATCTAATTTACTCTTGAAATAATAAATATTGAGATAATGTAAGGCTTTTTACAGAAGCGGATATTTCAAATTTGCCTAAAATCGATTCCAATATGGTGTTTCAAAGTTTGTTTATAGTCACTAATGACATCACAGATACCACGTGACAGCCAGGAAGCGTTTTCGGGAGTGATTTTTCGTCCTAATTTTAAAATTCATTTTTTTGCCTTTTTATGGGGTATCTGAAAAAAAGAAAAAATATGGGTGTAATATTTTTGGCATAAGAATATTTTAAGACAATAAAAAAATTTTAGTCAAGTACCCAATTACAAAACACCGATAAACATATTAAATGGGGCCGTAGTGAGCCTAGTGGTCAGCGTCTCGGGATCGGAAGGTCCTGCGATCGAGTCCCGGTACCACTGAAGACCTACCGAGTATATGCGGAGTACGTGCTCGTTAAATCTGTTGGGTCCGAAAGTCCTCTAAGTTCCCATACCAAATCAATACCTCTGGGGGTGACAAGCCAATTCTGGGGATCCTCTAGTTGGCCTCTGTCTCTAAAAAAAATTAGACGGATCCACTTATGTGTGTGTGTGTTGTCTGTTGTGTCTGTCTTACTTGACGAAGGTTTATAAGCGGGTCGCTGACCAAGCACACAAACCTGAATATATATGTCTACCAACCAACCAACCAACATATTAAATAAATATTTTGAAATGCTATAATTGAAACATAATTGTTTGATTTGCTATAAAAAATTGTATGGTGGTAGTTTAATTAATGGGGTGTAGAGTGAATTTTTACGTTAAAATGAACGACTTTTTTTTTGTCGCTTTTGAAGAGGTGACTATCTCTGCTTTGTACTAAAGTGCAAAAAAGAATAATATGCCGCTGTTTTGTGATTTTATATGGGAAAGACTGCACTTTTCATCAAGAAAATCGGTCAATGCATGTCTCTAAATCCACGAATTCGTGCTAAAACTTTAAGGTGATTGACTGGTAGGTATTCGGTTCGTATTTGGAGATGTAAATTGTACATTTGAAACACATATGATTTGAATAATTATTTAAAGTGCCTATATTGTCTTTTTGGTGTAAAATTGAACCAATATCGTTATTAAATCTGTTAAGTTTACCGGATATCGTGTTTTTTCAATTTATCAAATTCAATTCATCTTTAAATATGCGAAATTAGGCCATTATCTACTTTAAATTAGCATAATCTCGTATTTGTGTCTAAACTTTTGCATCGTACAAATTTTTATTTTATGAAACAAAAAATTTATATCAAATCAAACAATTATGTTTCAATTATAGCATTTCAAAATATTTATTTAATATGTTTATCGGTATTCTACTATCACAATTCTAAATTTTACAGCTAAAAAACGTCATCGTTTAAACTAACAGTGTTTTCTCGCATTCCTTTTAAAATGTGTTGTAACTGTTTGATATCCGACGCCCTTTAAATTTTTGTTGGGTACCTACTCAGGAGTGGACTCGTCACTTGACTGTGGTTCTAAATAACAACGCCCTAATGCGACGATAATTCAACTACCAACCGGAAATATTGCATGTCATCACTTCTGTAAGTTGACTTCTCTGTACAATGAGTGCACCCGCAGGAAAAAGACATTGGGGTAATTCCATGCAAAATTATCCTGTCTGTGGTCACGTTTGTAAAAAGTGATTTTCACTACAACTTTTAACATTAAATGAAAAAAATTGGTGGAATAGTTGATCTACACTTATTATAACTAAATAATGTAATGCATTTCATTTAATTTGGTTTATTATTTAAATTTGAAAAGCTTTTAATCTCCTCTTAAATCGTGACTTACACTACAGTTACATGGAATTAGCCATTGACAGAAACATGATGTTCCCCCGTATAATGTCGAAATGATGAAGATGGTATTGAAGTGAGTCTTTTATGTAAACTGTAAAAAAAATCTGTAAATCTTACAGAAAAAATACATTTATTTGCAGAAAAATATTGTTCTTTTCTTTCAGCATTTTTTTTATGTAAAAATATGCAATATAAAGTATGCACGTTTTTTGTTTTTTTTTGTTTTTAACCGCGTACTAGACAGCAACCCGAACAAGCATCTTAACTGTTTGTTAAGTTTAGTTTAGTTTGAATTATCGTCGCACTGGAGCTACACGAGGGCTATTGGCGACAAGCGTCGTATTTTTTAGAACCACAGTCAAGTGACGAGCCGACACCTGAGTAGGCACCCAACGCAACCGTTAAGGGCGACATCGTACGCAGCGTTAGGACTTTGAAGGATATTTAAAAGGCGAAAGATTAGCACGAGGTATGAAGAGAAATCAGAGCATAGAAGGATATTTAACGTGCACTCCCTCCACACGGGGTATTATTCGTCGGACATTTTGGCTGCACGGGCCGTTTATAGGTCGGCAGTTATTTTGGCGATGCCCGGACCCGAACCTGGGACCTTCTGCAAGCTAGGCGAATGCCTAACCGACTGGGCTCCCCAGCCCCCAACTGTTTGTTGAAATTTGTGCTTCGAAATAGCTCAGTTGGGGGAGCGTTGGACTGCAGATTTAAAGATCCGTGGTTCGGGCACGGGTTCGGCGGTTTATATTGTTTTTCGATAGGGTCAGTATCCCCCTGTCATTGGGGCGACCGGGGTTTCCAATTCCCACCGGGGCAGGCAACATTTTGTCTTTCTTTGCAGTTTTGTCCCCGTTAAAAAAAAACAGCATATTGCGTTAAAATTACAAATTGTTCGTATAAGATAAACAGATTTTCTCTTGCTTGTTTCACGTGGGATCTGGCAACAGCTCTGCGGTCTGGTTTTCATTTACCTCGAATTTCTTTTGTTGATATTCGAAATTGAGTTTTCTAAGAATAAGTTATTTTAGTTATTTTTTAAAATTTCAACTTCTTGCTGTGCTGTTGGTTGTTTTAATCATTTATCAAGGAAAACTTGCACTGAAAGAAGTTGGAGTTAAAAAAAAATTAACAGCTAAAATATTCTTAGAAAACTCAATTGGGAATACCAAGGCAAAAGTAATTCGAGAAAAATGAAAACAAGACCGCGGAGCTATTGCCAGGTCCCTCGTGAAACAAGCCCATTGTATGGTAGCATTCTGGCAAACAAGTTGGCATTTTTTTCTGTAAAATAACACTTTTTTTTAAAAGTGTAATTGAATCAGTGGCTTTGTGGTAGTACTTCGAATTACCATGCCACGGATCCGGAGATTGACTCCCTGATTGGGAGAGATTGACTCACCCTTTTATTCCTTAAGTGGGTTGATAAAATGAGGACCAAACATGCTTGGAACCCGTGAGATTGACCACCTAACCGGGACATATGCCTAGAATCCCAGAGCTCTTGGTCAAGTAAGCTAAAATGGGCACGGCAGGCCTTGGCCCTCTAACCGGCTGCTACGTCGAAGAGTTTAGTTTAATCAGTTTTTTCTTTAAGTAGGGAGGGAGGGAGCTTAAAATGCGATTCATTATGCATTAAAATCCATTTTTAATAATATGTAAAAAGCCCATTTGTTAAAAAAACTTATCAAAATTACAAAAGCAAGTAATCTTTTACTTTAACATTAATTCTCAAAAGAACAAAAGAAATGTATCAATTTCGTCGGAGAAAAAAAAATGGCATGTAGCCCAAAAATCCTCTACATTAAAAAAAAAAAACTTTTTCGGTAGACAAAAGCAGAAAGATTCTCAAAATAATAATCATTGCATTGACTAATTAATTATCTGTCAAAGTCAACCATTTTATTACCATCCCCCCCCCCTTAAATATCCTTCGCACCAGTCTAATTAATTTTTCAATCAAAAACAATAAAAAGGCAGATAATACGAACGATAAAAAAAAAGAATTAAAACGGGAGGATAAGGAAAAAAATGGCCGACTAGAAAGGAAAAAAAAAATTGTAGTAACAAAGTAATAAGCTTACTGGTGGAAACATAAAGATAAGAAGAAGATGATAATGCTTGGCGCGAATTAAAGTGAAGTCGCCAAGAAAGTCGCCTAAACAAACCTCTCACTCAACATATGTTCAATGTACAACGCATAATTTATTTCTTTAAAAATTGATTAAAACAAGTAGGTTTGTAACAGAATCTGTCACTTAACCCGCTTTCACACAACAGTTGTGTTTAACAGGTAAAAAGGCGCCAAACACAGCATTGATATTCTATATTAAACATTTGCATGCTACATTTGGCTAGTTTCATTTATTTTATTTCGAAAATTCAATAATTATTACTTATCGTTTGCAAAAATTAATTTATATTTCAAAGAAAAAATATGTCATATTCCTCGCTCTTAAATAGAAAGAAAATATTTCACATCAACGTACAAAGAATCTCGTAATGAAATATATTTGACGTCATTTCAAACGGATCGATGTCGCAAAAATAAATTTATTTTAATGTATTGTCTAAAAGAATTAAAGTTTCTCGAGCGATTGTTGCTTATAGCAGTGGTGATTTAATTCTCTAATAAAAATGGCTTCCTATGCTTTTTAATTGAGCATTCTATTTTGCAGTTTTTTAGATAATTGAAGTACTTTGAATTCGAATTCTTTTCTGAAATTTTCAATGTATTCTAATTTTGATGCGCTGAATTTTTTGACGTATCGCACTTGTCCGTAGCATTTGTAGTTTGGGCTATGAAAGTGGGTGACAGAGACCTTCCACTTTTTACGTTATAAACGTATTGTGGAGGCTAAAATGACTGTTTGCACAATTGTAGGCTGTAGTACGGGATCTGAATTTACACAAGATGTTGTAATTATAGTTTTAGTATAGGGTCAAGAAGTCATCATGTCGATGCAGTAAGCCAACACAAACTCTATTTTGAAATCGGGTAGGATAGCCTAGTCTGTTAAGGCTTGCATGCGGAAGGTCCCAGGTTTGGGTACGGACATCGCCAAAATAACTGCCAACCAATATACGGCCCGCGCAGTCAAAATATGTCCGTCGAATAACCATGTAAAGGGAGTGCACGTTAAATATGCTCATAAGTCCCAACGCTGCGTACGATCTCGCCCTTAAAGGTTGCGATGGGGGCCTACTCAGGTGTCGGATCGTCACTTGACTGCGTTCTAAAATATCACTCTAATGTCGGCTTGTCACTAGAGGGTGGTTCTAAAAAACGATGTCCGTCGCCAATAGCCCTCGTGTAGTTCTAGTGCGACGAATTCAAACTAACCAACACCCAACCCTTTGTATAATCGTGCCAAATAGTTGGTTGGTACATGTATTTCCGGCTTGTGTGCTTGATCAGAAACCCACTTATAAACCTTCGTCAAGGAAGACAGTCGCAGACAGAATTTTTTTATACTGACACAGAGAGAAAAAATTTACACCCAGGGCGAAGGCGGGAATCGAACCCGCACCCGGTACAGTGCGCAGACTGTTAGCGTAGCGGTCTGCGATCTTAACCAATAGGCCACCCGGGTCCCTGCCAAATAGTTCACTGAAAGCGTTAATGTGGGCTTACTGATAAGGCGATCGATGGCCTCACTTGGCGAACCAGTTTTAGCATTGTTTTTTTTAGCCCGACAGCATCTAAACCTTCTTCTTATCTCTCTTGGGTTGGAAAATAATAAATGGTACAAAACATGTCACTCGGGTCGAATTAATCTTTCTCGCCAAGAAAGACGTGCTAACGTTTCTATTAGAGGGAGTCTCTTTTATTTTCCCATCAGTCCATAATTTATGTGTTAAACATCGGCCTTTTGTTGCCAGAAACGATAACAAAAAAGTAAATATAAATGACGATGAAAAAGTAACATCGAATAAAGAATGGAATGGAAAGAAGGAGAATAAAAAAAAATGGAATGAGAACAAAGGTTTTTAATGACGACATCTTTTATTTGTTTTGGCGTCCACATATTGTATTATGATTATTTATGTGGCATCAGAGCTGTACATTAGCGGGTATTTCTTTTTTTTTATATATCGAATGTGAAAAGAAAATAAAACCTAAAAATCTGGATTAAAAGAATAAAAAAAATGATAAGTGATCTAAAAATCGTTGGCGAAACAATATTACCACGTTCGAAGTGCTTTTATAAAAAAAGATATTTAAACTAAATGAATAATGAAAGAAGTTCCAGGTAACGATTTTTTTTAAAAAAAAACCTGAAAACAATTTTTAAGCAACCTATTCAATAGGTTTTTTATGCTTTAAATTTTGATTTGAATTTTATCTGAAAGTCTAAAATAAAAATACCTAAGCCGATAATGTTAAGGGGGAGGGGGTCATAGAACAAAATTCTAAAATCTCTTTTTTTGTTCGTTTCTTGAATGGGAATGTTTCAGAAGATGTAACGCTCTTGTTTTCATTTTTCCGCAATCCAGCGATTGCCATTGGTTGTTTCAGTTTCACTCTCAAAATGACCGTCATAGATGAAAAGAAACTTTCGAATAGAAGCTTTCTTTAACAAATGATTTGAACAACCAACATCACCGCACAAAAAGTTGGTATTTTAAACATTTGATAAGTAAAATACTTTTAGGAAACTCGTTTTTGAATACAAAAAAACATAAGTAATTCCAGGCAACAAATGAAAACAAACCGTTGGAGCTGTTGCCATCCGCGACGTGCAACAACCCCATTTAATCTAATCATACGTTATTTAAACTGTAGTTTTAAACAGTGTATTTACTAACATTTATTCTTAACTAGCAAATTTATACCCGTTCTTCGCACGGAATAAAAAAATATCAAATAGATTCCAAATATGTGTACCATATACCCTGTTATAAGATCATAAGCTTATTATTGTTTCCAATCGTTATAAATTATAAAATCCCGTTTCATTGCCTTAAAATTCCAAAATGAAAAATACGCTATAAAATGCACTCATAAATGTCATCAGAATTCCCCTCATAAATACATAAAACCTTTTAGCTCATTTGGCGCGTTTTGGAAAATAATTTGGCGAGAAAATAGATATAGCTACCCACACCCATTATACAGCTCTAACACAATGACCTTCGAACAACCGACCAGCTTATAAATTATTTATAAAAGAAATCGGCTATTTGGCGAATTTTAGTTAATAATTTGGCGAGTTTGGCAACGTCTTTGGCGAAAAAATAAAGACATAAAACATTAATAGCTCTAGTGCGATGGCCTTTATTAACCATCATAGTTCAGTAATAGCTTAACTATACATTTATTGCTTAAATATGCATACATGCAGTCAACAGAAAAATCAATGAAAAAATCATCAAATAAACCCACAATAAAATCCAGGAATGAAGACTGGCGGAATTACGTCACTTGAAACATGTCAATTATTTTTCAAATAATGAATTTAGTTTCTGAAAGTAATGGCAAAAGAATAAAAAATAAACATTTTGAATTTTAAATGTTTTCGTTAAAAGTTTTATTTAATTTTTTCAGCCGATGGCATCAGGAAAGAGAAAAAATGATCGGATTTGAGCGAAAGTGGTGTATTTTTTTCAGAAAATTCGAATTTTCTCTAAAAATGGAACAAATATGAAAAAACTAAGCCTCAGGTGCACACGTTGGTATTAAAGGGAATCTATCTTAAAAATTTTGAATTTCTGAGGGCAGTATATGTAGTAGGTCTTTTACGATCCGATAACAGACACAGAGACAGACTCTTTTATTATTATAGATTTCACTAAATAAGCAAACAATATTGACTTTTATAAAAAATATTTTGTTTAAATTTAAAGTAATGTTCCATTTTCTTATAATAATAATCTTTATTATTACAAAAACAAAAAATGACAAACAAATAATAAAAAAAATATGGCACGCCAAGGGGAAAAATTCCAGTACCGGCGAACACAAACATATATAGTTATAATTGAACATAAACAAAAACACAGAAACAAATAAGATCGAACATAATGTGATGATAATAGTAACTGCGATTAGTTACTTATCGTATTAAGTAACTGTAACTAGTTCCTTTTCATATTAAGTTACTGTAACATAGTTGCTTTTTAAAAGTAGCTTTTCAATCCCTAATCTTGTAGTTTGATAATAATCTTGTAGATAATTGATAATAGATAATAATCTTGTAGTTTGGAGTAAATTGTAATAATAATTATATTAATAATTTCAGTTGCACGTGTTTCAAACCTGCAAGGGGCAACGGAATAAAACAGAAATAAAAACATTCTTTCGAAAAATAAATATATTATCTTAGTTTTAATTAGACATTACAAAGTCCCCAAAACGCTGATGATGAATGGTGCAATTTTTGAAAAAGTAAAATTAAATTAAACTAGAATTGCTGCCATTTTTAATTAAATATAAAAAGCCTCTTTCTCTTGTTCGTATTTGGAATAAACAAGAAAACAACCTGCATGCAATTCGAGGTAAAATGGCGCTTGTAAAAAGAAAACAAGATTAAAACGCAGGTAAAATAAATAAATTTACGTTTTCGCGTGCTAAAAGAAATTTTCGCAATTTCTAATTTTAAATATAAATAGATTTGGTTGCTGCTGTTTACATCTGTTTTATTTGGGGTTTATATTTTTAAATGAAACGTTTGAAATATTTTTAAAACTAAGGTTTCACTGTTTTATTTGGGGTTTATTTTTTTTAAATGGAATATTTTTAAACTGAGGTTTCCAGAAATTGGATTGTAAAGGCCATAAGGAGCGAATTTTAATGAAATGTATGTTCGTAAATTAAATGTTTTACAGATTAAATAATTATTGATGGAATTTTAAATAGAAAAATAAAATATCTCAGCTTTTAGTATTTAAAAATATGTTAAAAACCATGACTATCTAATTTTTATTATTACAATACCATTTGTCGTCATTTTACGTCAAACGTTTGACGTCTTTTTAACGGAAATGACGTTCTAAGTTGATTAGTCAACACAAAAATTTCATAAGGGGTCGTCTTCATATTGAAATTAATACCAACTTTAAAATTACCAATAGCAATACCCAATTTGTTTTGGTATAGAAATGTAAGGTAAGGTAAGGTAATCGTTTCCGGCTGCCTATTTCTAGCCTCCTTATAGAAATGTTCAGAATGGTCAAATCACCCCAAATATCAATTTTCATTGCCAGATTCCTTATAGTTTAGAATCTATACAACTAAACGTAATTGGCGAAAAACGGCCGACGGGGGGGGGGGGGGGGGCATCTCCAGATATACATGTATTATAGGGTATTGCGATATGTATATAGGTCTGCATTTTTCCGATATGTTGTGGTTTTTTGCCAACTTCTTACTGTGATTTTTTTTGTTGGGATGAGTGTTTGGTGGCAGGATGAGTGCATTAACATCCCTCTACAGTTACAGAAAGTATATTAGTATTTACGAGGCGTGTATTGGCTATGTGGAGTCAATATAAAGAAATACAGACTCAAAAAATACTACGGATGATGTCTGATATAAGAACGCTTCGAGCGAAGCAATAAACAAGTTATACAAACCCAACCAAACTACCTGATCAGCCCATTACGCTAACAGTCCGCTCACTGTACCGGGAGCGGGTTCGATTACCGCCTTTGCCCTGGATGTAATTTCTATCTCTCTGTGTCAGTAAAAATTCTGTCTGTGTCTGTCTTCTTTGACGAAGCTTACACAGCTAAAATATTTTTTTTAATCTTCTTCGTCAGGATTTTCCATGCTGGTATGACAGACTATCATTATTAATTTGAAATTAAAAATCCAAGTTTAATCTTATATATAAATTAAAGTACCACTTTTTCGTTGTGACGGCATCACGCCTGAACGGCTGGACCGATTTCACTAATTCTTACATTACAGGGTGGCGCAAATAAAAGTGGCCCCAGCGTAGAGATAGGAATGCATTGAGATGCTTGGCGAGGAAAACTATTGAAGCCGTCTGAAAGCCTTCAAGAAAGTCGAACTAAAAGATTATTCAAGAGTGCAACGGCTTCTCTTGGCAAACCTGTTTTTGAATTTATTGGTTGGATTGGATTGGCATCCCATTAGAGCTACTCATGGACAATTGGCGATTTCAGATGAAGAGTACAGGGGAAAAACCGCTTGATTTCGTAGAAAACTTTCCTCATCAGGCATCTTTGGCGATGATAGCGAGTAATCGCCTAAACTGGTGTAAGGAAACCAGTTTCTCACTTTCTTGTGCATCTTCTCTCACTGCAACCCTGAAATTCAGTTCCGCGTTTTATTCAAAAGACTGTGTTCATCATCATGTTAAGCTTTAAAAATAAAGTACGATTGATTGAACGATTGATTTCCGACGCTTGGACCAAGCGAAGAAGAAAGAGAGAAACCGGTTTCCTGCCGCCAATGTCCGCCAAGCAGACACAATTACGGGACGACTCCTAATAAATCAAGCGGTTCTTCCCCTGTACTCTTCAGCATAGAGTTTATTATTTGAAGACGGCTCCTTATGCAAATTTTGTGTCTTACGATCAAATTAGAATGTTTTGTAGAACCAAAAACACAAAGGTCCGATTCTCTCGGATTAGTAACGACCGAAATAATCACTAGTGGAATTTTTTTTTTGCACAGCTGTACAAACCCTCAGTTTATATTTTATTGCAACTATCTCGTCAAACCATAGCATAGTTGACATCAAATAATTCGCCAAGCGTTTGTTTGGGCTTAATATTGAAGCAATCAATAGCTTCACTTTGCAAACCTGTTTTTGCATTGGTTTTTTGACTTGGCAACAATTCCATCGTATTCTTATCTCCATTACGGGGCCACTTTTATTTACGCCACCCTGTAGGGTAGGGTAGGTATACATACATATTCCGGCTTGTTTGCTTGATCCAGAGACCAGATTATAAGCCTTCGTCAAGTAAGACAGGCACAGAAAGAAATTTTACTGTCACAGAGAAAGGAAGTACACCCAGGGCGAAGGCGGGAATCGAACCCGCACCCGTGACAGCTCGCAGACTGCTAGCGTAATGGTCCAAACCACTCGGTCATCCGGGCCCCACGCCACACTGTATAAGCGGCTCTCTGATCAAGCACACAAACCGGAAAATACATGTACCAATCTACGTAACTACCTAGTTGTAATTTAAGCTCTGGTGCTGTAAATAATAGACAGTAGGAAAACTTAATACCAGCACACAAGCCTGAAAATATATGTCTACCAACCAACCAACTTATTACCAAAGAGTTCTATAGTAGGGTAGAGGAACGACTCGTACTGAGCTGCCATCGGCAGCCATGGCTCACTACGGAGCCCGAATAGAGTGGCAAAAGTGCTAGTTAATTTATAATTTTTGATACTGAGAAAGGTAGTACACCCAGGGAAAAGGCGGGTCGAGTCGCACCCGCACCTGTTACAGCGCGCGGACTGCTATCGTTATGGCCTGCGATCCAAACCACTCGGCCACCGGGCCCCACATGCCACCCTATATTGTCTCCATGTTGGTCCATGGTGCTGTTACCAGGTTCAGTCTCTACCCTACTATAGAACTCTTTGCTTATTACCTACCTAGTTGCTCAGGTGTCGACCTCGTCACTTGGCCAGGGTTCTAAATTACGATGCATAGTTGGCTGCGTTTAAGCTCCCCATGGAAGGCTAGAAATAGAAAGGCGGAAGCGATTATTTTGCCTAAACATCTAACTAGTTGCAATGTGTGCTTTCAATGTGTGTACGTCTCGGGGAATGAATTCTCGCCAGACAAAAAAAAAAAAGTAAGGTTTATTTTGTTGTTTATGTTGAGATAATAAGTAACAGAAGTATTTATTGCTACTAGTACATTGATAAGTTTAATTATTTTGTCTGAGTTGGATTGTTTAAGTTGTACAGTCCCTGGACAAATTATTAGACGCACTGCAAGATTTCATGTATCAATCAATGATGAACAAAATACCTTTAGAAGGACATTTGTGTTCCTAAACTTAAGCTATTGAATAGAAAATACTATCTGCTATACTTAATACATATATCGACATATTTTTTAATGATATGGCATTCTTTGGTATGTTTTCATCATTACTAAAAAAAAATACAGTGCGTCTAATAATTTGTCCAGGGACTGTAGCTTCAATTTGTAATTTAGGGTAAGATATTTTGGTAGGATTTTAAATGGAAAATGATTAAAAGCATCAAATTAAAGTAGGTGCAGTTATTTGATACTGATGCTCTTTTATTTGGACAAGAAACTGTTATTTATCATCTGAAATAAAGTTTAATCAAGCATAGTGTGACAGACAGTTTAGTTTGTTATTCGACTATTTAACTACAAAAACGGTGCTGGGGAGCCCAGTCGGAAAGGCATTCACCTAGTATGTGAAAGGTCCCAGGTTCGGGTCCGGGCATCGCCAAAATAACTGCCGACCTATACTTTGGCTACGGCCTGTGCAGCCAAAAAATGTCCGACGGATAATACCCCGTGTAAAGGGGGTGAACGTTAAATATCAAAGTCCTAACGCTGCGTACGATGTCGCTCTTAACGGTTGCGTTGGGTGCCTACTCTGGTGTCGGCTCGTCACTTGACTCAGAGTTGTTCTCACTTGTTCTTAAATACGACGCCCTTCGCCGACGCCCTTGTGTAGCCCTAGTGCGACGATAATTCAAACTAAACTAAACTAACTACAAAAACTACCCAAATAGTTATCCGTTTTATTCATCATAGTTTTCCCGAACGAAAATTAACTTAACACGTTGACTGCGACGATAGCGATGGAAAATTTTCATCGATAGGGGCTGATGTGAAGTAGAAGAACATCCTGTTTTTTTAAACCAGTTCGTTGCAATGGAAATGAACTCTTCATTTTCGAAAAAGTAAAAGTCTTAGTTCGAGGTCGTAAAATTACAAGGTTAGGTTGAATTAACATCGCTAACTAAAGCTACACGACAGCTAGTCGTAAAAATACGAGGAAATGTTCCTGGCCTTTTCCAACCGGATAACTCATCATCTGTCACTAATTATTGAATTGAAAGCCAATAACCAGATTTGTTTCAGTGATTAACTTTTCGACTATGAAATCATCATTACATTTTCATAATTCATATTTTTTTGGGTTGTTTTTGTTTGAAAAAATTACAAAAAAATAAGACAGAGACTATTTGCAATTTTTTTATAGCTAGATAGTTGAATAACAAACTAAACCGGACTGCAAAATACAGTATGTCTGGTCGCCCTACATTTGAGACGAAAGATTCAATTTCCTCGTAATTTGAAATAGAATATACTCTTTCAAATCATCAAGTATTATTCCAAGCACAGCAGGATGGGCTGCAAAAGTGTAAACTCTAACAATCTACGTTCTATATCCTCAAATTGATCACCAAGTAACCTTAAATTTGCTTGCGGTGTTAACATAATTCAAATATAGGGGTTAACATCCCCACATAATTATGGTTGTATATGATATTTGTCGTCAATTGGCGAAAGATACACTTCGCAATAACACAAAAACTGCATAAGCTTTAAAATCTATGTATGGAAATTCATCAATCACATCTGGGATTACTAGGAGTCCATTAAATATCATACGAAAGGGTAGATGAAAGAGCTAGATCGTGTAGTAACCACTAGACCATCATGTTTATCAAGTTTTCAAACGAACTTTAACTCATGAGAACGGTTGGCGAAATGGTACTATAAATTTCATCAGTGTGTGCTGTTATCGGGGAATCGGAACCACGCGACGCGCTATTAGCAGTCAAAGTGTTAAATAAAAAGTGATTTTTCTTGGTGTCATAGTTACAAATTTAATCATTCAAACAAATCTGGTCAGGCAAATCAAACAATAAAATGTGTTGTATGATTTCTTCATAAACGCAACTCTATTATCAATCTTTAATGCAGCCTTAGTCCAACGCTTCCCAACCAATCACATCGTTCCACCGTACTAAAATTCCAGAATAATATTCCCTACGAATATTTTAGAAATAAACCGCACTGTACGCTGACATTAATGTCCACATATTTCGCCAAAATCCAATATCAAACTTTTATTCCACCATAAAACAAAGCAAAACAAAGCGTTCTCATTTAACATGCTTACTTTTAAAAAAACAAAAACATTTTTACATAATAATAAAAACACTCCTCGTTATTATTTCCCATTCTCTTTCCAAATTGAAAGCCTCTCGAACAATGCATTTTTAGCGCCCGGCCATCTTTTTTCATGTCGACTCCTTAAAAATCCCGTTTTTAACGCGATTCCGCGCGGCTGTTAATTGCGCTAATTGTTCTCCGGCGCCGCGAATGTGTGATTAAGCAATAATGGACTAATTTGATAGTTCGAAAAGAGAATAGGCTTGCGTAATAATGTTAAAAGAATAACCAAATATAATTACGTTATGGAACGCGGAATATATATATATATATTTTTTATTCTTGCTGTTAATTATTGTTGTTTGATAAAAGATTTTTATCGTTTGCTTTTTCTTTTTGTTTGCGTGAAATGGCAACCGTTGTTTTCAAACAAGAAAGCAGCCATTTTGAAAAGAATGCCTTTATGTGATTTTTTTTTCGTGTGAAAGCGATTAGTAATTTTCGCGTCACAATTTAATTAGGGTGTTAAAGTGCGTTTTATCACGTCTTGCACTTGCTGCTGTGTGTTTAATTTTAGGCAAGTTTTTATATTCGATCACTTTCATTAATGAAAATGTATTTACTTTGTAAAATTAAGTGTTAAAGAATTTTTAGCCAACTTTTCTTTTTTTAATTCGAAAGAATTTAAAAAAATGAAAAAGTAGGTATTGACATGCGGTCGATGTCCGTCTGTCCGTCTGTCTGTCCGTCTCTCCGTCCGTACCCCCTTCCAAAATCGGTTCTATCCATCGGATCTTAAAAATTCTTTTTTGTTAGAAAGCTATGACTCAGATACCAACTTTCATACTTTTTGTCCGTCTGTCTGTACGTCCGGACGGACATAAATCTACTATCTTTCGGCGAATTTCCCATTGAATTAGCATTGAAATTCAATTTTGAGTCATTTAAATCACTGTTGCCAAATCAACAATGGCATGAGAAACTTTATTTATTTAAACATATTGAAGCAAAATAATATTTTCATGAATCAGTTTGGAATGACGTCATAAAATGTAGCACATTTGATTCTTTGATTATTCATTAATTATCTACCAAGAAAGCGGCAAAGCATACTTTTGCATGCAATTATGCTTAGTTTTAATTTACATTTCTTATTTTTTAATGCAGTTCGGAGTAGTTTCATTACTTTTGTTATTAATAAATATTTAATTATTCTTCGAACTACAAATAAATCACGAGCAGATAATAAATAATATTTAATTAATTTGCGAAAGAATATTAAGGAAAATAGTTGATTTTGGCTTTTAGAAGTTTAAATTATGGCTGGGTGCTGTGTTTCGATTTTTAGCCTACTTTTCTTTTTTTAATTCGAAAGAATTAAAAAAATGAAAAAGTAGGTATTGACATGCGGTCGATGTCCGTCTGTCCGTCTGTCCGTCTGTCCGTCTGTCCGTCTGTCCGTACCCCCCTTCCAAAATCGGTTCTAATCATCGGATCTTAAAAATTCTTTTTTTGTTAGAAAGCTATAACCTCAGATACCCAACTTTCATACTTTTTGTCCGTCTGTCTGTACGTCCGGACGGACATAAATCTACTATCTGTCGGCGAATTTCCCATTGAATTAGCATTGAAATTCAATTTTGAGTCATTTAAATCACTGTAGGTATTGAAATGCGGTTGATGTCCAACTGTCTGTCTGTCCATCTGTCTGTCTGTTCGTATGTCTGTCCGTCTGTCTGTCCGCCTGTCTGTCCGTTTGTCTGTCTGTACCCCCCTTCCAAAATCGGTTCTAATCATCGGATCTTAAAAATTCTTTTTTTGTTAGAAAGCTATGACCTCAGATACCCAACTTTCATACTTTTTGTCCGTCTGTCTGTACGTACGGACGGACATAAATCTACTATCTGTCAGCGAATTTCCCATTGAATTAGCATTGAAATTCAATTTTGAGTCATTTAAATCACTGTAGGTATTGAAATGCGGTTGATGTCCAACTGTCTGTCTGTCCATCTGTCTGTCTGTTCGTATGTCTGTTCGTATGTCTGTCCGTCTGTCTGTCCGCCTGTCTGTCCGTTTGTCTGTCTGTCTGTACCCTGTCTGTCTGTACCCCCTTCCAAAATCGGTTCTAATCATCGGATCTTAAAAATTCTTTTTTTGTTAGAAAGCTATGACCTCAGATACCCAACTTTCATACTTTTTGTCCGTCTGTCTGTACGTACGGACGGACATAAATCTACTATCTGTCGGCGAATTTCCCATTGAATTAGCATTGAAATTCAATTTTGAGTCATTTAAGTCACTGTAGGTATTGAAATGCGGTTGATGTCCATCTGTCTGTCTGTTCGTATGTCTGTCTGTCTTTCCGTCTGTCTGTCCGTCCGTCTGTCTGTCTGTCCGTACCCCCCCCTTCCAAAATCGGTTCTATCCATCGGATCTTAAAAATTCTTTTTTTGTTAGAAAGCTATGACCTCAGATACCCAACTTTCATACTTTTTGTCCGTCTGTCTGTACGTCCGGACGGACATAAATCTACTATCTGTCGGCGAATTTCCCATTGAATTAGCATTGAAATTCAATTTTGAGTCATTTAAATCACTGTAGGTATTGAAATGCGATTGATGTCCATCTGTCTGTCTGTTCTTATGTCTGTCTTTCTTTCCGTCTGTCTGTCTGTCCGTCTGTCTGTCTGTCCGTACCCCCCTTCCAAAATCGGTTCTATCCATCGGATCTTAAAAATTCTTTTTTGTTAGAAAGCTATGACCTCAGATACCCAACTTTCATACTTTTTGTCCGTCTGTCTGTCTGTACGTCCGGACGGACATAAATCTACTATCTGTCGGCGAATTTCCCATTGAATTAGCATTGAAATTCAATTTTGAGTCATTTAAATCACTGTTGCCAAATCAACAATGGCATGAGAAACTTTATTTAAACATATTTGAAGCAAAATAATATTTTCATGAATCAGTTTGGAATGACGTCATAAAATGTAGCACAATTTGATTCTTTGATTATTCATTAATTATCTACCAAGAAAGCGGCAAGGCATACTTTTGCATGCAATTATGCTTAGTTTTAATTTACATTTCTTGTTTTTTAATGCAGTTCGGAGTAGTTTCATTACTTTTGTTATTAATAAATATTTAATTATTCCTCGAACTACAAATAAATCGCGAGCAGACGATAAATAATGTTTAATTGATTTGCGAAATAATATTAAGGAAAATAGTTGATTTTGGCTTTTAGAAGTTTAAATTATTAGCTGGATGCTGTGTTTCGATTTTTTTTTCTAATATGTATAAATCTAGTGTAGAAACGGCTGTTGATGATATTTACTGTTAGAAACCTAGTTTTTTCCCGATTAGAACTTCAGTAAGTATTTAAGTAACAGGAAAGTAGGCTATTTTAGTTCTTTATGAACTTCTTGTTTTTTCTAATGTGTATAAATCTAGTGTAGAAACGGCTGTTGATGATATTTACTTTAGGAACCTAGTTTTTTTTCCCGATTAGAACTTCAGTAAGTATTTAAGTAACAGGAAAGTAGGCTATTTTAGTTCTTTATGAACTTCTTGTTATTTTTGACGTGATGACGTAATAACAAACTAAATCAATTAGTTAACCAAATTTAATATTAAAATATATATTTGATCCTATAAAGAAAACAATACTTTATATCACTAAAACTAAAAAAAAATATTTTAAGTCATTTATGCATCATTTTTCTTTTCATATAAAATAATTTCTTCTGTACATTATCTTTCTTAACTTTCTTTCTTCTAATTTTCTTTCTTTACTATTCTTTCTTCTAACTTAACTTTCTTATAATGATAATATTTTAAACACCTTAACAGTTTCTTATCACATTGTATTATAAACAGTCACAATCCGTTGAACCCTATATGAATTGCAATTCGACAACTTAATAAAAAAAATAAGACAACTAATTCCCCTAATTTTATGTTTTCACACAAGATTTATACACCTTAGAAAAAAACCGCCCAACACATTTAGTTGTAATTAAAACTTTTAGGAGGTTGTCGGAGCTTTAGCATAATAATAAGGGGCATCGTTTGCTAAATTTACAGTTCGACGAATAATTACGTATCTTCAAAAATGATATCGACTATTATTGCCCTGAAATAATCCTTAGTTTACTATTGCAGTTATTGAGTGTTTAAAAAAATTGCATATGTCATTTATTGTAGATACGGAATGGGCTTGTTTCACGTGGGATCTGGCAACAGCTCCGCGGTCTAGTTTTCATTTTTCTCGAATTACTTTTGCCTTGGTATTCCAAATTGAGTTTTCTAAGAATATTTTAGTTGTTATTTTTTTTAAAAATATTTTTTTGTTCTTCTTTCAATGCAAGTTTTCCTTGATAAATGATTAAAACAACCAACAGCACAGCAAGAAGTTGTAATTTAAAAAAATAACAACTAAAATAACTTATTCTTAGAAAACTCAATTTCGAATATCAACAAAAGTAATTCGAGAAAAATGAAAACAAGACCACAGAGCTGTTGCCAGATCCCACGTGAAACAAGCCCATTGCTCATGACAAAATAATTAATACAACGATTGGAGTGTTTAATTGAGTTTTAAAAAAGATTTCCTAACGGGCGTGTTTCACGTTTTGAATGACAGCAGCTTTTAGTGGTATTGTTTTCATTTTTGGTTCATCTGGAATTACATTTGTTTTGAACAATGTAATATTTTCCTACCTTACTAAAACGAACGTCGAGTACAAACTTTTCTTTTAGTAGAACTAAAAGCTTTTTCTCTGTTCGTGAATCCCGTTACATTTCTGTTCCTCAATTTCGCCAATTTCCCCGTGTAAAACCACTATCACCTAAACAGAAATTTTCAACAACATTGATATTTTGTAATGTTTCGCATACTTGAAATCAAATCGAATTACAATTTAATTAAATTAAATTACAATTTAATAAAATTTAACTTTAACAAATGACATGAATCAAAACAAATTGCATGTAAAGAACTCTAAAATAGTACACAGCCGACGAAAAGACCGTGTATTGAGAGAGCAACAGAAACAACCAATGAAACCACGGAAAGGCACGAATGAAAACAGGAAGGAGCTACGTCATCTGAAACAAGCAGGGCTGGGGAGCCCAGTCGGTTAGGCATTCGCCTAGCATGCGAAAGGTCCCAGGTTCGGGTCCGGGCATCGCCAAAGTAACTGCCGACCTATGAACGGCCCGTGCAGCCCAAAATGTCCGACGAATAATACCCCGTGTAGAGGGAGTGCACGGTAAATAGCCTTCAAAGTCCTAACGCTGCGTACGATATCGCCCTTAACGGTTGCGTTGGGTGCCTACTTAGGTGTCGGCTCGTCACTTGACTGTGGTTCTAAAATACGACACCCGTCGCCAATAGCCCTCGTGTTGCTTTAGTGCGACGATAATTCAAACTAAACTAAACAAATTACATGAATCAAAACAAGTTGCATGTATAGAAATTTAGAATACATTACAACAGACGGAAAAGACCGTGTATTGAGAGAGACACACAAACAACCAATGAAACTACGGAAAGGCAGGAATGAAAACAGGAAGGAGCTACGTCATCTGAAACAAACGATTTCTTATTCTGGCGGCCCTTTTTAAAAGCGATAAGTCGCCAAATACGAAAACGCCACGGTGTTACAAGAGTGTGCGGCACAATTTAGGAATTCTAAATAAAGTCGTGTGTGTGTTACAAATACTCGCACAAAAAAAAACCGATGAATGCAACGAATCCCCCTCTCATCCCCCTCATCTAAAGAATTCTCTAATTAGGATCCTCTTTGAAGATGCATAAGTACGAAATTTCGACAAAAGTGTAACTGGGTTTCATTAAAAACTTACAAATGATTGGTTTGAAAATGTAAATAGGGCTGTTTCACGGAGGATCTGGCAGTAGCTCTGCGGTTTTGTTTTCATGTCTCTCGAATTACTGTTGTTTTGGTATTCGGGAGTGAGTTTTCGAAGAGAATATTTTAGTTGTTAATTTTTTAAAATTCCAACTTCTTTCAATGCAAGTTTTCCTTGATAAATGATTAAAACAACCAACAGCACAGCAAGAAGTTGTAATTTTTAAAAATAACAACTCAAATATCTTATTCTTAGAAAACTCAATTTCGAATATCAACAAAAGTAATTCGAGAGACATGAAAACAAAACCGCAGAGCTATTGCCAGATCATCCGTGAAACAACCCCATTGCAATGGGGAAACCTAAGGAATACATTAAAATACATTGCAAAAAAAATCTGTTAATTTTACAGAAGATAAACATATATTTATCGAAAAAGGCTGTTATTAACTTTTAAGTTTTCTTCCTGTAAAAATAATCAAACTAAACTCCTCGGCGCAACTTCCCATTAGTGGGCTAAGGCCTGCCGTGCCCATTTCAGCTTTCGTGACCTAGGGCTCTGGGTGCTAGGCATATGTCCCGTAAGGTGGTCAGCCTCACGCGGAACCCCAGTGTTTAGTTCCCAAGCACGCTTGGTATTAGTTCCATGCATGCTCTAATCGACTCACTTAAGGGATAATATAATATAAGGGAAAATATAAAGTAATCAATTTGAAGTAAAAAGTTGTTGTTGACCTCAAAAAGATAACTAGACTATAACCAAATTCGGGTAACCGTTTGTGGAAGCTCAGTGTTCCGATACAGCTCAGTCGTGAGACCCTTGGACTGGAGTTCTAAAGGTCCGTGGTACGAACCCGAGTTCGGCAGTTCTTTAATCAGTACCTCAGAATGACACTGGGTGACCAGGGTTGACGTAATTGACGTTGACACTGGTTGACGTAAAACTTCGCTTTTTAATTACGATTTGTCAGATAAAAAACAGCTTTTGAGTTAAAATTAAAAATTATTCGTAAAAAGCAGATTACCTCTGTAGCAGATTACAGGCCACAATCCCGACAAGAACGGAACCCGAAAGTTTCAAAATTTCAATAAGTTAATGCCGTTATGCTTAATTTAGGGCAATTTAAGTACTAATTTTCGCATTAATCGTTTTCCATTTGAGAAGAGTGTCTTTTATTGCTATGTAAACATAAAATACTTGTGATTCGAAGAAGGTGTGTCATATTCGAAATGTATTGTTTACGGAAATGACAAACATAATTAATCGGAGTATTAGTTGTCCATTGTTTAATGTTTCATTTTTTTGTTTAGTGTTTTTGCTTTATAATTTGGACTTATGTTTACGTGGTCTGGTCCCGATGGACATAATTTTTAGCTTCAACACTACGTTTATAACGTAGAAAGTGGAAGGTATTATAATCGTTCAGTCCGTCTGTCTGTCCGTCCGTCACCCACTTTCATATCTCGAACTACAAATGCTGCGGACAAGTGTGATACGTCAAAAAATTCGGCGCATCGAAATTAGAATACATTGAAAATTTCAGAAAAGAATTCGAATTCGAAGTACATCAATTATTTAAAAAATTCGGCGAAAAATTTAAAATTTAATTTTTTTTTTAATTTAAAAAATTATTTAAAAAGCATAAGAAGACATTTTTATTAGAATTTAATCATCATTTCCATCCGCAACAATCGCTCGAAAAAATTCCTTTAGACAAATAAATTAAAAGAAATTTATTTTTGCGACATCGATCCGTTTGAAATGACGTCCAATATATTTCACTACGAGATTCTCTGTATGTTGATATGAAATATGTTTTCATTCTATTTAAAAACGAGGGAATATTACATATTTATTCTTTGAAATATAAATTAATTTTTGCAAACGATAAGTAATAATTATTGAATTTTCGAAATAAAATAAATGAAACTAGCCAAATGTAGCATGTAAATGTTTAATATAGAATGAATGCTGTGTTTGTCGCCTTTTTACCTGTTAAACACAACTGTTGTGTGGAAGCGGGCTGAGTGACAGATTCTGTTACAAACCTACTTGTTTTCTTATAAATTGGTTATGTAATGAGTTTACTGGTGTTTTCCTCGCTGAATTCAACTATTTGGACAACTTTCTAGGATTATAACCCAGACCCACACAAAAACATATTTTCCGAAAACAAGTTAACATTTTATCAAACCAAAATTGCTTTTTTTTATTATCGTCCCTTTGGTTCGTTCTTTAATTGGTTTATTGCAATTTAAAATGTTCCTATATAATTAGGGTAAATATTCTTTACAAAATCTTTCAGATCGCAGGAATAAAAGATTCCTGTAAAATCGCTAACGAATCTCTTGAAAATGATTTTTATTTTGAAAATAAATGAAGGGTGATTTTGTTATTAATGAAAGCCCCCTCCTCTTGTTTTTTCTAAAGGGGACAATTTAAATTCAGTTAATTAGAAAGGGACTTTTGGATGATTCACTGGAACCCAATCGGTAAGGCGTTTGCCAAGCATGCGAAAGGTCACAGGTTTGAGCCCGGGACAACTGCCAAAATAATAAGTTTAGTTTGAATTATCGTCACACTAGAGCTACACGAGGGCTATTGGCGACGGGCGTCATATTTTAGAACCGCAGTCAAGTGACGAGCCGACACCTGAGTAGGCACTCAACGCAACCGTTAAGGGCGACATCGTACGCAGCGTTGGGACATTGAAGCATATTTAACGTGCACTCCCTCTACACGGAGTATTATTCGTCGGACATTTTTGGCTGCACGGGCCGTTTAGAGTTCGGCAGTTATTTTGGCGATGCCCGGTGCCGGACCTGGGACCTGTCGCATGCTATGCGAATGCCTAATCGACTGGGCACCCCAGACCCCCCCCCCCCCCAAAATAATAAGTGGTTTGTACTGCTAAAAAGTCCGACGCATCCGTGTAGAGAAGAGTACGGAAAAGATGCTCCAGAGACCGGGCGTACTATGTCGCCCTTTGCGGTTGCGTTGAGTGCCTACTCAGGTGTCGGCTCGTCACTTGACTGTAGTTCTAAATTATAACGCTTTTTGCTAATTACCCTCGTGTAGCTCTAGTGCGACGATAATTAATCCTAATCCATGTCGGTTTTCGTATTTTTTTAAAATTAAATTATAGCTTTAAAATCGTATAATAAACTGGTTTCTACTATACTTTAGATGGGAATTAAGACCTATGTTTTTTTTTTATTATGTTAAAAATTAAGTGCACGATCAATGAATTACTCAGTGATTAAAATAGTCTTTGGATTTTTTTTTTAAAAACAAGTTTCGACCATGTGACAAGTTTTCAGATTTAATTTTTTAATTGCCATTTATGTATGTGTGGTGTTTATTTAATTATCAACAAAACAAAATATATTTACAAACAATACAGGATAGACAAGCCATATGAAATCAGTTCTATTGCATTCATTAACAAGGCATAGACGAAAATGAGGTTTGGGGAAATTAGCTCTATTTTGCTTAACACTCTCCACTTGTTCTATAAAGTTCAAAACTTCACTAAAGTTAATTTTTTATCTGACTTTGACGGAATCTTTTATAAAAATAGAAAGAATTTATCTTGTTACGGCGTAATTATGTAGCGATATTCAAAAGTTGTTGTATTTAATATTGTTGTAGCTTGCTTGATAATTGGCGGACAAATGAGCACTAAATTCTATTAAGGGGGAATGGGCACGCTGGATCGCAGGTCTCCAAACTCAAGTGCCTCAGTGTTGTGTTAATCCAATGGCGAAAAAACTATTTTCTCTGCCACATTTCTCCGGCTGTATTGAATATTTTTACAAACGGTTTTTTTTTAAATAATAAATGTAGGTAACTTACAGGTCTCTATCTTCCCATTTTTTGAAATGGCTTCGAATATTTTGTGCACAATTATTTATTGAAAATGTAAAAAAATATTCGAGCCAATTTCAAAAAGTGGGAAGGTCGGGACCTGTAAGTCCCGACCTTCGAACATTTATCACATCAAAAAATCCGCTTGTAAAAATATTCAATACAGCCGGAGAAATGGGGCAGAAAAAATATTTTTTTCTCCATAGGATTAACACTGATGCACTTTGCTTTGGAGACCCCCGGTCCAGCGCGCCCATTCCCCCTTAATGTCGTCTTTTGTGTTGGCTCAAAAAAAAAGTTTTGATGCTAAAATAAGTACAGAATTAGGCTTTTGGTGAAAATGTTTAGTTTGGATAGTGTTATTTGTATTAGGTTTCAGAATTAGTTCATTTACATACACTCTTAAAATAAGAGTGAAAAAATTGATTTGCACAATTTCTTTTAATCGTGGCAGTCCACTCAGCCGAATGAAACTCAGCCGAAACCACAAAAAGTAGCCAACTTGGTGAAAAAGTGTGGTTGTGCTTGGCGAAGAGATCCCCCTCTGCTGATAAGGGTTTGTGGTTGCTTTTCTCCTACGAAAGCGTTGGCGATAAGAATTCAACCGAAAGGTGCTTGCAAAGCCAAATCGGAGCCAAAAGTTGTACAATTGGTGAACGCCCCCTGCTCATGATGTAATTGCGAATACAATGCGATCCCCGTGCAGACCAAGAATCATAAAAAAAGGAACCTCGTTCTAAGAACTCAGACGGGTCCTGTTTCAGGCGACACATATAACCAGACAGCAGGCATGTTGGTTTGTTTTCTTAAGCACAATTGCTATTTTAGAGCGATAAACCAGCCAAATTGTTAGCCATCTTGAAGTGCAGGATAACGAAAGAAAAATCTATGTTGAAAACATTATCGCCATAATGGTGAATATGTTGCCATGAAATTTGGCGAGATTTTGCGGTTTAGGGCGTTCGGCTGAGTTTCATTCGGCTGAGTGGTCTGCAACCCTTTTAATATTTTGTTACATTTCCTGACACATTAGTATCTTTATTTTCTTGTCTAACAAATGTGAGAAGCTATTTAATGAATCTTAAACTTATTTATTGCCTCTTGAATTTATTAAAAACGTGTTCAAATAAAACTCGAATATATATAAAAGTGTCATCCTTTAACTGCGCATGATTAAGAGGGACTGTCAGTCCCATAGAGCTAATGCATTAGTTTTGAAATCACAATTTTTGCAAAAGAATTGCTTTGCCATGTTATTCCATTTTCACCAGGTATGAGAATCATCATAACATCCATTTAAAACAAAATTGAATAGAAAATAACATCCGCTTATTTAATTATTAATTGATAAAGTTTTAATATAGTGTCGCCATCTGCTGTCATTTTTGGCATTTTAAAACTTCAAAAATATATAATTAAATAACTAGATAACATTTTCGTTTCAAAATTTGTTTCATTTCGATGTTATGTTGATTCTCATGCCTGGGGAAAAAAGAGCTAATATGGCAAAGCAATACTTCTGCGGAAGTTGTGATTAGAAAACTAATGCATTAGCTCTATGAGACTGACAATCCCTCTTAACCGTCCTCCAATCAAACTGCTTCTCCTCGATCACGTGACCACAATCAACAACGTGTAATTAATGTTCCAAATTAATGAGGCCACTAAATGTCATAATTAGCAGGAAAATCAATCATTTCCCCCTTGTAACCACAAAAAAAAAAGTTAATTAAAGAAAAACCTTTTAAACTTTTACAAAATAAACTTTAAAAAAAAATAACATTCTTTCAAGAACTAAATTTAAACCTTTATGCGACGCCGAGTTTATCTTGTACGTTCTTAACGTAGAAAGAAAAAAAAAACATTTGCATTTTACTGATCAGCGAGCCGAAAAATTGGAAATTTTTGTATAATACCTCCTGAAAATGATATTTTTTCTTCTCCTTTACTTTTTTTTAAATGTTTTTTTCTAAAGGGTCCACACACACAAAAAAGACGAAATTATAATTTGCTTGCATTCGAGGTTTTTTTTTTTTGGTGGATGCTAGTTTTTAATCTTATTTTGCTGGGTTCTTATTTTTTTAGTTCCATTTTTTTCTATTCGTCCCGAGTCCCACATTTTTAATACAACCTCTTTTTATTCAATTCCATTTCGGGCAGATTTTTTTTTCTTATCGACTATCGTCCTTATTTGAAATTTCAGTTGCTTTACATATCCTCGAGTATTTGTAAGGGACCGTTCACAAATTGAGGATTTTTTCTTCGATTCTTTTTTTTTAATTTAAAAGAAAAAAAAAAGTTTGTATTGACATGCTGGAGAGGTAATGGGACATAATCCCGCGGCCGAAATCCCGCGAGATTCTGTCTCGCGTGACATAATCTCGCATCCCATAATCTCGCGGGACATAATCTCGCATCCCATAATCTCGCGGGACATAATCTCGCGTGGATAAAATCTCGCGGTACATACTCCCATGCGATATTATGTCCCGCGGGATTTTGTCCACGCGGGTTTATGTCCCGCGAGATTATGTCCACGCGAGATTATGGGATGCGAGATTCTGTCTCGCGGGACATAATCTCGCATCCCATAATCTCGCGTGGACAAAATCTCGCGTGGACATAATCTCGCGGGACATAATATCGCGGTACATACTCCCATGTGATATTATGTCCCGCGGGATTTTGTCCACGCGGGTTTATGTCCACGCGAGATTATGTCCACGCGAGATTATGTCCACGCGAGATTATGTCCACGCGAGATTATGGGATGCGATATTCTGTCTCGCGGGATTTCGGCCACGGGATTTCGTACCCAAACCGCTGGAGAACCTCATACCCCCTTCCGAAATCTGTCGCCTCCTAAGTGTTGTTTCGGCATTTATCACAATCTGAGTTTTTAAAAGTTAGTTGTTTTTTTGTTTTTTAATTTAATAACTCGCAAACACTTAGTTTAACAGAAGGTTCTTTCCATCGTGTTAGGAAATATATTTAGAATGTTTGCTTCCGCAATTCTAGGGATAAACGAATGTCAAAGCCTTTTGTACTATTTCATTTTGTTTTCCTAAATGATATAAAACTTAGATACTTTAATGATAGAAAAAAAACTGTACCTGTAGAAGATTAAAATAAATCTGAAACAAAAATATTTTAGGCGTATTTTGCAACGGTATTTTACAAAAGATTTCATTATTTTAAATACATATCTTTAAATTAATTTTTATTTTCATTTAAAATATCTTCTCTAATATAACCATAGATATCATAGTTAAAGTATTAGATTGGCAGATCACGTGACCCCCAATGCTAACGACGGGACGCGCATGGAGGCCAAATAAAGGGGCAAAATGGACAGTGTTGCCGCCACTTTAAGGAAAAATACTAGAAAAATACCATTTAATTCTAAAATTAAAAATACTAGAAAAGCATTTCAAGTCACTAAAAAGATTCCAAAATGCAGCTAGTATTTTTACGATATTTTTTTTGTAATTTTAGAATTAAATGGTATTTTTTCGTAGTATTTTTCTCCTTAAAGTGGCGGCAACACTGGCCATTTTGCCCTCTTATTTATGCCCTCCATGCGCGTCCCGTCGTCAGCATTGGAGGTCACGTGATCTGCCAATCTAATACTTTAACTATGATATCTATGGGAAATACCAAATCCTGTTGTTGTATTTAGAAAGATTTTATTAGTATGGCGGGGGTATTACATGACTCTAAAATGAAATTTATATTTGGTAAATTATAAAAACGGTATTGAAATCGCGTTATTTAAGGTTTAAATAATCTCCCGTGTTATTATTTAATAATATATTTAAAATAGACTGCTTCTAAAGATTAGAGTTTCAAAAAAGATTAAATTTTTAAATATATTGAATTTAAGTTTTCTTATAACTTAAAACATTGTAGGCATATCGCACTAGAGCTGCATATTATCGTTTTTTGTCTTTATTTTTTCGCCAAATATATTGCCAAACTCGCCAAATTATTAACTAAAACTCGCCAAATGGGCAATTTTTTTTATAAATAATTTATACGCTGGTCGGTTGTTCGAAGGTCATCATGTTAGAGCTATATAAGGGGTGTGTTTGTAGCTATATCTATTTTCTCGCCAAATTATTTCCCAAAACGCGCCAAATGAGCTAAAAGGTTTTATGTATTTATGAGGGAATTGTGATGACATTTATGAGTGCATTTTATAGCGTATTTTTCATTTTGGAATTTTAAGGCAATGACACGGGATTTTATACTTTATAACGAGCTTGAACAATAACATAAGTTTATGATCCTGTAACAGATTATATGGTACACATATTTGGAACGATTTGATATTTTTTTAATCCGTGCGAAGAACGGGTATAAATTTGCTAGTTTTTAAATAAAGTCATTAATGGGACAGGGAACATATCGAAGCTTCAAAATATCAAATTTTCATTTTAACTTTCAATCACTGAAATGAATATTTACGAAATTTTTTTATATAATACGCACCTGAACATGGTGTTGGAGTTCCCAAATTTGGGATTTCAATATGTTATATTTGTTTCTTTGTTTCCAGCTTCATACGTCATTATTTTAAAACATCGATTTTTAGCTTTTAGGTACATTTTCCAGCACAACTATTACGTGTATCTAAAAATAATTTTTTATAGAAATAAAAAAAAGTCTATCTAACGCAATGAACCTGAAGTTTGACGATAAATCCTTCATAATTTGAAGTTAACATAAATAGCAATTTTGCGCGTTTCTTAAATTAGAAAAATCGTCTTATTTTTACTCACTTAATATATATTTTTGGAATATTTTTGGTTCACTGTTTTAAGTATACATGTATATGACATCACAGAAAATTTCAACCCTTCTAGTAAAAGAGAAAAGTGTACCTTAAGGCTGAAAATTGGTGTTTTGGAATAAGGACATTTAAAGCTGTGGCAACAAAATTATATTGAAATTAACTACCAAATTTGCAAACTCGAGCCCCATATTCAAATGTGCATAATAGAAGTTTTTTCGTAAAGGCACGATTCAGTAACTAAAGTTGAAATGAAAATTCGATATTTTGAGTGGCCGTTTTGTTCCCTGTTACCTTAACAAATAGTTCGAATACGGTTTGACTTTTTAAATTTTAATTTTAAATCTGTGTCAACATTACTTTAATAGATATAAAAGTATGCAAAAGATAATAATATAGTTTTATACTTGTAACTCACACGGAAAAGTTTCTCCAATTTAAGTTACACTGGATAATAGAGTATTTTACAACTTAATTAAAATAACTTTAAATTGGAAATTTCTGTTTAAGTGCGTTAGATATTTCATATTTTTAATCTTATTGTAATAAAAAGAAAATGTAGCTTGATACTTAATTCAAAGAATTGTTTATATATTAAGTTATTATTCATTTAAATCCTCTTTAATTAAAATTTTTTATTTGGTTTTAAAATTTAAAATTAACTCATTTTAATTACATTTTTGATATGTGGAACCCCTCAACTATTATTTTTATTATTATATTCTTATTTCATCTTACAAAGTTAAGCCTAAGTAGAAAAAACAGTATACTTATTTAAAAACATTAATAACACAAAATTCGACTTAAGAAAATACCACAACCAAAAAAAATCTCAAAAAAATAGAGACGAAGTGTATATAACGGTCCCATTTAGTTCTTCCGACGGATATGTATGCATTTTTTGTCTCTTTTGAAAAACATTTATAAAAAACTGATTAAAAAAAACTTGCGCGTCGAATTATTTAAGAGAGGAAGAAAAAAAAGTCTTTCCCCCTACCCACACAATTTCTTCTTCCCCCACGCGTTCCTCTTAAATCTGAAAGATAATTGTTTTTACGTAATTCGAACAATCTAATTCCATTGCTGCCGCTTTTAGTTAGGGCTGAAGTCGAAAGAATAAATGGGGCGTTCTTTTTTACTCCTGTTATTCTCAACGGAAGTACGGTAAATCTACAGTTATCTAAACTAAAGCTATTCAATCTCAAATTGCCCGAACTCTAAATAAGGTACTTAACAGTATCGCTAAAATACCTTCCAATATTAATTAAATTATAGTTTGAACCCCCAAATATAACAAACGTATATATTTTTTTGCAAAATAATTCTTTAAACTATTAAAATAAGAATTATATAGATAATGGGTGGAGGTTTTACAGAAGCGGATAGTTCAAATTTGCTTAAAGTAGATTCCAAAATGGTGTTTCAACGTTTGTTTATAGCTACTAGTGACGTCATAGATACCACGTGACAGCCACAAAGCTTTTTCGGGAGTGATTTTTCGTCCTAATTTTAAAATTCATTTTTCCCTCTTTTTATGGGGTATTTGAAAAAAAGAAAAAATATGGGTCTAATATTTTTGGCATAAGAATATTTTAAGCCAATAAAAATAATTGAGTCAAGTACCCTATTGTACGAATCGGTGATTTTCTGAAAAGCTCCACTCCTTCGCTAGAGTTAGGTAGCCCTTAAGTAGTTCTAGTGTGACGATAATTCAACTTAACTCACTAGAGCGAAAACTGGGGAGCCTAGTCGGTTTGGAGCTTGCCTTGCATGCAAAAGGTCCCAGGTTCGGGTCCGGGCATCGCCAAAATAACCGCCGACCTATAAACGGCCCGTGCAGCTCAAAAAGAGCGACGAATGATACCCCGCGTAGGGAGTGCAAGTTAAATATGTTCCAACGTCCTGTTGCCCTTAACGGTTGCGTTGGGTGCCTACTCAGGTTGTCGGCCCGTAACTTGACGTTGGTTCTAAATTGCGACGCACGACGCCAATAGCCCTTTTGTAGCTCTAGTGTGACGATAATTCAAACTAAACTCAACTCAACGGAAGATGAACAGTAGTTCATCTTCAGTTATCCAAACTCAAATTACTGGAACGTCCGAATGAAAACTTCTGTACCTAATGCATTGAGCTAGAAGGGAAACTGGAGTGAGGTGTCAGCGAACCGAAAATCCACTCACACCCCTTTTGAGCGAACCGGGCAGAAGAGGACTATTTTCCCTACACTTGTATGCAATGCTTGTATGAGCCCCTCTGTCATATTGACTTGGGCTCCTAAATGTATTTTAACATTTTTAATTCGAAAGAAATTAACTTTCTTTCACTTTAAATTCCACCTTTTTTAAGAAATAACCATGTGGATCACTAACTAAGAAACAACGAAGACGAATCCTATAGCGAAATAGGCAAGTTTCTAGGTTTTCTGCCCGGGTTCGTTTCTGCTGCAGTGCCGTGTATTCCTCCGCGTTTCGTTATTGGACCGGCTCGTTTGCTGCCCTGTTCAGTGAATCACACACCTCACTCCACGTTTCTTCTAGCTCAATGCCTGCATCTCTCTTTGCTTTTAAGCAAAACTATGACAGCTAACCCTTTGAGCATATGCAATTTTCCCGAAAACCTTAATATGAAGTCCTTAAAGTACTAGGAACTCGTCCTCCTTTTAGTTTGAGTGGTTTTAGACAAACGACCCATGTTAAAAAAAACCCACTTTTTTGGAATCAGCACCCTTCAAAACGTGTAGTAAACATAAACTATACATTTCGGATTTATGACCCATCCATTTTTATCATTAACCTTATATTTCATATTAAGTAATTGAAAGTAAAAATAGTAACATTCTTATTCAAAATAAGTTTTAAAAAACTGACGAAAATTAAAGCAAATTATTTTCGAATTAAATTAAGAACACTCTTTTAAAATGTATTGGCTTTTTGAATAAACTACCGACTCTTCAGTTTACAATCAGGTTTTGAAAAATTCTTACTGTTGACAAATAATGAAAAAAAAAACTACCATATTTTGACACTTTAATATAAAGAAATCTGGGCTCCCAAAAAGTTGTTTTAATTTACCTTTTGAATTCCCATTATTGAGTATTTGTGCGGAAATAGTTATTTATGCAACAAGTGTGAAAAGTAACACTTTTTAAAACTAGTGGATTTTATTTCACGAGCGAGGTACGAGCGAGTGAAATAATGACACGTGTTTTAAAAAGTTTACTTTTCACACGTGTTTCATACACTATTTTTTATAATTACGTGAAAAAAATCAAATCTCATTGGTTCAAAAATAATTCACGTGCTAATTTTTTACGTAAGAAGATCGGCATCGATAAATCTCTGGAACTACAAAAGGCAAACTATTTTTAGTTTAAAGCCAACATTTGAACATGGATACTGATACAATGACTTAGAAAATAAAATATAAACCAATTCACTTCGTCGATAAAAAATATTATATACCATAAAAGCAGATCCAAATCTAAAATTTTCTGAGATTTATGATGCATGATTATTTTGAAATGAGAAATTTTTACTTGAAATGTTGGCATCTTATTGTAAAGTTGCAAAAAGAAGTACATCTTTTTTCACCTGTGCCTTTTTTTGGGTTTTTTAGAAAAAGATAATTTTTAAGTTACTTTCACATGTTTCTAAAAAAGTATAACTTTTCGCACGAGTCGCTGATATTTAAAAATTATAGTTGTCAAACATCGGATTTTTTTACAATTCACGCATTATATAAAAATAAAATTTATTATATATTTGTTTCTGAATGACTTTTAATTTACTTGAACTAGTATCACTAATATAATTTTAATTGGCTCCGCTTAAAAAATTTTTATTTTGTTTGAAAAAATCATTTTAATTGTTAATTTTTGAAACTTATTAAATATATGGACGCCACGTATACAGTTCTTCCAAAAGAACCCATTTTCCATCCCTACTTTTAGTTTCCCATTTTTTCAACCAAATTTAAAATCTTAATACTTTTTTTTATATCGTTCAAATAAAAAATTCACTTTGCTATTGTATATTTAATAAAGATAATAATTGGGAAAAAATAATAACTTGAAAGAGAAAAAATATTTGCTTTTTTTTTCTCTCTGTGCCTCTCCTAATATTTCTTTCGTCATTTTTTTTTGTTACTCTGTAAAAATAATGATTAAAACAACATCAGATTCGGAATAATTAAGAAAAATGTGTTTTTTTTATTTGTCTTATATCCGTGCAGTTTCATTAGTTGATGAAATCGAATTTGGGTAGCTTGTTAAGCAATTTTGTTAAGCAATAAAGCATGCTGTAACGTTGAGCAAAAATGACGTATGACTTGAAATATATTCTATTTTTACTTTCAGATTACCTAACAATAAATTTTAGGTAATGCCGATTAGATCGAAAATCCGGAGATTTTGCACAGTGTCGATTCTTAAACCAGTGGGTTTTGAGCATTGGTCCGTCTGTCTGTCTAAGACCACTCTACAGTTCGAACTAAAAGAGGTAAGGAATTCAAATTTGGTACATGGGTTCCTAGTACTTATCGGACGTCATAATGAGGTTTTCCCAAAGAGTTCTATAGTAGGGTAGAGACTGAACCTGGCAACAGCACCATGAACCAACACGGAGACAATAAGGGTGCAGGGGCCCGATCAGGGTTGGCATGTTGGGGCCCCGATGGCACGAGTGGTTTTGGATCGCAGGCCATAACGCTAGCAGTCCGCGCTGTAACAGGTGCGGGTTCGATTCCCGCCTTTGCACTGGGTGTACTTCCTTCTCAGTATCAAAATGATAAATAACTAGCACTTTTGCCACTCTATTCGGGCTCCGTAGTGAGCATGGGCGATGGCAGCTCAGTACGAGTCGTTCCTCTACCCTACTATGACTGCCTGGGCAGTAAACTGACTGCAGACCAATGACTGGACCATTGTGCAAGCCTCAATTAACCTAACGCTTTAAGAGGGATTGCAGTCCCATAAGCTAGTATTAGTTTGATCATTATTCCAGGTTTGCTTGCATGTCAGCCCTTTTCCCAGGTGGGAATCCATAAATCAAAATGAAAATTTGAAACGAAATTTACTAGCTATTTGCACTTATTTCGGTTTGTATGCCAAAATTTCAGCAGATGGCTGACTACTATACTTAAATTTACCATTACTAATACTGACCGGGCAGTTTAAATGGGATGTAATATTCCATATGGAATGGGAAACATCAGTCGCCAAGTGCAACTTGCAATTTTGACCTACACCTCTTAAGAAAACATACTGGAATTTTTTTTTATTTCAGAGCGAAAATGGTACAACTCATTGGTGCGATTACTGTAGTTTGCCTGATGCCCACGGCAGTATAGAACTCTTTGGGTTTTCCACAAAATTCTCTCATGCGCAAGTGGTAGCTGCCATAGAACGTTTTTGGTTTTGACCCTTTTACTTCTAAAACGGCTCGGGTGGTCGTACAACTAAGGATTCGATAATGATATTCCTATCACATATTACGCGGAAACAAAACTAATGCGTAGCGAAATAGTGTTAAAGGTATTGCTGAAAAGCGGAAAGAGATAGACTTCAAATTTTGTACACGTGTACCCAGTACCAGTCAGGCGTCAAAAATATTCAATACAGCCGGAGAAATGTGGCAGAGAAAATATTTTTGTTTCCATAGGATTAACACAGATGCACTTTGCTTTGGAGACCCCCAGTCCAGCGTGCCTATTCCCCCGTAAACGGATGGAATGTACTGCATTCTAATGTATCATGGTCTTTTTTTAAGTTCATGTTTTAAAAAAAAAACATGAGGACTTCGTTTCAAGGTCTTTATGTAGTTTATTCGGTTGTAGGAAATTATAACTTTTTTGGCGAAACAATATAATTTATTAAAGACTAGCAAATTTATACCCGTTCTTCGCACGGAATAAAAAAAAATATATCAAATAGATTCCAAATATGTGTACCATATACCTTGTTATAGGATCATAAACTTATTATTGTTTCCACTTGTTATAAATTATAAAATCCCGTTTCATTGCCTTAAAATTCCAAAATGAAAAATACGCTATAAAATGCACTCATAAATGTCATCACAATTCCCTCATAAATACATAAAACCTTTTAGCTCATTTGGCGCGTTTAGGGAAATAATTTGGCGAGAAAATAGATATAGCTACAAACACACCCATTATACAGCTCTAACACAATGACCTTCGAACAACCGACCAGCTTATAAATTATTTATAAAAGAAATTGCCTATTTAACGAATTTTAGTTAATAATTTGGCGAGTTTCAACGTCTTTGGCGAAAAAATAAAGACAAAAAACACTAATAGCTCTAGTGCGATGGCCTTTATTAACCATCATAGTTCAGTAATAGCTTAACTATACATTTATTGCTTAAATATGCATACATGCAGTCAACAGAAAAATCCCCCCCCCCCAATAAAAAAATCATCAAATAAACCCACAATAAAATCCAGGAATGAAGACTGGCGGAATTACGTCACTTGAAACATGTCAATTATTTTTCAAATAATGAATTTAGTTTCTGATAGTAATGGCAAAAGAATAAAATAAAAATTTTGAATTTTAAATGTTTTCGTTAAAAGTTTTATTTAATTTTTTCAGCCGATGGCATCAGGAAAGAGAAAAAATGATCGGATTTGAGCGAAAGTGGTGTATTTTTTCCAGAAAATTCGATTTTTCTCTAAAAATGGAACAAATATGAAAAATCTAAGCCTCAGGTGCACACGTTCATATTAATGGGAATCTATCTTAAAAATTTCGAATTTCTGAGGGCAGTATAAGTAGGTCTTTTACGATCCGAAGACAGACACACAGACTTTCTTTTATTATTATAGATTTCTTTTCTACTTGAGAACTCCGGTGGACTTGGCCCTTTGTTACTCTCTTCGCCAGTACGTGTAAATATTGGCCCTGATATAAAAGCTGCCGAGAGAGGTCTTTTTTAATGAGTTGGGACGAATTAATTACACAAATTCGATGGGAGGCACATTTAAGTTGTATTTTAATTTGACAAAATTAATTTGTTGCGGCGAGGAGAAATATTTGTTTTTAATTTCGAGGGTTGGAGTATTTAATTAGTTTTATTTCGTTGCTTAATTAATACGGAAATAAAAGAATGTTAATTTGTTTTTATGTGTATAATGAGAGAGGGAGGGGGGGGGGGAGTTTTTTTATTGCATTTCTTTTTTGTTCGTAAAAATAGTGTTGGTTCTTGCTATATTTCGTTTAGTCAATTTTGTTGATCGACAATTTCATCGATTGTAGTATCAAGTTTACTCTTTTTTTTTGTTTTTTTAAATGTTTACGTAGAATTTTTTTAATAGAAGATGCAATAAAACTACACAATGCTAAGGTTATATTTGCACATTATTAATCAACGATAAAACTAGCGGTGTGTAACACTACACCACATGCAATTAACGCTCAATAAATCAATACATCCATTTCATATCCTATAAGGCAATTTCAACAAAAATAAAACCTAAAAAGTACTATGGCCCTTGCGCATGTGAAATTTTCTCGAAAACCTTATGTCTTTTGACAGGTACTCGAAACTCGTGTAACAAATTTGAAGTCTATATCTCTTTTGTCATTTTTCAGCAATACCTTTAAATCAAAAACAGTTCTATGGCAGCTATCTTGCTCATGCACAATTGTTTAGAAAACCGTATCATGAAGACTGGTTCTAGGAACTCTTGCCCCAAATTTGAGTAGCTTTCTTAGTTCGAGCTGTAAAGTGGTTTTAGACATACAAGCGGACCATTGTTCAGAAACCACTTTTTCAAGACTCGATTTGGCATATCATGTGTGCCCATGTAACATGCCAAACCAATCACTGATGAGTGGAAGGGGCCTGGGGAGCCCAGTCGGTTAGGTGCTCGCCTAGCATGCGAAAGGTTCCAGGTTCGGGTCCGGGCATCGCCAAAATAACTGCCGACCTATAAACGGCCCGTTCAGTCAAAAATGTCCGACGAATAATACCCCGTGTAGAGGGAGTGCACGTTAAATATGCTCCAATGTCCCAACGCTGCGTACGATGTCGCCCTTAACGGTTGCGTTGGGTGCCTATTCAGGTGTCGGCTCGTCACTTGACTGTGGTTCTAAACTACGACGCCCGGTCGCCAATAGCCCTCGTGTAGCTCTAGTGCGACGATAATTCAAACTAAACTCAATGATTAGCGTCATGGCGGACCGTTGTTCGAAAACCAATTTTCGATGATTTTTAATGAACGAATATCAAATTGTTGAGGCCGAAAGGATAAGAAGTTTTCGAGAATTTTTTTAAAAAGTAACAAATAGCAACCAAAGCGTATCGTTTCGTGAAAAATTCCAAAGTATATCTATCATTTAATGGGGTTGTTTCACGTCGTCGGTTGTTGGCAACAACTCCGCGGTCTTCATTTTTCTAGAATTACTTTTATTTTGGTATTCGAAAGTGAGTTTTTTCAAGAATATTTTAGTTCTCATTTTTTTAAATGCCAACTTCTTGCTGTTCTGTTGGTTGTTCAAATCATTTATTAAAGAAAGATTTCATAGAAATAAAAGTTTCTTTTCGTCTATTTCCGCATTCTGATCCTAAATAAAAACAAGTTGCATGTCGTAAAGAACTCAGAAGCAGACGAAAAGTACGTTCATTTTGGGGAAAAAAATCGAAACAACCAATGAAATCGAAGTGCGGAGCAAAAATTAAAACAAGAGCGTCGCATCATCTAAAACATTCCCATTCATACCATATTCGTACAACGCATTTTTTTACAAACACACCTAATTCCCTATACACATTTAAATGACACCTTTCGTTAAAAGCATCATCTCTTATCCACAAAAAGACACTCATAAAACGATACTCATCTATTTCTTCACATCATTTCGTTTCGGCACGAGGTCTGATGTAGTCAAATTTGCTTCCAAATAACTTCCCCAACCTTATTTAAAATCTCGTGTGTAATGTGGTCTGAGAACTTGACCGATGAAAGGTTTTGCTGTTGGTTGCTTTGATGTACGCTGAAATTTCATGGGAATAGTTGTGTTTGTTTAGTCGAAAATGTGTTTTGTGAAAACATAAAATAAGTAAAAACATAAAAATCTTGTTTTGAGACAAACAATAAAATGTAATTAAGATGGAAATTTTTTTAAGAAAATAATTACTTAATTCCTAATTAGATTTAACTCTTGTAATCTCATATAAACACACAAATATATTATCCAGACCATATTTAATGTTTTATTCGCAATTTAGATGTGTTTTTTTAAGTATTTACACTAGCACTTGTCAGAAAACTTGTCAATGCTAACTAAATAAGTCATAACTTTTTTTTCTATTTACACTAGAAATAAAATGTTTTCTGATTTATGAAGCCAATGCATTGCGCTTTCAAATAAACCAAAACGAGAAAAAAAATATGTAAAATTTGACCAATATTTGTGCTTTTAAGGAGTACGGCTTTTTTAAGGTATTCGGCTACCTTAAAGTGTACCATCGAACCGTATCATTTCATACCGAATTCCAAACTACATTTAATTCATGTAAAATTTGACCAAATTTTGTGCTTTTAAGGAGTAAGGATTTTTAAGGTATAGGGCTACCTTAAAGTGTACCACCGAACCATATCCTATTCTTACAACTAATTTTTTTCTTTACAAACTCGCCAAATCTCTATACACATTTAAATGATAGAGGGACTGTCAGTCCCATAGAGCTAATGCTTTAGTTTTGAAATCATAATTTTTGCAAAAGAATTGGTTTGTCATGTTATCCCATTTTCACCAGGTATTACAATCATCATAACATCAATTTAAAACAAAATTGAATAGAAAATAACATCCGGTTATTTAATTCTTAATTGATAAAGTTTTAAAATAGTGTCGCCATCTGCTGTCATTTTTGGCATTTTAAAACTTCATAAATATATTATTAAATAACTAGATAACATTTTCGTTTCAAAATTTGTTTCATTTCGATGTTATGTTGATTCTCATACCTGGGAAAAAAGGGCTAACATGGTAAAGCAATACTTCTGCGGAAGTTGTGATTAGAAAACTAATGCATTAGTTCTATGGGACTGACAATCCCTCTTAAAAGCATCAGCTCTTACCCACAAAAAAGACACTCATAAAACGATACTCATCTATTTCCTTTATATCATTTCGTTTCGGCACGAGGTCTGATGTAGTCAAATTCAGCTCCCAAATAACTTCCCCCAACATTATGATGGAGAAGCCGTTCCAACAATGGTGGCCAACAATGTAACTGACATCTTCTTGTGTAATGTGGTCCGAGAACTTGACCGATGAAAGGTTTCGCTTTTGTATAACTCTGATGTACGCTGAAATGCAATGGGAGGGGGTTTAGTTGGGAATAGTTGTAAGGTGTTGTTTTTAGTCGAAAATGAGGTTTACACGTCTGGCGGTATTACATATTGAAACCGGGTTTTTTTGGTTGAAGAAAACGATATTTGATGGCTATTACACTCTTTTAAAAAAAAAGTGAAATCCACTCCTATAGGGGAAGTGCCTTTTCGGCACTGGAAAGGAGTGGAAATTAACTCAGACTGAGTTAAAACCGCTCGTTTGTTTTAAGTTAGTAGGTTTAGTTGAATTATCGTCGCACTAGATATACACCGAGGACTATTGACGGCCTGGTGTGGAAATTCAAAATTCCCAGTCAAGTGACGAGCCGACACCTGTGTAGGCACGCAACGCAAGTTTTAAGGGCGACATCATACGCAGTCAGGACTTTAAGAGCATATTGAACGTGCACTCCCTTTACACGGGGTATTATTCGTCGGAATACTGCACACATGATCACGCCAAAGGTCCGGGGATCGAATTGGGCGAGGTTGACCCATCCTTTCATCCCTTGGGGGGGGGGGGCGATGAAATGAGTACCAAGCATGCTTGGGAACTAAACACTGGGGGTTCCGCTTGAGACTGCCCACCTTACCGGGTCACATGAGCACCCCAGAGCCCTAGGTCACGAAAGCTGAAATAGGCACGGCAGGCCTTGGCCCACTAATGGGCTGTTGCGCCGAGGAGTTTTTTTTATATTTTGACTACACAGGCTGTTATACGTCGGCATTTTTTTTAGCTATGCCCGGACCCGAATCTGAGACCTTTCGCCTGCAAGGCACGCGCCCTACAGTTGGGCAGCCCGTCTGTAAGGCGCTTGGATGGACTTGTCGGCAAGGAGGAAGCGGTTGAATTTTTCGTCTTCTAAGCAGCCACCATAAGCGTGGCAATTTAAAAGACGAGAAATATTGACCTAGAAAAGTATAGCTGTATACAGGGGCAGGAGAGCCCAGTCGGTTAGGAATTCGCCTAGCATGCGAAAGGTCCCAGGTTCGGGTCCGCCAAAATAACTGCCGACCTATAAACGGCCCGTGCCGCCAAAAATGTCCGACGAATAATACCCCGTGTAGAGGGAGTGCACGTTAAATATCTTTCAAAGTCCTAACGCTGCGTACGATGTCGCCCTTAACGATTGCGTTGGGTGCCTACTCATGTGTCGGCTCGTCACTTGAATGTGGTTCTAAAATACAACGCCCCGTCGCCAATAGCCCTCGTGTAGCTCTAGTGCGACGATATTTCAAACTAAACTAAACTCTTTTTGAATGCCCCGCCATCAGCTTGGGGAATTCTCCCCCTCTAACATCAATCCGACAACATCAAGGAGATTGCCGGCTGTGTTTTGCACACTCGTGGACATCTCCACATGGACACGTCACCAACCAAGTTCCTGGTATCTGTCGCACGTCATAAGGTTTTCGAGAAAATCGCGCATGCGAAAAAAAATAGCGGCTATCGTACCTTTTTTGGTTTTAAAGGTATTGCTGAAATGCGAAAAGAGCGACGGACTTTTAATTTGGTGCTCGAGTTCCTGTTACTTGCAAATCAGGGTTTTAATTTAAGCTTCCACACTACGTTTATAACGTAAAAAAGGGAAGGTATTATAATCGTTCAGTCCGTCTGTCTGTTCGTCACCCACTTTCATAGCCCAAACTACAAATGCTACGGACAAGTGGGATACGTCAAAAAATTCAGCGCATCGAAATTAAGAATACATTGAAAATTTCAGAGAAGAATTCGAATTCGAAGTACTTCAATTATTTAAAAAAAACTGCAACATTGAATGCTCATTTAAAAAGCATAAGAAGCCATTTTTATTAGAATTAAATCACCATTGCCATTCGCAACAATCGCTCGAGAAACTTTAATTCTCTTAGACAATAAATTAAAATAAATTTATTTTTGCCACATCGATCAGTTTGAAATGACGTCCAATATATTTCACTACGAGATTCTTTGTGCGTTGATATGAAATGTTTTCATTCTATTTAAAAGCGAGGAATATTGCATATTTATTCTTTGAAATAAAAATTAATTTTTTTGCAAACGATAAGTAATAATTATTGAATTTTCGAAATAAAAAAAACTAGCCAAATTGAGCATGTAAATGTTTAATATAGAATTAATGCTGTGTTTGGCGCCTTGTTACCTGTTAAACATAACTGTTGTGTGGAAGCGGGTTAAGTGACAGATTCTGTTACAAACTTGTTTAAATCTATTAACATTACCTTAAAGGGTCTATAATTACTTTAAAATGTGTTGATTTATTGAGTGATAATTTAAATTTGGGCGAGTTTTGGACTCATCTTTCATCCCTTAAGTGGGTCGATAAAATGAGGACCAAGCATCTTGGGAACTAAACACTAGGGGTACCGCATGAATTACAGACGGAATTTTAGATTAAATAGCCCAAATATTGGAAAATGATTTGAGATAATTTTTTTTGCTTGTAGATTTAAAAACTCGTGTACCCAATTTGAAGTCCGTAGTTTGCGCTGAAAGAGGCCCAGTGGCTTAGTGGTAGTGCTTCGCATTGCCACGCCGCAGGTCCAGGGATCGAATCCCGGATTGGGCGAGGTGGACCCATCCTTTCTTTCATCCCTTGAGTGGATCGATAAAATGGGTACCACGCATGCTTGGGAACTAAACACTGGGGGTTCCGCGTGAGGCTGACCACCTAACCGGGGCATATGCCTGCACCCCAGAGCCCTTGGGACGTAAGCTGAAATGGGCACGGTAGGCCTTTACCCACTAACGGGCTGCTGCTCCAAGAGTTTAATTTCAGTTTAAATTAAAGTTGTGAATTGTTACATATGTATAGTTTTATAAACCCTTTGTGACCGTCATTTCTTCCACTGGTTGGTTGGTAGACATATATATATTCAGGTTTGTGTGCTTGGTCAGCGACCCGCTTATAAACCTTCGTCAAGTAAGACAGACACAACACACACACATAAGTGGATCCATCTAATTTTTTTAGAGACAGAGGCCAACTAGAGGATCCCAGAATTGGCTTGTCACCCCCAGAGGTATTGATTTGGTATGGGAACTTAGAGGACTTTCGGACCCAACAGATTTAACGAGCACGTACTCCGCATATACTCGGTAGGTCTTCAGTGGTACCGGGACTCGATCGCAGTTCTTCCACTGTCAGTTGCACTTCTGTCAAAGCAGAGCAGCGACATCCGCGTTTCGCCGAGTTCAGTTGTCCGCAGGATATCACTGCAGACGATCTCGGAAAAACACTGCTTTTGTTGTCCAATGGGAGAAGTGGCGATTTTCTTTGTGTGATGAGCTCTCTTTTTGTTCTTTTTTTTTTTCTTATTTTTTGTTGTTGTTGTTGGGGAGGGGGAGGGGGGGGGGGGGGAAGATGCGCCCTTGTACTTTTGTGTTTCCCAGATTCTAGAAAAAGATTCGGAGTACTTTTATTCTTTATTTTGTTTTGACAAGTCAAGTCGGAATGTGTTTCATTTTGCACATCAAATGACCGCTCTCATTTGAAAACGATGTAACTGACCGAACATCAGTTTGGATTTTAAGGAACTCCATTTTCTCCATAGATATCATAGTTAAAGTATTAGATAGGCAGATCAAGTGACATCAAATGCTAACGACGGGACGCGCATGGAGGGCAAAATGGCCAGTGTTGTCACCACTTTAAAGCGAAAAATACTGCGAAAAAATACCATTATAATTCTAAAATTACAAAAAAAAAACTAGAAAAGGATTTAAAGTCACTAAAAAGATTCCAAAATGCAGCTAGTATTTTTACGATATTTTTTTGTAATTTTAGAATTAAATGGTAATTTTTCGTACTATTTTTCTCTTTAAAGTGGTGACAACACTGGCTATTTTGCCCTCTTATTTTGGCCTCCATGCGCGTCCCGTCGTTAGCATTGGAGGTCACGTGATCTGCCAATATAATACTTTAACTATGATATCTATGATTTTATCCTTTTTAAGCTTTGTTCCTTTCCGCACGGACTACGGCTAGTTCGTAAGATGATGTAGTTTTATTCACCAACCAATCAGCAATCGTGCAAGCTGTCCACGTCCTTTTAAAAACCTCTAATTTGATATCCAGCATACAGAACGGATATTAACAGATTTTTCCTTTAAAAAAAAAGAGTTGGAACTTTTGATCTGTAAGTACTTTTATATACATGAAAATAATTTAATTTCTGTGGAAAATGTATTTGCGTTAATACAAAAACAATAAAATTACTAAAAAAAAATTCATCGATTCAAAAATTTATTTTCATTTACGAAATATTTTGTAACCATAACCGTTCATTTCGTTATGGTTATAGGAAGTTAGATCACTATTTTAAGGGGGCTGTAGTGAGCCTAGTAGTCAGCGTCTCGGTCTCGGGATTGGAAGGTCCTGCGATCGAGTCCCGGTACCACTGAAGACCTACCGAGTATATACGGAGTACGTGCTCGTTAAATCTGTTGGTCCGAAAGTCCTCTAAGTTCCATACCAAATCAATACCTCTGGGGGTGACAAGCCAATTCTGGGGATCCTCTAGTTGGGCCTCTGTCTCTAAAATTAGATGGATCCACTTATGTGTGTGTTGTCTGTTGTGTCTGTCTTACTGACGAAGGTTTATAAGCGGGTCGCTGACCAAGCACACAAACCTGAATATATATGGCTACCAACCAACCAACCATCACTATTTTAAGAAATTTGGACTAAAAGAGGTAATAATCATGCTCTCTTGGAAAAAATCGAATCTACGTAATCATACGTCAGAGAATAAATTTTATATTTAATGAAGAAAAAAAAGGTTGTGTTGTCATATGAACAAAAAAAATGTTAACGTTTTATCAAGAACATTTTTATTTCCAAAAGTCCCTGTTACATTTTAAAGCAATTTTATCCAAAATACCTCCAAACAAAGTTACAGCTGTATCAAATTTCTTCTGCGAAAGAGTTCGCGTTTGTAAAAAGATGAACGCGATAAACTGTTGGGAGGGAGGAGTAATAATCGCTTCTTCTTTTATTCTTCTGTTTTATTTGTTATGTTAAGTACGAGATGTATCATTGCTGGCCGGTTAACTGGCGGTTTGACTGAGCGTCACGCTAGAGCTGTGCCGCGGGTTGTCTTATTTTGAAAAATCATTGTTTCAAGTAAATAGTAAAATTATAATAAATTATTGATTGGTTGGTTGTTTCAACTACCTCGATTTAAATCATATAATCTTTATAAAATATGCAATTTATAAATAGTAACAACAAATAAATTGTCAGTTAAAAAAAATATTAAAATACATTATATTTCAGTAAATAATTTTTATTCATAGTTTAGTTTAAATTATCGTCGCACTAGAGCTACACGAGGGCTATTAGCGACGGGCGTCGTATTTTAGAACCACAGTCAAGTGACGAGCCGACACCTGAGTAGGCACCTAACGCAACCGTTAAGGACGACATCGTACGCAGCGTTAGGACTTTAAAGGATATTTAACGTGCACTCCCTCTACACGGGGTATTATTCGTCGACATTTTTGGCTGCATGGGCCGTTTATAGGTCGGCAGTTATTTTTGGCGATGCCCGGACCCGAGCCAGGAACAGGTTGGTTGGTAGACATATATTTTCAGGCTTGTGTGCTTGGTCACAATGACCCGCTTATAAACCTTCGTCAAGAAGGACGGACACGACACACACACATACAAGACAGATGCTGCCATCTATCGCCACCTCCACAATTTAGACATGTCCCTGAAGGGGGGGGATAGTTTCCAGGGACCTGTACCCGTGGGAAACTGCGCCATGACCGCCCACAGGACTTTCGGGCCCAACAGATTTAACGAGCACGTACTCCGCATATACTCGTTGGGTCTTCAGTGGTACCGGGACTCGATCGCGGGACCTTCCGATCTCGAGACCGAGACGCTCACCACTAGGCTTCCCACAGCCCTAAATTATTGAATAGCAAGAGTTTGAATAAACTGATTTCACTTCGACAAAGATACGTTTACACAAACTCTTTATATTAATTCTGATAGCGTAAAAAATCATTGACAACGGTTTGGATATGTATAACGAAATAGTACCTAATAAAATTATATTTATGAATAAAAATTGGGGCTGGGGAGCCCAGTCGGTTAGGCATTCGCTTGGCATGCGGAAGGTCCCAGGTTCGGGTCCGGGTCATCGCCAAAAATAACTGCCGACCTATAAACGGCCCATGCAGCCAAAAATGTCCGACGAATAATACCCCGTGTAGAGGGAGTGCACGTTAAATATCCTTCAAAGTCCTAACGCTGCGTACGATGTCGTCCTTAACGGTTGCGTTAGGTGCCTACTTAGGTGTCGGCTCGTCACTTGACTGTGGTTCTAAAATATGACGCCCGTCGCTGATAGCCCTCGTGTAGCTCTAGTGCGACGATAATTCAAACTAAACTATGAATAAAAACTATTTACTGAAATATAATGTATTTTAATCTCTTTTTTTTTTTAAACTGAGAATTTATTTGTTGCTACTATTTATAAATTGCATATTTTATAAAGATTATATGATTTAAATCGAGGTAGTTGAAACAAGAATAAATTATTTTTTTAGAATGTATGTAAGGTGTGTGATTAATATGCTAATTAGTGATTAGAATGTTAATTAGTGAGAAGGAAGGGACTTGACATCGGTAAAAGGATTTATTTTATTATCTTATAGTTATTTAAGCAACTAGTGCCGAAAATAATACTTTATAAAGCGAGTGGCTTTTATTTCACGAGACCGTAGGTCGAGTGAAATAATGACAAGAGCTTAATAAAGTATTATTTTGCACGTGCTTGCTTACAATATTTTTTATAATAACGTGCAAAAAAGTATTTCTACCAATGAGTGATTTTCATGACAACATTTAGTTTCCATGGCGATATTCGAAAATGCAAAGTAGTAAAAGAAAAGTTGTAAAATAATTTTCTAAAAGTATTGTTTGGCGTGAAATTTGTGTTCTGGAGATATTCATGGAGATATTCACGACATCATTTGGTTTTTCTACCAATCAGATACTCTTATTTACTTTACCGCACTAGTGCCGAAAGTACTACTTTCGTCCCTGTCTGTGACGTAAGCACGTAAAGTGTCATTTTCGCAACGATTTATGAATGAATATGTTATAAAAAAAGTGAACTTTTTTGCACGTTGTTATAAAAAATGTTTTAAATATTAATGAGATTTTAAAAAAAATTGGGAAAATAAAATATAATGAGAAAAATTAAATTTAAAATGTTGATGCATTAATTTATTTTTTTCGATGTTTTACTCTGTAACCATTTTTACTGAAACACTTCAAATAATAAATATCATTCGAAAAAAAACCTAACTTGTAAATACCAGAATCCAAAGTAAAAATGTACATTGAATTCAGAAATATTCAAAAACCACCTTAGTACCATTCAATATTTTTATAATAATAAAAGAGTCTGTCTGTGGATCGTAAAAGACCTACTTATACTGCCCTCAGAAATTTGAAATTTTTAAGATAGATTCCCTTTAATACCAACGCGTACACCTGAGGTTTAGTTTTTTCATATTTGTTCCATTTTTAGAGAAAATTCAAATTTTCTGAAAAAATACATCACTTTCGCTCAAATCCGATCATTTTATCCCTTTCGTGTTGCCATTCGACATAGAAGAAATTAAAATGAACACAAAAATTAATTAAAATTGAAATTGCTTTTATTTTCTTGCCATTACCTTCAGAAACTAAATGAATGATTTGAAAAGTAATTGAACGTGCCAATGAGCTAAATGTTTTTTTTTAAAAACGGAATGGAGGATTTGACGTGAAATAACATTGTTATACAATTATGGTTAATTTTGAATTTATCACGAAAATTGCGATGACAGTATAAGTTCATATTGAGGAAGACTTTTGTGATATGAGGATGTGCATTTTATAGTGATTTATTTTTATTTTGGAATTTTAAAGCAATATAAGTAACGGGATTTTATTCTTTATAATGAACGGGAACAAAGGCAAAACTTATTATCCTATAGCACATTAAATGACACATACTTGGATCGATTTGATATTCTTTTAGTCCGTGCGAAGAACGGGTATTTATTTGCTAGTTATTTAAATAATCAAGTACTTACAAATCACAAATAATTTAACAACGCAATAACTAAATGATGTTTAAACGATAAGGTAAGAAATATTATTCCACTGTTAACCAACTGTGTCAATTCTGTAAATGTGTCTTTTCCTTTGATAGCCTTATGCGGCGGGGAAACCGAAGAGGGGAGAAATAGTGAATGATTCTTCAAATGAACTTCAAGCCATGGAATTGCAATCGGTGAGTTTTTTAGCTTCTGAATTTTTTTTCCATTATTATTTTTGAATTAATATTGTTTTTATATATAAGAATTAAAATAAAGATGTTATGTATATTTTTAAATTGGGCGAATTTGAATTCAATTATCAATAATATAGTTTGATTTTGCCTTGATCCTTTTTGAACGGAATTAAATGGGCTTTTTTTAAATTAGAAAACGTGAATTTATGCTGTTTATATGCATTAAATATGTAATGTTGCAATTAAAAAATTTACGATGCAGTAGCAAAGCTTTTAGCACCTTCATTTCCGAGTAAAGAACGTTAAAAAAAAATTATTAGTTTTTCGGGTACTCAAATTTTGCTACATAAATTGTTCAATACCGTGGCATTCATTTCTCATATTTATTTATTCAGATAAACTTAAGCAGAAAAACAACTTATGCGTGACAGTTTTCTTGACACTAATTGAATTTTAATTAACTTTAAATAAAATAACTCCAAAATTAAATATCAAGGAAACATAACAATATGCCCCGAACTTTTTAATTCTAAAATAAATGCTATGTAAGATAAATACTATGTAAAAAAAAATTATATCCAGTACAATATAATTATGCTTTTGTAATACCTCAATATTACGTACTTTTGTTTGAGAATTGTAATAATAATAACTTAAAAGAAAACATACAGGGGAAAACCATTATGCCCAGGCGGGAATACAAACACAATTACATGAATAAATAATAATAAAATGTTTGTTTACAAGCAATACAGGATTCCTAAAACCATTTAACAAACAACACCCTCTGATACAAATTTTACGGGCTGGGGAGCCCATTCGGTTAGGCATTCGCTTGGCATGCGGAAGGTCCCAGGTTCGGGTCCGGGCATCGCCAAAATAACTGCCGACCTATAAACGGCAAGTGCAGCCAAAAATGTCCGACGAATAATACCCCGTGTGGAGGGAGTGCACGTTAAATATCATTCAAAGTCCTAACGCTGCGTACGATGTCGCCCTTAACGGTTGCGTTGGGTGCCTACTCAGGTGCCGGCTCGTCACTTGACTGTGGTTCTAAAATACGACGCCCGTCACCAATAGCCCTCGTGTAGCTCTAGTGCGACGATAATTCAAAACCTAACCTAACAAACAATACTGCACTCTTAAAACAAAAGAGTGAAATTCACTCCTATAGGAGAAGTGCATTTTCGGCACCGGAAAGGAGTGGAAATTAACTCAGACTGAGTTAAAACCGCTCGTTTGTTTTAAGAGTGTGGATTCCTAAAAACCATTAACAAACATCTCTCCCTTACACATGTCTGAAACCAAATCTCAATTGTTGGACGGTCCCCAGCTTTCCTTAAAAACCTGCCGTCTCTCACATCCTCGGGAAAGAGCCCCAAGATCGCGCCCATCCCTCTACAACCACCTTCCACCCCCTTCAATCTACCTCAATGGACCCGTCCATCGCCAGGGGCAACGGCCAATCAGAGGCGTTCCCCGGGCCCATTGGACGAATGCCATTACATTTATATGTCTCGAAAAGCGCTTGTCTCTCGTCATTCCTCCCTTTTTAAACCATATTTGGCAACTTATATCTCTTTTCTAGTGAGAGAGCGGCCAAGGGTTGGCGACTTTTGGCCCCGCGAGGTGAAAAAAGGGAAATTTGGGGATTTTTAGGGTTGAACCGAGGGACATAGTTTGGGAACTGTGGTTAATGAGTGAGTCCACCCGGCTTCTATTGGGATTTTGTTTTTCCTCTGCTTGGAAATGAATAACTAAATGAATGAATATTTCTCTACTTATATTATAACCCTTTAGTCCCAATGACAATTTGGAATCATCATTTTAGAAAAAAAATTCTGATCGTCTATAGCCATTTATGATATCAAAAAGCACATCATTCGATTCCTCAAACTTTTTTCTATTAGAAAATATTTTTTATTAATCAAAATAGATATCAGCCCTATTATTTTTTTTTAATTGTGATCAGAAACATGATGATGCCAAATGGCATCACTGGGACTGAAAGGGTTAAAAGGATTTTTTTATTACATTTGTTTAAAAAAAAAAGGAAATTAATTGTTATTAAAGAAAGATGTTTTTACAATAATTTGCTATATGAAAAAGCTAAAAGATTAATTAATATTATTTTTTTCTAAATGAGAGTGGTGTATAAATTTCGGTATAATATCAGAAGGTTAGGAGTATTAGTGAAGAAATTGAAAATTCTTAAAAATCCTTCGATTGAGTTGCATCTATCAAACCACTAAACTAAACTAAACTCCTCGGCGCAACAGCATATTAGTGGGCCAAGGCCTACCGTGCCAATTTCAGCTTTCGTGACCTAGGGCTCTGGGGTTCTAGGAATGTGTCCCGGTAAGGTGGTCAGTCTCACGCGGAACCCCCAGTAGTTAGTTCCCAAGCACGCTTGGTCCCCATTTTTACCGACCCACTTAAGGGATGAAAGAATGGGTCAACCTCGCCCAATCCGGGATTCGATCCCCGGACCTGTGGCGTGGCAATGCGAAGCACTACCACTAAGTCACTGGGGCCATCAAACCACTAATAGCAGTTAAAAATTAAATGCAAAGCATGGTTGCAGAATAAGTTAGTATTACTACAATTCTCTTCATTTTGTTTCTTATTAGTTTTTTAGTACTTAGTATCTTATAGCTGGGAAAATTTTATATTAAGAAGGTTCTGAACATAACAACTTTAATCATAAAATATCATGTTTTATGCTTCTTAAAATTCCGAACTTATTTGGGTGAAGGAAAAAAGTAAAAAAAAATAGAAATGAAATTAATTTAAATTCAAATTAACTATTTCTAAACATGTAATAATCAGGTGTCTAACAAAACTGCAGCATGCAATTTTAATCAATAATTTAACTCGGGTTGCAATCAAATGTTTTAATGGCTTTTAACACCAAGCATATTTTCCTCCTTAACTATGAGTTTTCAGCCTAATTGCGATGCGATCCTTGACAAATCCCGCCAAAGCCGCCAAGGGATCCCGGAAATCCCATGTTAACGCGACGACTGAGCTTGGCGACTAATCACTCTCTCCCGCAGTGAAGCAAACACTACAAGTGGGGGGAGTAAGTGGCGGTTTCCAGTGGCGTTTGTTTCCAACTTGATGCGTGTTGCCCGGGGCAGTTAAGGGAATTTAATAGATTGAAAGCTCAAAAATTATCATGAAGGATAACTCCTCGGCGCAACAGCCCATTACTGGGCCAAGGCCTGCTGTGCCCATTTCAGCTTTGGTGACCTAGAGCTCTGGGGTGCTAGGCATACGTCCCGGTAAGGTGGTCAGCCTCACTTGGAACCCCCAGTGTTTAGTTCCCAAGCATACTTGGTACCCATTTTATCGACCCACTCAACGGATGAAAGGATGGGTCAACCTCGCACAATCCGGGATTCGATCCCCGGACCTGTGGCGTGGCAATGCGAAGCACTACCACTAAGCCACTGGGCCTCAATATAGGATAACAATCTTAAAAAAGGGAATAGAGGCGATTCTTCAAATCGTTGTGCCTCTGTGTCCAATGAGAAAAAAAAAATCTAAGTTTCTCCGTCTGTATTGAATATTTCTACAAACGGCTTTTCTTTTTCAAATGATAAATTTAGCTGGCTTACAGGGCTCTATAATTGTATTTTTTTTAAATTTGATTCCAAAATTTTGTTGTAAAATTATTTATTAAAATTTAAAAAAAAAATAAAGATTCGAACCTATTTCACAAATAGAGACCTGTATGTCAGAAATATTTATGATACAAAGAAAAAAAACTGTGTAGAAATAATCAACAATAAGAAATATGTGACTGGAAAAAAAAAAAATTCTCCATTACATTAATACAGAACTTTGGTGACCTGCGAACATTCACATGGCTTATTAAAACGTAAATACTCACGACATAATATTTTTTTAAAAAAATCTTTTTTCACATTTATTAGCATTTATTTTCATTCCACACTAATCCAAAGAAAGTTTTTTTTAAAAAAAATTAGCGGGAACTTACAAACAGCTCTTGGCTATTACATTTCATTTATACACAGACAAATAATCTCATATCCATCACCAAACCGTTTAACTTCTCCTCTTAAGAGCTTCCGAGATCTCTTGGCATCCCCCCTTGGCGCAGAGGCAGCAACCCTTACCCTCCCCCCCCCCCCCATCCCCAAAGGGGGGGGGGGAGAAAACAACCCCCCTTCGGGGGAAAACCGAGCGAAAACCCTCCGCGAATCATTAGATGTCGACTATTCTCTCCTCTCCCGGACCACTAAAACCGTGATTACGCATCTTGTGTCGCTAATTCCCGCCGCGCCATTTTCAACATCCTCCCCACCTTTGTTTTGTTTTTATTTTTGTTGTTAACTACAACTTCGACTGCGTTTTTTTTTCCCCGCGCTTTTTTCCTTCTTGGACATTGACTACTACTTCAACTTCGAGAAGAGTGGTGTTTCTTCTTCTTCAACCTGTTGGCTGTTCTTCTTCTTTTAGCGGGGTTTTGTTGTTCCGGAGTTGGCAGACGATATTTTTTTTTATTTTGTGGCCAGACTGTTTTCCGGAAGAGAAGAATTCTTTTAGAATCTTTTCGTGGTTGGGGGGTTTTGTGGGACAGTTTTTTTGTTATTCGGTGTCCGTTTTCGGTGATTTTTTTTTTATTTGATCACGTCTCGTTGCGGATTTGTTTTTTTTGTTGGTGGTAGCTCTTTTGAACGGTTTCGGAGATGGTTTTCGGAAAGAAACTTTTTATTCCTATTTCAGGAGACCTTGAAAGAAATAGCGAGAAAGTGTTTTTAACCAGTCATTTACAAACATAAAAATTTAAATCAAATTTTAATTTATTTTAAAAGCGCGATTATTACATAATTTTAAATAAATTAATTTTATTTTTAAAATTTGCCGATTTAAAAAAAAATTTCAAATTTAAAAAATATATATCATTATATAAATTGAATAATTACAAACAAATGGACTAATATTTAAGTGCTATTTAAATGGACTGATCGGTTGATTCTTACGCATAACTGTTTGATTTATGTAACTTTTTTGTAACTTGTTTGACTTATGTCCGCAAGTGTCACAATTGAATAAGCTTTTATGAATCCAAAGTCAAGTATCTCGTTTTTAGTGTGAAAAACATTGAATGTGTTGACTTTGTGGCTAATAGAAGTTCAACATTACAAAGCATCGTGTCTGTGAATTTACCTACTGAGTGAAAAAAAAACTGTATTAAAACTGTGACAAGTCAAATCAAAAGGATTGGCATCTTAACAATTGAGAAGAGTGTAAAACCTAAAAAGGATTTTGCTTCACATTTGAAGACTGAACTTAACCTTCTTTTGATTTAGTGATTGCGACAGAGAAGAGGACCTTTTTCGACTTTCGGGTCCAACATGGCACAACTCTACGACTCCTACTCGTATAAGGTAAGTTTATTTATAAATTACCCGGCGTTGCTCGAGTTCGATGAGCAAATATCCATTTAATGTTTCTTTACATTTTAAAGTTAATTAATTGTTGGTTGGATTGTTGGTTCTTTTTTTTTAAAGATAATTCATGTGATTGCAATTTTGAGCCATCGTATTAAGGGGGGATGGGCGTGCTGGACTGGGGGTCTCCAAAGCAAAGTGCACCAGTGTTAATCCTTATGGAGAAAAAAATATTTTCTCTGCCACATTTCTCCGGCTGTATTGAATATTTTTTCAAGCGGATTTTTGTGTGATAAATGTAGTTGACTTACAGGTCCCGACATTCCCACTTTTTGAAATCGGTTTGAATATATATTTTTTAATTTTCAATAAATAATTTTACACAAAACATTCGAAGCAATTTCGAAAAGTGGGAAGATAGAGACCTGTAAGTTATCTACATTTATTATTTAAAAAAAAAACCGTTTGTAAAAATCTTCAATACAGCCGGAGAAATGTGGCAGAGAAAATATTTTTTTCGACATTGGATTAACACTGAGGCACTTGAGTTTGGAGGCCCGCGGTCCAGCGCGCCCATTCCCCCTTAAAGCCAAACAATTAGAATTCTTTAATAAAAACTTTAAAAAGTAAAAATGTGTTTGATGAGTTGAGTCTATTTTTAAACGAAGCCTTATTTGTCGTTTTGAGAATGGAAGATTCGTACGGGGTTTATTGGTGGGATATAAGACATTGTTTGTCGTTACTGTGACGTCACCGTAGGCGTGGCCATTCCAGTAGTCTATTGAACTCCTATTGTATCGGCCATCTTTATTTTAACATACGTCTTTATGCAAATTTAGTGTAATAACGCGTGTTGCATAGTCTACAACAGCCACTCAAATTGTCAATATATCTTTTTTCTGTATCTTACCATGAAATGTAGATTACAATCTTAATCTTAGAGGGGAGCCCAGTCGGTTAGGCATTCGCCTAGCATGCGGAAGGTCACAGGTTCGGTTCCGGGCATCGCCAAAATAACTGCCGACCTATAAACGGCCCGTGCAGCCAAAAATGTCCGACGAATAATACCCACTGTGGGGGGAGTGCATGTTAAATATCCTTCAAAGTCCCAACGCTGCGTCCGATGTCGCCCTTAACGGTTGCGTTGGGTGCCTACTCAGGTGTCGGCTCGTTACTTGACTGTGGTTCTAAAATACGACGCTCGTCGACAATAGCCCTCGTGCAGCTCTAGTGCGACGATAACTCAACCTTACCAAACCTAATATTGCCACATAAATAGCGATCATTACGAGCAGTGGTTTTTATTTAACAACCAATATTTAATCAAAACCCATATAAACTAAACTCACCTTGTATTTAAAAATCTATTTTTAACCGGGGATGGGGAGCCCAGTCGGTTAAGGCATTCTCTTAGCATGCGAAAGGTCCCAGGTTCGGGTCCGGGCATCGCCAAAATAACTGCCGACCTATAAACGGCAAGTGCAGCCAAAAATGTCCGACGAATAATACCCCGTGTGGAGGGAGTGCACGTTAAATATCCTTCAAAGTCCTAACGCTGCGTACGATGTCGCCCTTAACGGTTGCGTTGGGTGCCTACTCAGGTGTCGGCTCGTCATTTATCTGTGGTTCTAAAATACGACGCCCGGTCACCAATAGCCGCCTCTAGTGGTCACCTCTAGTGCGACGATAATTCAGACTAAAACTATTTTTAACCGTCTCCAATCAAACCTCTGACTTGCAAAACAAACACGTTTTCAATTTAGTTTTTAATACAAATAAACTTTAGTTTTAAATACAATAAGGCAAATTTAAAAAAAAAAATATTATTACCTCATTCATCCTTTAACAGAACGATTATTTTGCTACAATGCATTATTTGCCCCCTCCCCTCTTTAAAAGTTAAAAAAAAACCTTGCCTGATTGGATATGCACTCTCTGCCTGTTACTATGGCAACCAGGGAAATGAAGACAAAATACCACCACCCCTCCCCACCCCCGACATTTCTAGTATAATAAAAATTCCCTTTTCGAACCACTTCTACTTCGAGAGGTGTTATTTGTAGAGATGAGTTGGGCATTTGTTGTTATTTAAGGGGACCCAAAACATTATTTCTAGTTTAGTTTTAGTTTGAATTATCGTCGCACTAGAGCTACACGAGGGCTATTGGCGACGGGCGTCGTATTTTAGAACCACAGTGAAGTGACGAGCCTACACCTGAGTAGGCACCCAACGCAACCGTTAAGAGCGACATCGTACGCAGCGTTAGGACTTTTGAAGGATATTTAACGTGCACTCCCTCCACACGGGGTATTATTCGTCGGACATTTTAGGCTGCACGGGCCGTTTATTGGTCGGCAGTTATTTTGGCGATGCCTGGACCCGAACCTGGGACCTTCCGCATGCTAGGCGAATGCCTAACCGACTGGGCTCCCCAGCCCTCATTATTTCTAGAAATAATAACATTAATTCGTAAATTATGTTGGTTTTATTTAATGTTCACTCTAAATAAACATTTTCTAGCAATAAAAACAAATATTTACAAGAAGTTTTTTATTTATTTAAAAAAAAGTCAAAATCTTGAACTTTTTTTAAAACGTTACTCCTCTTTCAATTTTGAGAATAACTCCACCAAATTTTTATTAGTTTGTTTTTTAGTACTATTTGTTCAAGAACTGTGCATGGATTTTAAAATGTGAGCTACAGTTAAAAAGTAACATGCATTTATACCGAAAATCCCAAAAAAATTATTGAATTCAATTTTTAAAAAAAACTATACATAGTAGACCTTATTCCATGCACAATTTTGTGCACCATATATATAAGAACACAGGTTAAAAATTTCAAAATTCTAACTTAATTTAGCAAAAAATCCTTAGGGATTTATTAAACACAAGAATTGAAAAACGCGAAACAGAGAGAAAAAAAAAAGGTTGAAAGCAGACGAAATACGTATTCAAACTTATAGGAATGACTCCAGAAAATATTTAATAACTTTTTTTCTACAGAAGATATCATTATGAAACTTCCAGTAAATGTCCAGAAAGATATTGTGAATAATAAGTAAATACTGAAAAATCGATATTTTGACCAATTTTTGGGTACCGCGTCTCCTTAAGGGAAATATGACAATCGGTTAAGGACACGGAGGATGCATTGGAAGGTTCTGTCGTCGTCTTGGCCATCCTATAGCGTTGAACTGAAAATCCCATCAATAATAAACTCCACTTATGTGGGGTACAGCTATGATATAATGGCCGCGGAATCTCCATTGGCGACTTTTGAAAATTTAACGTAGGGTTGCTATATATCTATCGAACTTTATGGAACGTGAAGTGGAATGTTTACCACATTTGGGCATTTCCGTTGCTAGGCAACGTAACGCTAATCGCCAAATCAAGACCGGTCAGTATATCATAGATGTTCCTCTTACGGTACTGGCGAGCGTCACGACAAATGTTTTCCTGGTCCTGAAGCAATGCACGGTGTTTCTGTAAGGTTGCGTTGGGTGCCAGCTCGGGTCTATTGGTTTGGGTGCGAAAGTGAGGAGCGAGAAAGCAATTGTAACTTATAATTTTAAAGCTATTTAAACTTAATTTGGAAGTTAACACTTAAACTCTACTAAAATTTTGAAGGTCCACAACATTTAGCATTAAAGAAGCTAAAATGTATACACTCTTAAAACAAACGAGCGGTTTTAACTCAGTCTGAGTTAATTTCCACTCCTTTCCATGCCGAAAATGCACTTCTCCTATAGGAGTGAATTTCACTCTTTTTCGGAGTGGGTAAAAGAAATAAAAGACAACAATCTGCGTCCTACACTCTTAAAACGAGCGGTTTTAACTCAGTCTGAGTTAATTTCCACTCCTTTCCATGCCGAAAATGCACTTCTCCTATAGGAGTGAATTTCACTCTTTTTCGGAGTGGGTAAAAGAAATAAAAGAAAACAATCTGCGTCCTACACTCTTAAAACGAGTGGTTTTAACTCAGTCTGAGTTAATTTTCACTCCTTTCTGGTGCCGAAAATGCACTTCTCCTATAGGAGTGAATTTCACTCTTTTGTTTTAAGAGTGTAGGGCCCCCTAAAATTTTGTTGTCGCTAGGCCCTGCCTAACTAGAACTGGCCTTATAGAAGATTAGTACCTTAATATATTGTTTAAAATAATTTTATATTGGCACACAGCCTTAAAGCTGATTTCCGGCAGGGCAAACGGGGCACGTGCCCAGGGCCCCCCCACTTTAAGGGGCCCCCAAATTTTCTTCGTGAACATTTATGCTCAATACAACTGCCCCAAACTTTTTAACATGAAGTATGCAAAAAAATTAAATTCATGAACCAAAGTTGACTGTGAAATTGTGTTTAAAATCTGAATTAATCAATTCACAAAAAAATAGTTATTTTGGGGGGGATTGAGCATGCTTTCCAAGCTAATTACTTCAGCTATTTTTTTTTGGTAAGCACTGTAAGGAAAATACACACAAATATTTTATCGAGGTATGTTTTGGGGCCCCCAAATTTGCTCGTGCCCTGGGCCCCTAAAGTTGTCAGTCGGGCCCTGCACAGCCTAAGAGGTTTTCAACGTGAAAACAAGACTTGGGATAGGTACAATTTACAGCCACGCTCTTTTTATTCACACATTTTTATTCTATTATTATTAAATTTAGCGGCTAATTAGGTTAATTTTTAAATCAAAATTTAATAATTATTATCGTTTGCAAAAATTATTTCATAATTTCAAAGAATAAATATGTAATATTCTTCTCTTTTAATAGAAAATCAAAACATTTCATATTAAAAAATAAATAAAAGCGAAAATTTAGAATTCTCTATGCATCTTTCTTCAAACTCAATAATGAATATCACAATATATAATGAACCATCAAAAGAACTCTATTGTGATATTACAACAATCCAAACTGAATTATATCACATAAATATTCTTTCAAAAGTTTTATTTTTATTTTAAATAAAGTTTCTCGTACGTTTAACGAAATGGCAACAGTGAAAATATTGAATAAAAATGGAATTTGCCTGTTATTTCAATGTAGATTAAATTTTTACTTATTTAAATTTTTAATGAACTTCTAATTTAAATTTTTTAATGAAATTTGTAATGTAGCCTAATCTGATTTTTTGCTTCAAAATGGCGTATCCTACTTGTCTGTGGGACTTGTGGTTCTTTATGTGAAAGTGGGTGACAGACAGACGGATGGACGGACAGACGGACGGACAGACGGACGGACTGTACGATTATAATACCTTCCACTTTTCACGTTATAAACGTAGTGTGGGAGCTAAAAGGTCCGCAGCAGAACTCTGTGTTGCTTTCTTTCAAGTCTTCGCTGTGTTGCCAGCTATTTCTTTGTAAAAAAAATTCCCGTCTTCTTATTTCCGAGGGAGAGCAACAAAATATCTTTTGAAAACGCGATTCTTAAACACAAAATGTAATATCTTTTGCAAGAAAATACTTTTTTCTTTCCTCCTCCATACTTTTGTGTATGGGAAGCAGAATATATATTTATTTTCCATCATGTTTTTGATGGTTTGTTTTGTGAAATTCCTTCTCCTTTTTTTTGATGCATTAAATGTGTTCGTATTTTTATTTTAAAGAATTATATATTTTGTGCTACGCGAAAAGTTTTGCATCATAAAATATTTTTGCTGGTAGTCTTTTTTTTTTAAATTGCGCTGCAGATTTGGAGTTTAAACACGGAATAACCTTCGGTAAAGCTTTTGTAATGGGTTACAAATTATTTCTGGCATAGTATAATTGACTCCGAAAAAGCGTTGTCATTACTTGTAGTTGTAAGGGTGACACAAATTTGTAGTGTATTGAAAAAAAACTGCTTAGTTTCTTATTAATTTGTAATTAATATGGGAATTTCTTTTAACTCACTCATTGTAAAGAAGTGTTTAATATTCAAAGTGGGGGCTGGGGAGCCCAGTCGGTTAGGTATTCGCCTAGCATGCGAAAGGTCCCAGGTTCGGGTCCGGGCATCGCCAAAATAACTGACGACCTATAAACGGCCCGTGCAGCCCAAAATGTCCGACGAATAATACCCCGTGTAGAGGGAGTGCACGTTAAATATGTTGCAAAGTCCCAACGCTGCGTACGATGTCGCCCTTAATGGTTGCGTTGGGTGCCTACTCAGGTGTCGGCTCGTCACTTGACTGTGGTTCTAAAATACGACGCCCGTCGCCAATAGCCCTCGTGTAGCTCTAGTGCGGCGATAATTCAAACTAAACTTAATATTCAAAGTGTTAAATTTTTTTCTTTGCAAAGGACCTCAGAAAATTGGCCGTCAAAAAATTATTTTCATTTGGTTTTATTGCTCCCAAAACTAATAAATAAGCAATAAAAAGTCAATTGAATTGCAATTAAAATGACTTTAAATTAATAATGGTTAGAAGTTTACTATGGGGTATTTATTACGCTTAATTATCAGCAACAAAAAGTTCGCTGAATCGAACAATTACAATTTAAAAATGCAATGGATCTGTCTAAGTGTTCCAAAAACAACAAGAAGTTCTTAAAGAACTAAAATAGCCTACTTTCCTGTTACTTAAATACTTACTGAAATTCTAATCGGGAAACAACTAGGTTCTTAACAGTAAATATCATCAACAACTGTTTCTACACTAGATTTATACACATTAGAAAAAATCGCTAAACACAGCATCTAGCTATAACATAAACTTCTAAAAGCCAAAATCATCTATTTCCCTTAATATTCTTTCGCAAATTAACCTAATATTATATATCGTCTGCTCGATTTATTTGTAGTTCACGACGAATAATTAAATATTTATTAATAACAAATGTAATGAAACTACTCCAAACTGCATTAAAAAAAATACGAAATGTAAATTAAAACTAAGCACAATTGTATGCAAAAAATATGCCTTGCCGCTTTCTTGGTAAACAATTAATGAACAATCAAAGAATCACATTGTGCTACATTTTATGACGTTATTCCAAACTGATTCGTGAAAAAGTTATTTTGCTTCAAATATATTTTAAATAAATAAAGTTTCTCATGCCATTGTTGATTTGGCAACAGTGATTTAAATGACTCAAAATTGAATTCCAATGCTAATTCAATGGGAAATTCGCCGACAGATGGTAAATTTATGTCCGTCCGGACGTACAGACAGGCGGACAAAAAGTATGAAAGTTGGGTCCCTGAGGTCATAGCTTTCTAACAAAAAAAGAATTTTTAAGATCAGATGTATAGAACCGATTTTGGAAGGGGGATACAGACGGACATCGACCGCATGTCAATACCTACTTTTCATTTTTTTAATTCCTTCGAATTAAAAAAAAGAAAAGTAGGCTAAAAATGTGATATTGCTTAGTAGGAGATTAGTAGGATTTTAACGCCTGAATTGGTTAAAAGGTTAAAGTGAAATGACCATGTTTCAGACAAAATTAAACAATTCTATCTTCTACTCACCATATAGGTCTTTTTTCAATGCACGCCCACAAGTTTGATCCAGAAGAAAATCCATGAATTTTCCCCCTTTTTAAAGGATCGTTTTTGTTGATCTAACAATATCATAATTATTTGCATCTATACCTTAGCACTCTAAAGCAAATGTTTATAGCTTAAAAATATTTTTATTTGTACGAAATTTTATAATTATGAAAAATATTGGTTTTAGACATATAATTGAGAGCATACTACCTTATGCTTACTTTTTATTTGTTAAGGGGACGCATTACCCAAAATTTAGGGCTGCCCAGAAAATAAGTAAACATACTCGAATGCTGTGAGCTAAGGATATTGCAAAAAAGAAGGGATCCTTTATAATGGAGGAGGGTTATTGAAAACGATATAGTGGTTTGGTAAAATGGTTTTTAAAATTTTATGTTGATTTTTTTAATTTTTAATTTTTTCAGCTTGTGAATGGTTAAATGGCTTGTAATGGTAAATGGTTTTAAGTAAATTAATGTAGAGCTCCAATTTTTTCCTATGTTGAAACATGTGCGTTTGACAAAAGTTGGTATGGGATAAGGTCTAGTGCGATTAGATTTTTTTAAAAAAATTATAAAGTTGAAAATTTAAAAAAAATCTTATTTTGTGGCCATTTTTATACATAAAGCTACATAACTATTTTTGTTTAACTGACAGCTCAATATCCATACCAAATTTTATTAATAGATGTTGTGGGAACACTTTTAAAAAAATCCATTTAAAAATTCTTTAAATTGTAGGAGGAGTAGCATTTTGAAAAAAACGTTAAAATTTAAATTTTTTTTTAATTTTTTGAAAAAACTTACGTTTCACTATTAATTATTTTTTCGTATATGTTTATTGAACGTTAGTTCTTTGTAAAAATAGTTTAATTTGAATGCCAGCGATAAAAATACTGGATTTAATTTTTTGGGTACCGCGTCCCCTTAAATAAAATACTAAATAGAAACAAGTCAATTTTTAATTTAAATTCACTGTTTTTAAGAGGGACTGTCAGTCCCATAGAGCTAATGCATTAGTTTTCTAATCACAACTTCCGCAGAAGTATTGCTTTGCCATGCTAGCCCTTTTTTTCCCAGGTATGAGAATCAACATAACATCGAAATGAAATAAATTTTGAAACAAAAATGTTATCTAGTTATTTAATTATTTATTTTTGAAGTTTTAAAATGCCAAAAATTACAGCAGATGGCGACACTATTTTAAAACTTTATCAATTAATAATTAAATAATCGGATGTTATTTTCTATTCAATTTTGATTTAAATTGATGTTATGATGATTCCCATACCTGGTGAAAATGGGATAACATGGTAAAACAATTCTTTTGCAAAAATTGTGATTTCAAAACTAATGCATTAGCTCTATGGGACTGACAGTCCCTCTTAAACAATATATGAGTCGGATGAGAAGGCTACAGATAAGTGCATGCAATTTTACGTTTGAAATGGTTAGAAGGTTATACTCAACTGATATGACATAAGCGATACTATCTACTGCAATAAAAGTCTTCTTCTCTTAATAAAATGAACGCCCTTAAGCTTAGTCCTGAGAAAAGAACATTGGAACCTTAATTAACTGCAATTCAAGCGCGGCTAAATTCATCACGAACTTCCTCCAATTTTTTAATCCCCTTTTTTATAATTTTACTTTGTATTTTTTTTAAAAAAATATTTTTTTCATTTTCTTAAGAGTAATTTTTTTTCTTGTCGATTCCCTCCCTCTCTTCCCCCACCTCTCTCACTATAAGTAATTTTACGACGGAAAAGGAAAAATAATAGTAATATAAAAAAAAGTGAATGAAATTAAAAAAAGTAAATTTCGTCTTTTTACATGCACTGAAGTGAACTACGAAACGTTGAATAATGAGGTTTAACCCCCCCCCCTCCCTCCCCTCCCGCCCCCTCGATGTTAATCCCATTTTAATGACCAAAAGTGGTACCGATTTTTTATTAAAAGATATTTTTATATTTTCGAAATAAAAAAAAACTTAATAGGGACGGGCGAATCATTTTTTCATTCATTATTTAAATATAAAATATAATAAAATAGAATATACATAAAACACCAGCGTTCTAGATAAATTTTTTTATACTCGTTACAGGTTTTTCGTATTTAATGAGAAAAAAATTCCGGACTAGCGAAATAAGAATCAAAAAATGTTAAAAGTTACGGAAAAAAAAGCAATTATTTGAGAGTTGAGAGGGGGAGGGGGGAGGATACTGTAAAATCATCGATATTGATCGGTGGAAAATCGATTGATTATTTTTTCTTCCATTTGCGGATGCATACGAAAGCAGATTCGAATTATAAAATCAAACGATTTTTATTTTATAGGAAGTCATAAAATGTGTTAAAATATGGCGGGCTGGGAAAAACCTTCTCTCGTCTACACTTCTATTTTTATTGCAATTTATTCTCTTAGATGAGGAGGAAAAAATACTTGATTTTTCTTTCATTTGTTTTAAAAATGAAGCATATAGACTGAGGAGCCTAGTCGGCAGGGCTGGATTTCTAAATAGGCTAAGTAGGCTGTAGCCTAGAGCGGCGAATTTTTTGGGGCGGCAAATTTTAAGACCCATTAAAGCGGCATTCGGCATAAAAAAAATATTATAAAGATACGAATATTTTAAAGAAAGAAAACAAATAATTTACATTAATGCGTAAACCGTAAAAGTATATATAGTACTAATATTTTATAGCAAACATGGTCGCTGCAAGGGCAATTGCACCCCCTCCTCCCGGATTTCGAAGTTGAAAGAAAAACAGTAGAACAGTTAAAAAAAATTCGCCTATTTCGCTTTCGATTTAGTGTGTAAAGGTACATAGATGGAGTCTAATATGTGTATCTATTTTAAACAGCACATACCACCCTATTTTGCAGCTACCTTTCCCCGAAGGGGGAGAACATTGTGACAGGGGCAGCAAATCAATCGTAGCCTACAGTCGGCAAATCTTTAAATCCGGCCCTGCTAGTCGGAAAGGCGCTTTTGCCTGACATGCCAAAGGTCTCTGGTTCGGACTCGGGCATTACCAACATATAACTGCCGAAATATAAGGGCAGTTCTACCATAATTTTTAATTTCAGGTATAAAAAAACTTGTGAAATGTATTTTTCAAAGTCATTTTAAATGTGCGTAAAAAAAACTTATAAAGTTTCTATAATTACAAAAAAATGTTCAGCAAGTTAAAAAAAAAGGATGGCAGTTTTTTTTTTAACCGATATCAAGAAACTGCTTTAAACCGGCCTTACAAAAATAACTAATTTTCAATAAAACGGAAGTCACACACACAAAAAAAAACCCGGTTAGTCTTAAAACAGGTTTCAGTTTTCCATCCCTAGATCGTGGGGACGGTAAGGAAATTCATGATATTTTCCGATCTTTTTTGTTGGAACTAACTCCAGTTCAATGCAAATCGATTCTTTTACTAGTTTTACTCACTTAGAAAAAATATTAAAACTCCAATTATTCCAGAAAAAATTAACCTTAAACCAGGTTAAGAGAAGAGAAATCCATATTATAAATATCAAAAGCCAAAATTTGATGTAATCAATTTGTTAAGATATGGTGTTAGTTCAATTTAAAAGTCAAATGAATGTTATTTTTAAGTAAAAAATGTGTTTGAGCACTAAACTAAAAATTTGACATTCGGGACAGGCAATTTTCGGCAATGTTTTGTGTCCTAATTTTTTTTTTAGTTTCTTTGTTTTAAAATGCCGTTTGATAATTATATAAGGACCAGTCTGTTAGTATAAGAAAAAATGAAAACGAATTATTTTTTTTGACAAGTTTTGCCCAAAGGACATAAAAGTAAAACTCATGGTAGAATTGCCCATAAACGGCTTGTGCAGCTGAAAAAAATCCTGATGTCACCCTTTAACCCTTTCAGTCCCAGTGATGTCATTTGGCATCATCATGTTTCTGATCATAATTTTTAAAAAAATAATAGGGCTGACATGTATTGGGATTAATAAAAAATATTTTCTAATAGAAAAAAGTTTGAAGAATCGAATGATGTGCTTTTTGATATCATAAATGGCTATAGACGAACAGAAAAAAATTTCTAAAATGATAATGCCAAATTGTCATTGGGACTGAAAGGGTTAAGTTGCGTTAGGTGCTTGCTCAGGTGTCGGCTCGTCACTTGACTGTGGTTCTCCAATAGCCCTGGTGTAGTTCTAGGGAGAATATAATTCAATTCGACTTTCAAATGTGTTTAAAATAAATGTTATTGATGATTAGCTGAATCCCCGACTCTTAGATTCTTTAATCATGTTAAGAGCTAAAACAGAGAATTTTTGCCTCTCCATCAGAGCAATTTATTCAACGTTCAACTTGGAAAACGAAGCATTAAAACTGTAAAGGTAAGAATAAGCTGGGAGATGCAAGGCGCGAAAAACAATGAAGCTATTTGAAAGTCGCCAAGTTGGTGAGATGTGCACTCTTAAAACAAACGAGCGGTTTTAACTCAGTCTGAGTTAATTTCCACTCCTTTCCGTGCCGAAACTGCATTTCCTCTATAGGAGTGGATTTCACTCTTTTTGTGGAGTGGGTAAAAGAAATAAAAGAAAACAATCCTACGTCCTACACTCTTAAAACGAGCGGATTTAACTCAGTCTGAGTTAATTTCCACTCCTTTCCGGTGCCGAAAATGCACTTCCCCTATAGGAGTGGATTTCACTCTTTTGTTTTAAGGGTGTATTTGAAAGTCTCCAAGTTGGTGATATGTGCGCCCACATAAATAAACCACACGTGCAAACTCCTAACGCAGATTTCTATACAAAATTATTTATTTACATAATTATGATTCTGTAATTGGCTTGTTTTAAGTGACGTATTCCTTTAGCTTTCATTTCCTTACATTTCCTCATTCGGTTCTCCGATTGGTGCTCTGTTTTTCGTGACATTGGTTCAGCAATCGACGCTCGAGAAAGAATGTGTTTTAATTCAAAACATTACTGTTACTATTTAAAACCTGGAGCATGCCCAACGTAAACCCCATTATACCTCACAGAAAAAGGAAAACAAAAAAAGGGTACAAAAGGTAATTACAATAACTTTAAAACATAAAAAGTTCTATGGCAATTACCATTTGATTATTCGCTATTTTCTAGATAACCTTATTTTGAGTCCGACAAAGTACTGGGAACTCGTGTACCAAGTTTAAAGCCCGTGGCTCTTTTAATTCGATCTGCAGAGTGGTTCCAGGAGGACAGACAGACAGACACTCTGACAGACAGACCAATGTAAATAAGTCTGTTAAAACAATTTACCCTTTCAGTCTCAATGACAATTTGGCATCATCATTTTAGAATTTTTTTTTCTGTTCGTCTATAGCCATTTATGATATCAAAAAGCACATAATTCGATTCTTCAAACTTTTTTCTATTAGAAAATATCTTGTATTAATCCCAATAGATGTCAGCCTATTATTTTTTTTTTTAAAATTATGATCAGAAACACGATGATGCCAAATGGCATCACTGGGACTGAAAGGGTTAAAACCCACTTCTTTTTTAGAATCACCATCCTACCATAACGTGTAGAAAAACACAATGTCCATTCGCGAATTTCGACTCCCATCGCAATACTTTTATCAACTTGTATGTCATATTAGGTAATTGAAAGTAAAAAAAAAAATCTCTTGGCCAATGGGGTTGTTTCATGGAGGATCTGGCAATAGCTCCGCGGTCTGTTTTCCTGTCTCTCGAATTACTTTTATTTAGGTTAAGTTGGTTGGTAGACCTATATTCAGGTTAGTGTGCTTGGTCAGCACACAAACCTGATTATCTCTACCAACCAACCAAAACAAATGTAATTCGAGAGACAGGAAAACAAGACCGCGGAGCTATTGCCAGATCCTCCATGAAACAACCCCATTGATTTAAAATCACTTGACGGACAATCAGAAAACTTGTTTACTTTTTTGGCCACTGGGCGAGTAGAGTCACTACAGTCCCTGGACAAATTATTAGACGCACTGCAAGATTTCATGTATCAATCAATGATGAACAAAATACCTTTAGAAGGACATTTGTGTTCCTAAACTTAAGCTATTCAATAGAAAATACTATCTGCTATATACTTAATACATATATCGACATCTTTTTTAATGATATGGTATTCTTTGGTATGTTTTCATCATTACTAAAAAAAATACAGTGCGTCTAATAATTTGTCCAGGGACTGTACGTCTCTACTTCACTACCCTCTCAGAGTCGGCCTCGTCACTTGACTGGTTAAAAATTCTTCGTGTAGCTTTAGTGCGATGATATTTCAACCTAACCCAGTACTTTATCTATCCCTTTGTGGAATAAGGTTACTGCGCATCTACTTCCTTAACATCTCTTATTTTTTTTTAGAATATTTTTCATAATTTTCAGTTCTATATCTTATAACTTAAGGGGCCTGGGTAGGCAAAAGAAAAAATATTTATTTTTTGCCTAAAATTCTTGAATTTTTTTCTGCAGTTCAATAACAACAATTTTAAAGACTACACAAAATTTCAAAGAAATACAAACACAATTTTTTCAGAAATTTGATTTTTAGTTGAAAAATTTACGTTTTATTAGACATCTTTAAAATACTCCTTGCGATTCAAATTTAGTCTAATCTGGCTAATACTTTTTCATACAAACTGTTTGAATACAGCTTTATGAAATTGGGCATGGATTTTGCATTCGTGTCTTTGGTTCATTTTTAAAAAAGTAAAATTTGCTGTGACGGCAAAAAAAAGGAATTTTTCAACTACATGAATTACAAAAATTGCAAATAAACAAGACATAATTATCAGATCCTAAAATCCATGCACAATTGTATTTTAAACATTACAATTAATAATTACTCCAAGTTTAAAAAAATACATCAATTTTTGAATCGCAAGGGACCAATTGAACATAATAAAAATATCAAAATATACATGCTGAGTAAAATGCTATTTAAGATAAGTCCCCGGACTGAATAACAGACGAATTTCGCTTGGCAAAAAAAGTTTTTTTTCCCTACACTAAAATAAAAAAAATTCGATATTTTTGAAATTTTTGCCTACCCTATCCCCTTAAGTTTGATCTTATCGGTACACTCTTAAAACAAAAGAGTGAAATTCACTCCTATAGGAGAAGTGCATTTTCGGCACCGGAAAGGAGTGGAAATTAACTCAGACTGAGTTAAAACCGCTCGTTTTAAGAGTGTAGGACGCAGATTGTTTTCTTTTATTTCTTTTACCCACTCCGAAAAAGAGTGAAATTCACTTCTATAAGAGAAGTGCATTTTCGGCACGGAAAGGAGTGGAAATTAACTCAGACTGAGTTAAAACCGCTCGTTTGTTTTAAGAGTGTAGGAAGCCACCTGGGCTTCACTTTGTGATCTTGTTTTAGCATTGGTTTTGACTTGATACCATATCCCCCATACTCTGGCCTCCACCCGATTAAAAACCAACCGAAAAAGAAAAACCCATCTTCTCCTGGAAAATGATGAAAAATGTTTTACGAGCGCAATTTGACTGTGTTGATAACGATTAAATTCTTAAATTAAAGATTTTTGAGAAAGTGAATGGGAGGAGGCTCTTTTTTTCCTATCAAGATATGAAAAAAATATCCGAAGATGAATAATGCGACGGCTTTTTGCAAATGATGGGCAAAAAGAAGAAATAATAAAATGTAGAGTGGATTTTTATTGATTGATTTCTTATGATTTAATAAAAAGTTGGATCGAAGAGGGGTTTTTTTATTGAAGAGGGTATTCGGAAAAAATCGAAAATTAATTTAAATTTCGTTCTGTCACCTCAGAAAAATCGCCATTTTAAACGATCATTCTCCACCAGTTCAAATGTTTTTCTTAACTAAAAAAAACTCCTCGGCGTATCAGCCCATTACTGGGCCAAGGCCTGCCGTGCCCAATTCAGCTTTCGTGACCAAGGGCTCTGGGGTTCTAGGCATATGTCCCGATAAGGTGGTCAGCCTCAAGCGGACCCACAGTGTTTAGTTCCCAAGCATGCTTGGTACCCATTTTATCGACCCACTCAAGGGATGAAAGGATGGGTCAACCTCGCAAAATCCGGGATTCGATCCCCGGGACCAGTGGCGCGGCAATGCGAAGCACTACCACTAAGTCACTGGGGCCATCAAACCACTAATAGCAGTTAAACATTAAATGCAAAGCATGGTTGCAGAATAAGTAAGTTACCACTAAGCCACTGGGGCCTTTTCTTAACTACGTCACTCAAAATTATGAAGTATTGTTCCTGGGTCCCTAAAAATGCCCAATTTCCTTTAAATTAACAACTCTTTTTAAGGTATTATAAGATAAGATGAGGTTAATTTTAAAAATACCTTGAAAAAAATCCTACTTTTAAAGTTAATAACGTGAAGTTCTTAATAAACTAGTATCTTTAAAATCATTTTTAAACACCATTATTCATTCATCTAATTAGTATTTTTTTAAGTATTTAATTAGTTGGTTTCTAAAAACTGCTGGAGGGATTTAAGTATAACTATCTTACTTTTTTTATTTTTAATATTTTCGATGTTTTTTAGGTAAAAGAAAATTTATTTTCACTTAAAAATTTATAATTAAAAAACTGAACAAAATTTTAAAAAAACGCCTTCATTAAAGTTTAGTTGAACATTCATTTAATAACTAGTAAAATTTTCATTTAAAAATATTAAATAGATTCTGAGAAAACGGTATATAAAAAAGGTCATTTTAATAAGGGCTTCGATGGAGGGCTCCGGTCCCCCTTACGGACATTTTTGTTTAGTTAATTGCATTCATATTAGTTATAAGTTTACATTCAAAACAATTCATTTATTCAAAAAACTCAATTAGTGAGCCATGATTCATTTTAACATTCTAACCTTCCTACCTATTAACCTTCTATTATAGTTCCAGCGATTCTTAGTGAAATGGTCTCCAAATTAATAAAGAATAAAAATTAGGTTTAACAAAAACATGACATTTTTCGAATAATTTCTAAAAGTAGAAATTTTAATTGGAAGCCTTTTTTAAAAATGGAACTAATAAAGAATAGCAATTCATTTTGGTAAAAAAATGTAGAGTGGATTTTTCTTGATTTCTTATGATTTAATAAAAATTTGGATTGAAGAGGGTATTCGGAAAGAAATCGAAAATTTATTTTAATTTCGTTCTTTCATGTATACCCAGTCGCCATTTTAAACGAACGTACAATCTCTTAAAACAATTCATGGGCTGGGAAGCCCAGTCGGTTAGGCATTTGCCTAGCATGCGAAAGGTCCCAGGTTCGGGTCCGGGCAGCGCCAAAAAAACTGCCGATCTATAAACGGCCCGTGCAGCCAAAAATGTTCGACGAATAATACCCCGTGTAGAGGGAGTGCACGTTAAATATCCTCCAAAGTCCTAACTCTGCGTACGATGTCGCCCTTAACGGTTGCGTTGGGTGCCTACTCAGGTGTCGGCCCGTCACTTGGCTGTGGTTCTAAAATATGATGCCCGTCGCCAATAGCCCTCGTGTAGCTCTAGTGCGACGATAATTCAAACTAAACTTAAAACAGTTCAAATGTTTTTCTTGTTACCTCCACTCAAATCTATGAAGCGATGTTCCTAGGTCCAAAAACAACCAATTTTTATTTACATTAACAACCTTTTTTTAAGGTATTATAAGGTATAAAGGTATATAAGGTTAATTTAAATAATACCCTGAAAAAAATCCTACTTTTAAAGTTAATAACGTGATGGTCTTAATAAAATAGTATCTTTAACGTCACTTTTAAACACCATTATTTATTCATGCTACTACCAGATAAAAGTTCAACTTTTTAAAACAACCACGAATTGGAGTATCAAGGGGGAATGGGCGCGCAGGACCGGGGGTCTCCAAAGCAAAGTGCATCAGTGTTAATCCTATGGAGAAAAAAATATTTTCTCTGCCCCATTTCTCCGGCTGTATTGAATATTTTTACAAGCGGATTTTTTTATGTGATAAATGTAGCTGACTTGCAGGTCCTGACCTTCCCTTTTTTTGAAATGGGTTCGAATATTTTTTTAATTTTCAATAAATAATTTTATACAAAATATTCCAAGCAATTTCGAAAAGTGGGAAGATAGAGACTTGTAAGTTATCTACATTAATTATTTAAAAAACAAAAACGTTTGTAAAAATATTCAACACAGCCGGAGAAATGTGGCAGAGAAAATCGTTTCTTCGCGTTAATTCAAAGTTACTTTTAAACACCATTACTTATTATCATGCTACTTCGGCCCCCATTTTGTTTTGCCTCCTCCAACGTTTAGAGTAAAACTGTAAGAGTAACTTACTTCAAGAATGCAATTTCTTATTTTTACTGTGCATGTTTCATGTAATCGAAACCTATTTTTATATATATTTATCGGCATGGATAATATCCTCCTAGGAATAAACAAAACAAAAAATAGTTCAACATTTCAAACAAGTATGTCCGTTATCAATATAAGAAAAATACCTGAATGATTGATTTATATTACCGAACAAACGGTATTTAGACCCCCCCCCCCTCCCACCCCCCTTGAAAAAAGAAATATATTCCCCCTCCCCAAAACAAGTGTTTTAGCTGCATTGTATTAGTCCAAAAGGGACCAAATACCATTTGAGCAAAGTAGGTAAACACACGAGTTTCATGAAAAAAATACAAGGTTTTAAAAATTTTGTTATTAAAAAAAATCTATTAAATATTTTTCCTATACTATACTTAATTCTATTCTCACAATACTCTTATGTGCATTTAAAAAAAAGAACAAGTAGGTTTGTAACAGAATCTGTCACTTAACCCGCTTCCACACAACAGTTGTGTTTAACAGGTAAAAAGGCGACAAACACAGCATTGATATTCTATGTTACACATTTACATGCTAAATTCGGCTAGTTTCATTTATTTTGTTTCGAAAATTCAATCATTATTACTTATCGATTGCAAAAATTAATTTGTATTTCAAAGAATAAATATTCCTCGCTTTTAAATAGAATTAAAACATTTCATATATCAACGTACAAAGAATCCCGTAGTGAAACATATTTGACGTCATTTCTAACGGATCGATGTCGCAAAAAGTAAATTTATTTTAATTTATTGTCTAAAAGAATTAAAGTTTCTCGAGCGATTGTTGCGAATGGCATTGGTGATTACATTCTAATAAAAATGGCTTCCCATGCTTTTTAAATGAGCTTTCAATTTTGCAGTTTTTTAAATAATTGAAGTACTTCGAATTAGAATACTTTTCTGAAATTGTCAATGTATTCTAATTTCGATAAGCTGAATTTTTTGACGTGTCACACTTGTCCGTAGCATTTGTAGTTCGGGCTATGACAGTGGGTGACGGACAGACCGACAGACGGACTGAACGATTATAATACCTTCCACTTTTTACGTTATAAACGTAGTGTGGAAGCTAAAAATGAACAGTTTCCATAAACGTTTATTGGAGTTTTAGCATTTTAAGTATACGGGTATGTTTCCAAATATTACAAACTGCTTAAAATCAATTTAAAGAATAATTAAATGGTAGTGAAAGATTCAATGAAATGTAAAATCAAAAGAACTCTTTTTGCGAAAAATATTTCCCCCATTGTTTTGAAACTTTGAGAAAACGTACTAGCCGGTGTAAAGAGGATTACAAGATAAATATTTTTAAATTTTCATCGATTTCGGAATAGGCAGAGGCTACGTGCACGGGCACCATTCACGCATTACGGGTATGGGTATTCACGCGCATGCTGAAGTCGGTGCTTACTGGAACCGTGTTTACATTGCGTGCACGGACATGATATACTTAAAAGTTGAGATGACTCTTTTTTGGGCGTTTTCTCTATAAAAACACCAGTATTGTAGTGCGCATTGAAAGCCTAAACACTCGTTTGGGGCCCCGGGAAATTTGTTTTGTCTAAAAAAAAAACATCGATTCTAGCCATTTGCAATAAAATTTTTTAAAATATTGAAATTTAAATACTTCATGAAAACGTTAAAAATGCGAGTCAACTTTTCCAGGACAAATTTGATCTTCCACACACACAGGGTGAAAAAAAAATCTTATAATTGAGCCGAAAGCATGTTTTGAACCTTTATGCTACTACTTAAAACAAACGTTATCAGTCTGAGTATTATTCCTTTGCAAATGCACTTCTCCTATAAGTGAATTCACTCTTTTTAAGTTACTAGCTGGTGTGAAGGATGAATCGAACTAAAACTGATAATAAGGCCTGCGCAGTTACTACCCGTACGCGCAATGCTTGTACGGCGCCCATGTACGTAGACACTCCGTTCGGGGCATCCTTAAGGGAAAATGTGAAGCTTTTAAGAAAAATTAAATTATTTGTGGATATTATTAGTACCTTCCGTACTGAATAAAACCTTTAAAGTTTTCTATCGTCGTTTTTCGTGTAACCCAATTTGTTCAAGACTACGGTCTTCTTATATTTTTATTCAGACATACCTAATAAAAACTAGACTTTCACGTGGCAAATTTTCTTGGCAATCGTTGTTAATGAATGAATGGGATTCACCGTGTCAATGAATAGTTCTTATTTAGTCTACTTTCCTGAAAGGGCTGGGGAGCACAGTCGGTTAGGCATTCGCCTTGCATGCGAAAGGTCCCAGGTTCGGGTCCGGGCATCGCCAAAATAACTGCCGATCTATAAACGGCCCGTGCAGCCCAAAAATGTCCCACGAATAATACCCCGTATAGAGGGAGTGCACGTTAAATGTGCTTCAAAGTCCCAATGCTGCGTACGATGTCGCCCTTAACGGTTGCGTTGGGTGCCTACTCAGATGTCGGCTCGTCACCTGACTGTGGTTTTAAATTACGACGCCCGTCGCCAATAGCCCTCGTGCAGCTCTACACTCTTGAAACAAAAGAGTGAAATCCACTTCTATAGGGGAAGTGCATTTTCGGCACCGGAAAGGAGTGGAAATTAACTCAAACTGAGTAAAAACCGCTCGTTTTAACAGTGTAGGACGTAGATTTTTTTATTTTATTTCTTTTACCCACTCCGCAAAAAGAGTGAAATCCACTCCTATAGGGGAAGTGTATTTTCGGCACCGGAAGGGAGTGGAAATTAACTCGGACTGAGTTAAAACCGCTCGTTTTAAGAGTGTAGGACGTAGATTTTTTTATTTTATTTCTTTTACCACTCCGCAAAAAGAGTGAAATCCACTCCTATAGGGAAAGTGTCATTTTCGGCACCGGAAAGGAGTGGAATTGACTCGAGACTGAGTTAAAAACCGCTCGTTTTAACAGTGTAGGACGTAGATTGTTTTCTTTTATTTATTTTACACCCGCAAAAGAGTGAAATCCACTCTATAGGGAAGTGTTTTCGCACGGAAAGGAGTGGAAATTACTCAAACTGAGTTAACCGCTCGTTTTAAGAGTGTAGGAGTAGATTTTTCTTTTATTTTTTACCCACCGCAAAAGAGTGAAATCCACTCCTTAGGGAAGTGCATTTCAGCACCGGAAGGGAGTGGAAATTAACTCAGACTGAGTTAAAACCGCTCGTTTGTTGTAAGAGTGTAGGCGACGATAATTCAAACTAACCTATTTTCCCGAAATGCTTTCTATTAGATCCTTTCAGGTTAGCGTCGTCCCATACACTTACATTAAAACCGATGAAAAATAATCGAAACCCGAACCGGTCTCGGCAGAGCTAATGCCTTTTAATAATGGCCTCTAATAACGGGGCAGTGTGTGTTTTTGAATCGCTTTTATTTCTCGGGGGGGGGGGGGGGTAATTTTTGTTTGGATTTAATTTCTTGCTCCTCTTTCTTCAAGGGCACGGCCGTGACCCCTCGCCCCCACTGCCCCCCTCCCCCGATGGCCACAGGTGAATGACGAGTCGGGTTACCGTCATTTGGAGGGATAGCCTCTTTCTGGTGAATTTACGGCAGTATCTAAAAGTATGGTGGACCTTTATTTTTTGAATGACATTGGTCACACAAATTGCTCTTCTTTTTAAACAATACGTATGACTTAATCCGGTAGTTAAAAACAATTATAGTATTTTAAAGAATTATTTATCAATAGTCAATGAGAATTTTTTTTTTAATGTGTTAATTGTTTTATGGAAACTTTTCTTCATTTTCTCAAAAATACATTTCGCCTCCAGTTTATACATAGGGAACCATGGAAATAATCCAGGGCCGGATTTAGATTTTATGCGCCCCTAGGCCCGTGGTTTTTTGTCGCCCCCTCTTCACACCATCGTAAAGGAGGGAGAAATTTGACTTGAGAAAGGTCTTTGTGAAGATAATTTGTATTTTATTCTAATTCATCGTGAAGGAAAATTAATTAAATAAAATAACGAGAGAATAAACTGTTTCTAAATTTTGGTATATAAGCTATAAATAAATAAGACAACGATTTATTAAAATTAATTTAAACCATTTAATACTCATTATAAACTTACAGATATACATATACACTACATTTTACTCAAGTTAAACTGATATTAATATACAAGACTTAAATTTTCTCCTAATAAATCATAAATTTATACGAAATTGGTTTAAAAAAACAGACATTTATGCGAAATTGGATTTAAATCTATAACATTGGATTGTAGTCTATAACATTTTATGGAAATTTTCTGACCAAAAAAAAAAAATGCGGAATAATTTTGCGCCCCTCATCATGGTGCGCCCCTAGGCCCGGGCCTATAGGGCCTATTGTTGGCCCTGAAATAATCATTTACCAAATATGTTTAATCGTTATGAGAAATATCAAAAACGCCTGCATATTTAAAGATCGCTGACTTACAGGTCTCTACACTCTTAAAACAAAAGAGTGAAATTCACTCCTATAGGAGAAGTGCATTTTCGGCACCGGAAAGGAGTGGAAGTTAACTCAGACTGAGTTAAACGTGTTTTAGATGTAGACCGATTTTCTTTTTTTCTTTTACCACTGAAAGAGAGTGAATCACTATAGGAGAAGATTTCGCGAAGTGAATACCAGCTGGTAACGACGTTTTTTAGAGTGTAACCTAGGTAGGTATTAAACTGAAGTATCCTGACTAATTACGTGAACCATTATTGAAAGAATTCGATAAATTTAACCTACAAAAAAATATACTAAATGACTGATAGTAGGTAAGAAATGGGGGTTCTGCATCAGTGGTGGTGGTGGGTGGTGGTATGACGTCATCCACCACCACCACTGATGACGTCACCGGATATGAACACCCATTTCTTACCTACTACTGATTATTTTTGGGCAAAAAGGGCCCAATTCAATGTTTTGGTACTGAAGTTTACCCGCCTACGGTAATAAAATGCCACTTTTTTTTTAAAAAAATCGGTTCGAATATTTTGCTGCAAAATTATTTATTGAAAACTAAACAAAATAGTCGAGCCAATTTCAAAAAGTGGGATTGTCGGGACCTGTAAGTCAGCTACATTTATCACATAAAAAAAAAAACCGTTGGAAAAATATTCAATACAGCCGGAGAAATGTGGCTTAGAAAATATTTTTTTTCTCCATTGGATTAACACTGAGACGCTTTGCTTTGGAGACCAGCTCGCCCATTCCCCATTGCTTATAATTTCTAAAATTTCCAACAGAAAACATTTGGCTACTATAAATTTGGCGATCGAGTGTACCTTACTGGCAACCCTTGACTTGTTGGAGGAACGAGAAATTGTGGCAGGGGGGTAAACAATCCGCAATTATGTTCGCTTATTTTTGTGTTTTACTTTAATAATAAGAGCAGGTTTTTGGAAATAATTACGCTTTTTTCATTCTTTGTCAAATGCGCCATTATCTTTATGCGGATTTCTGTTTATGTACAGGATTCCATTCTGTTTCTGATTTTTCGTGTCTGCAAGAGGTTTAAATTAAAATCCGTGTTAGTTTTGCGATAGTAATTGTCACGTAGAACTTTCTCCTCACACGTTTTAATCACCTCATAAACTAAATTTTATTCTTATTAGCTCGGGGACTTAATTTTTATTAACTTTAATTTTATTGATTATCTTCGGTACACACAACTAGCTATTCTAATTCTTTTCAATATTATTACGACCAAAATTAATTTAAAAAACATTTATATTAATAATAAAAATAAAACCATAACATAAAATTTTCAATTTATTGGTCATTAAATTCTTAATTCGAAGTATTCGTTTATGCAGAGCTATAATTTTAGCTTCCACACTACGTTTATAACGTAAATAGTGGAAGGTATTATAATCGTTCAGTCCGTCCATCTGTCCGTCCGTCACCCACTTTCATAGCCCAAACTACAAATGCTACAGACAAGTGCGATACGTCAAAAAATTCAGCGCATCGAAATTAGAATACATTGAAAATTTCAGAAAAGAATTAGAAGTACTTCAATTATTTAAAAAACTGCAAAATTGAATGCTCATTTAAAAAGCATAGGAAGCCATTTTTATTAGAATTAAATCACCCTTGCCATTCGCAACAATCGCTCGAGAAACTTTAATTCTTTTATACAATAAATTAAAATAAATTTATTTTTGCGACATCGATCCGTTTGAAATGACGTCAAATATATTTCACTACGAGATTCTTTGTATGTTGATATGAAATATTTTCATTCTATTTAAAAGCGAGGAATATTACATATTTATTCTTTGAAATATAAATCAGTTTTTACAAACGATAAATAATACTCATTGAATTTTCGAAAGAAAATAAATGCAACCAGCCCAATTTAGCATGTAATTTTTTTTAAATATAGAATTAATGCTGTGTTTGGCGCGTTTTTACCTGTTAAACACAAATGTTGTGTGGAAGCGGGTTAAGTGACAGATTCTGTTACAAACCTACCTGTTTAAATTTTAAAATCATTGAAATTACCTTATACGATGTATAAATACCTTGATTTATTGAGTGATAATTTGACTGTAGTGTTGTACACACACTCCTAGTTAATATTATAACCCAATATTGACTATTCTTAAAATAACCATTATAATTCTTTAATAAAATGTACAATTAAGCATGTTAATTTTTTTTTAAAAATTTAATTTTGTTTATGATGTTGTAGTTACAATGACGAATATGTCAACTATACAATGAAAAATTATTGCAAAAATTCTACTGACGTTTAAATTTTCTTCTAATACTAAATACTTTTTAACGATGACACCTTGTGTCTTGCGAACATTTTCGTTAAATATTCTTTGAAATAATTTGAAACCAACGAGAAGTAATTTTAGCCAATTTTTCTTTAGCTTAGTTTACGATACATATTGACTCACAACTTGCAGACTGTCACATTGCCGACTGCTGCTAGCACGTCAATATTTAAATATTGTGGTGCAAAGGAATATCCATGTTCTTCGAAACACAAGGAATAAATCATTCATATAGAAATGCAAATTTCATCTCTACTTTTCCAATGTAAGGATGCATCGTATAAAATGTATCTATCTCGTTCAATGGATCGAAAATTCCTTTTTTTTTCATGGGGAACATTATTCAAAAAAACGTATACGTAAAAGTCCATAAAATATCACATAAAATCCTACATTTTTTTTTCCTTTTCCTCCCTTCCCCCTTTCAGATATTCTTAAAAAAAGTTCGGAGGGGAAGGGATGTACGGTTTCTGATATAAAAAAAGTTTTCGGTTTAACCGGCTTTTTCGATTGATGTTTTAAGAGGGATTGTCAGTCCCATAGAGCTAATGCATTAGTTTTGGAATCATAACTTCTGCAGAAGTATTGCTTTGCCAAGTTACCCCTTTTTCCCCAGGTATGGGAATCAACATAACATTGAAATGAAACAAATTTGAAACGAAAATGTTATCTAGTTATTTAATTATATATTTTTGAAGTTTTAAAATGCCAAAAATATACAGCAGATGGCGACATTATTTTAAAACTTTATCAATTAATAATTAAATAACCGGATGTTATTTTGGTTTGAATTTTGTTTTAAATGGATGTTATGATGATTCAAATACTGTGAAATGGGATAACTGGCAAAGTGAAAAATGATGGCATAAGACATGGTCAAATTAGAACAAATGCATATTACGTTAAGAAATGTTCGCATTTAAAGAATGTTTTTATGGACAGCACAGATCAGTAACCGGTTTTTCAAAAAATTGTTTCGCTTTGTAAATTATTTTCGGGATTTACTTAGAAAACCTGGAATATTATATGAAATCTAAAATAGGGCAAAACCGGAGCTGAATTTGAAAAAAAAATGGAAAATAATAAAAAGAAAGCAGCATAAATTTAAATTAAATAATTCCCCCCAAAAAATAAAACTTTTTTTTAACAATCCAAGTAGAGTTTTAAATTATGAAACCTGCTGCTCCAGTTTTAACCGGTTCAGCCAAGAACGAGTTTAACCATAGATATCATAGTTAAAGTATTAGGTTGGCAGATCACGTGACCTCCAATGCTAACGACAGGACGCGCATGTGGAGACCAGGATAAGAGGGCAAATAGGCCAGTGTTGCCACCACATTAATCAGAAAAATACTATGAAAAAATGCCGTTTAATTCTAAGATTACAAAAAAATACCATAAAAATACTAGCTGCTTTAGAATCTTTTTAGTGACTTTAAAAAAGTCGTGAAACGGGCTTTTTTAGTATTTTTTTTTGTAATTTTAGAATTAAATGGAATTTTTTCGTAGTATTTTTCTCCTTAATGTGGTGGCAATACTGGCCCATTTGCCCTCTATTCTGGTCTCCATGCTCGGCCCGTCGTCAGCATTGGAGGTCACGTGATCTGCCAATCTAATACTTAAACTATATCTATGTATTTAACCGAATCCAGAAATTAGCTACTTCGGTTTAACCTTCTCTGGTTTTCCATCCCTAAGCGGGGGAAGGAATGAAATAAAACCAAAAATAGCCTTCGAAAAATGACAGTAAAATGACTGATAGCTGGGAGACTGGAAAGTCATTTGACAATCACTCCCCCTTTTTTATTTTTTATAAATTTATTTAAAGCATGGTTTTTTTATGGAGAGTATCGTTTTCTGTAGCTTATTTTTGTGTTCGCTCGAGCGTAAACGCAACTACCGATCGCAAGGGCGCCATTTTGTTTCAATGATTAGTTGAAGTAGTAGTGTATGTTATAGGTATTTTTTTTGCAATTCTGTTCGTTTGTTTGACGATTTGTTTCTTGGTTCTTCTTTCCAAATTTAATTTTTAAAAAATTAATAAATCTCATAATTTTTTTAAGAGGTTTGTTTCAGGTTACATATTTCCTTCCAGCTTTAAATTTCTGCATTTCTTTTGATAGATGTTCCGATTGGTGCTCTGTTTTCACGTCATTTATTCACCAACGATGCTGGAGAAATAATTTATTTTCATTCAGCATTTCTGTTGCCATTCAAGACAAGACCTGAAACATGGCCAACAAACAAAATTTTAGCTCAAAAAGAATAACATACTCAAAGTAGATTGTAAGAACAAGAATGATATAGTTTATGTTTGACAAAAACAAAGGAGAACAAATTAAGAACAGTAGCAATATTCTTAGTAAAGAGTTGGTAACTATGGTACAAATCACTAAGGGTGTAAAATACCACACGAAAGATATGATTTATTTATTACACTGCTATACAGAAAAGAAAATTTCCAATTACATAGCAGATGCAAGACACTGAAATCGAATAAAATATAGACAACAAACATTGAATTAGAATAAAATACAAACATTAAAAAATGGAATAAAATACAAGCATTAAAATCGAAAAAAAACACACACCAACAAAGAGTTTATAAAGAAAACTAAACTAGAAAAAAAGGAATTATAAGGTTAACGATAAAATATCTCTTTTTAATTTCGTAAAAATATGCTCGACACGGATAAAACGGTTATTTCAGCAATACCTTTAAAACCAAAAAAGTTCTAAGACTGCTACACTTTGCGCATGCACGGTTTTTTTTGAAAACCTTATTATGACGGCAGGTACTAGAAACACATGCTTCAAAGAGTCTTTTAGTTCGAGACGAAGAGTGTTTTCAGCCAGACGGACCAATGCTTGAAAACCACTTGTTCAGAATCAGCACCCTCGTACAGTAAGCACAAAATCTCCATTTTGGGTTTTCGATCCCACCGCAAGACTTCCATTATCTTATATTTCATATTAGGTAATTAAAAGTAACAAAAACCATCGAATCATATTCATGCAGAGGCTTTGTTCACGCCTTTACAGATGAGTCGTCCGATGAAACTCTGGAAAACGGAGGAGCGGGCGTCAACTTTATTTTCCCTGATGGTAGCACAAAACAATTCAAATTCGGAGCTGGTAGAATTGCTTCCAACTACACATGTGAACTCTTCGCCATCCAAGAAGCCCTAAATACTTTTTCTTGTCTACAGGAAACTGAGAGAGCTGGAGGTCTTATTATCTTCAGCGACTGTAAAGCTGCTCTCCAGGCAATTCAAAAGGGCTACACCAAGCAAGTAATCAACATACACCGTGCCCTGGAAAAACTGCTAACTCTAAACATACATTGCGTTCTGCAATGGATACCCGCACACGTTGGTATTGATGGAAATGAGGCAGCCGACTTACTAGCCAAAGAAGCGAGACATCTCAATGAAGGATCCTTTCATCTCGTCACACTCAGCGACATCAACTCAGGGCAAAATCAAATTCAGGGATACGACCATCAAGTTAAAGAACCAAATCTGTGAATTAACAACTAGCAGAACAATAGCAAAAACTTAACTAGACTGAGAACTGGACATCTGGGGGAATCCATCCAGACGGCTCCAGAAAGTACCCCACCTGCAAAATCTGCCTCGAACTAAGTCCAACAACATTTTCCTTGCCAGTCCAGCCATCCTTGCAAAATGCAACAGATTAGTGACTCTCCGCTAGATGACCTTTACTCCCAAAACTGCCTTCAGATTGCTGAGGCTGTGTGGAACACACACGGTCACATCTAATACCTCAACCTATCCATAGACAAGACAACAACAACAAAAAAAAGTAACAAGAAAAAGAACTAAATAGCCCACTTTCCTGTTACTTAAATACTTACTGAAATTCTAGTCGGGAAAAAACTAGGTTCTTAATAGTAAATATCATCAACAACCGTTTCTACACTAGATTTACACACATTAGAATAATTATTTATCAATAACAAAAGTAATGAAACCACTCCAAACTGCATTAAAAAAAATACGAAATGTAAATTAAAACTAAGCATAATTGTATGCAAAACATATGCCTTGCCGCTTTCTTGGTAGGCAATTAATGAACAATCAAAGAATCACATTGTGCTACATTTTATGACGTCATTCCAAACTGATTCATAAAAAAATTATTTTGCTTTAAATATTTTAAAGTAAGTAAAGTTTCTCATGCCATTGTTGATTTGGCAACAGCGATTTAAATGACTCAAAATTGAATTCCAGTGCTAATTCGATGGGAAATTCGCCGACAGATAGTAGATTTATGTCCGTCCGGACGTACAGACAGGCGGACAAAAAGTATGAAAGTTGGGTTTCTGAGGTCATATAGCTTTCTAACAAAAAAATAATTTTTAAGATGAGATGTATAGAACCGATTTTGGAAGGGGGGTACGGACAGACAGACGGACATCGACCGCATGTCAATACCTACTTTTTCGTTTTTTAAAAATTCTTTCGAATTAAAAAATAAAAGAAAAGTAGGCTAAAAATGCTTATTTACCTAAATTGTTGGTTGGCACAATCATTCGCTTGTGTGAAAACGAGCGCTGGAGCAAACGTAGTCCAGTGTTTATCTTCGACTGTGATTTACCTGACAAACAAGCCATAGATTATCCTTTAGAGTAATTGTCTGTTCTAATCTGGGCGCGTATTTAATCTGCCTGTGATTAACCCTTGCGTTTGGAGGCTGATTCTATTTAACTATTCATTTCTGATTAACTATTCATTGGGGGCTGGGGAACCCAGTCGGTTAGGCATTCGCCTAGCATGCGAAAGGTCCCAGGTTCGGGTACGGGCATCGCCAAAATAACTGCCGACCTATAAACGGCCCGTGCACCCAAAAATGCCCGACAAATAATACCCCGTGTGGAGGGAGTGCACGTTAAATATCCTTCAAAGTCCTAACGCTGCGTACGATGTCGCCCTCAACGGTTGCGTTGGGTGCCTACTCAGGTGTCAGCTCGTCACTTGTCTGTGGTTCTAAATTACGATGCCCGTCGCCAATAGCCCTCGTGTCGCTCTAGTGCGACGATAATTCAAACTAAACTAAACTTAACTATTCCTTAATCTCTCAGGCGTATAATGGCGGAGTAGTAATGTTTTATCAAATGTTCAAGAACACAAAATCAGAACATTCTTTTTCTACACCATCCCTCAATTTTATTTCATATGATATTCCCTTCCCCCATACTTTAACAAACGGTATAATAATGAACAACTGATTACTGAGAAATAACTAATAAATAGTTGGCATTACAATAATCAAACATAAAGAACTAAGTTTTTAAAATTTAACTTTTTAAACATTCAGATAAATGTTGTAAAATCTTTAGCTTACGTTTATAAGGGTATTAGAATCGTCCAGTCGGTCACCCACTTTCAGAGGCCAAACTACAAATGCTACGGACAAGTGCGATACGTCCCAAAAATTCAGCGCATCGAAATTAGAATACATTGATCATTTCAGAAAAGAATTCGAAGTACTTTAATTATTTAAAAAACTGCGCAAAATGTAATGCTCATTTAAAAAGCATAGGAAGCCATTTTTATTAGTATTAAATCACCATTGCCATTCGCAACAATCGCTCGAGAAACTTTAATTCTTTTAGACAGTAAATTAAAATAAATTTATTTTTGCGACATAGATCCGTTTGAAATGACGTCAAATATATTTCACTACGAGATTCTTTGTATGTTAATATGAAATATTTTCATTCTATTTAAAAGCTTAGGAATGTTACATATTATTCTTTAAAATATAAATTAATTTTTGCAAACGATAAGTAATAATTATTGAATTTTCGAAATAAAAGAAATGAAACTAGCCTATGTAAATGTTTAATATAGAATGAATGCTGTGTTTGGTGCTTTTTTACCTGTTAAATACAACTGTTGTGTGAAAGCGGGTTAAGTGACAGATTCTGTTACAAACCTATACTTGTATTTTTGATGTCTCCTGTTTTTCGGGAAAGTAACAGGAAAGCCGTTTTCGCGTTACAGTAAAACCCTTACGCTTGGACTCATTATTTAACTATTCCTAATCCCGCAGTGACTGAGTAGTAAGATTGCTAATCCTCTGTATCAAGGGGGCTGGGAGACCCAGTTGTTAAGGCGTTCGCCTTGCATGCGGAAGGTCCTAGGTTCGGGCATGGACATTGCCAAAATAACTGCTGACCCAAAATAGGTCTGTGCAGCCAAATTGTCTGACGAATAATACCCCGTATAGAGGGAGTGTACGTTAAATATGCTCCTAAGTCCCAACACTGCGTACGATGTCGCCCTTAACGGTTGCGTTGGGTGCCTACTCAGGCGTCGGCTCGTCGCCTGACTGTGGTTCTAAATTATGACGCCCCTCGCCAATAGCCCTCGTGTAGACGATAGTTCAAACTAAAACTTAAAAAAAAGGTATAAAAGGCTATTACGATAACTTTAAAACATAAAAAGTTCTATGGCAATTACCATTATTCTCTATGATTATTATTCACTATTTTCTAGAAAACCTTATTATGATTCCGACAACTTGTGTACCAAGTTTAAAGCCCGTGGCTCTTTTAATTCGATCTGCAGAGTGGTTCCAGGAGGACAGAATGACACTCTGACAGACAGACCAATGTAAATAGGTCCGTTAAAACAATTTACCCTTTCAGTCCCAATGACAATTTGGCATCATCATTTTAGAAATTTTTTTCTGTTCGTCTATAGCCATTTATGATATCAAACAAGTAGGTTTGTAACAGAATCTGTCACTTAACCCGCTTCCACACAACAGTTGTGTTTAACAGGTAAAAAGGCGACAAACACAGCATTGATATTCTATATTAAACATTTACATGCTAAATGTATGCTAAATTATGCTTCAAAGTCCCAACCCCACGTACGATTTCTCCCTTAAAAGTTGCGTTGGGTGCCTATTCAGGTGCCACCTCGTCACTTGGCTGTGGTTCTGAATTATGATGCCCGTCGCAATAGCCCCAGTGTAGCACTAGTGCGAGGATAATTCAACTCAACAAGAAACTACTTAATATTGCTAAATAAATGAAAATCATTTTTACCAGTGTTTCTTATTTAACAACCTTATTTAATCAACTTATACAAGGCTCTAAAAATTGCACTTTTCGAATTGGGTTTGAATATTTTATTTGTAAATTATGTATTAAACATCTAAAAAATATTCGAATTAAATTCAGAAAGTGAAAGTATAGTAACGCATAAAAGCCAAAGCCAGCTAGATTTGTCATATAAAAAAAACCTTTTGTTAATTATATACTAGGAGCCGGAATAATTTGGCTTAGAAAATTGTTTTTCCTAATAGATTTGTCAAAGTATTGCTTTTAGCTTCCATACTACGTTTATAACGTAAAAAGTGGAAGGTTTTATAATCGTTCAGTCCGTCCGTCTGTAACCCACTTTCACAGAACGAACCGTAAGTCTTCACAAACAAGTGGGATACGTCATTTTGAAGCAAAAAATCAAGTTAGACTACATCCCAAATTTCATTAAAAAATTAAATAACATCCCAAATTTAGTTATTTAAAATTTAAATAACTAAAAATTTTAACTGCATTGAAATAACATGCAAATTCCATTTTTTGATTCAATATTTTCACTGTTGCCATTTTGTTAAACGTACGAGAAAATTTATTTAAAATAAAAATAAAACTTTTGAAAGAATATTTATTTATGCGATATATATAATTCAGTTTTGATAGTTTTTTTTATGGTTCATTATATATTATGTATGAAGAAAGATGCATAGAGAATTCTAACTATGCATAAAAAATATGCGAAGTTTCGCTTTATTTTTAAAGCATCAATTTTACTAATTATATATTTTTCGAACTGTAAATGAATTTGTGGAGACTAAAAGATATTTATTAAAAAAACTTCATAATTTTTCTAGGAATTTCAAACAAATTTAGCAAGCGATAATGAGTAATTATAATTTTTACGAAAGAAGATTAATGAAAATAGTTATTTTTGGCGTTGAAAAGTTTGAATTAGAAGTCCCTGATAGGCAAATTTCTTTCTGAGGTGTATAATAGTGTTTCCTGTTTTCCTGTTGAGCATAAATATTGTGTGGAAGCGGTTTAAGTGACAGATTCTGTAACAAACCTACTTGTTTAACTTAAGATTTTTTTTTGAACCAGCTATCAAAATCGTAATAACATCAAAATAAAGAAAAATATGTGTGTTTTATTATTATTTTAAAAAGCTATAATTGACAGATGACAACACTGTTTTTCTTGGTAGATTTGAAATAGTAGTACATAAATCACTAAAATAAACTTTAAAAAAGTAACTTTTTACTTTTAAAATATCTTTTAATATAACCAAATAACTTTTCATATACATATTTAGTGTATATACATAAATTTAGTGTAGATTTCGTTAACTTTGTTAACACTTTTATTTATTTTAATTGCACTTCGTTAGTTATTCATACATTATCCGGTAATCATTTAAATAAATTAAATATTACATAATAAATTGACTCATTAAGGTTTTTTTTTTTAAATTTTTCACCGAAAATTTGTCACGATGAGAATTTAACTACTTTGTTTAGAAAACATTTTTCTTCTCCAACGCTAATGACGTCATTTTTAAAAAACCTAATCTAAATAATTTATCACTATCCAAAAAAGATGCATTTAAAAAAAGCTTAATTCATGTAAAAGCAGAAAAAAAATCTTTAATTATCTTAATTTAGTCATTCGAATTAATTAGACAACAATTAAAATTTATCGCAATTAATGTAGGAAATTAATGATTAAAATAATTCGCTGAATGGAATAAATGATTCTTAGTTCTAATTTTTTTCCGTTAGGATTTTATTTTTTTTTATAACTCAAAGAGAATTAGTACGCTATCAAATATCGTTTGGTTTGCAAAAACCAAACGATTTTTTTTTTTTGCTTTCAAATTAAAACAAAAAAAAGTTCCCTGAATTAATGTAATTAACGAAAGAGAAGAAAATTAACTCTGGTTTTTGATGATTCTTTGAAAGGTGTCATCGAATGAATAAATAAAATGGCGGGAAAAAAACCTTTTTGACTTTCTAACGAGCAAAATTAAAGCTCGAAAAATCTTCCATGTTCTATTTCTAGAAGCATTTCAGTGTAAATGATTTATTCAGGCATTTTTTTATGTATAATTCTTTTGCAATTTTGCTGTTTCGGAACATTTGGAAATAATTAGGAGTCGTCCGTAATTTAAATGAAGATTTAAACGACATTAAATATTCATACGTTGGTTCAGATTTAATTAAGAATTTTCTCTCCGTAAATAAGAATTTGCATTGGGGATGGAGAATTGAACGAGATGATTAAAATTAGTTTATGCATGCATAAGGACGTTTCGAAAAATTAATTTTTATCCACTTTGACTTGGTTTCAATTAACTTATGAATCGCGTTCATTTTAAATTAGTTTTTTTATTTTGAAAAATGCTTTCAAATTTTATATTTCAGTTTTAATATTTGAATAAATTATGTTTTGTTTGTTGTACTATATTAATCTGATTAAAATTTAAGTTTACTTAAAATGAATTATTCATATATTCTAAGGACTTATAGACAATTTACTTGTATTGTACATAACAGAGTACGTTGTGTATGTTTAAAATGTTTATACAATTATTTATTCAGATTTATTACAATATAAAAGGTAAAAAAATGTTGTGCTGTTCAAAACAAATGAAATTCCACACGGACCAGGGGGTCGGGGATGCCCAGTCGGTTAAGGCGTTCGCCTTGCATACGGAAGGTCCCAAGCTCGGGTTTGGGCATCGCCAAAATAACTGCCGACCTACACTCGGCCTTACTATAGTCTGGCTGCCACAACTTGGCATCCCAAATATTTTGATTGTGGAAGATTCCACTTTGAATTAAGGTTTTAAGCCGAAAGAGGCAGGGTTGCCAGCTCAAGGCGTTTGGCGAGAAGAGGGGATTGTTGGTCGAGTTCGATTGTAAATAATGTATCACACTAGAACTACACATCAGTTATCGACGTTAAAGGATTGTTGTTGATTGCTGGTAGAGGTCAGCGATTATACGTGTATTTCTTTGTTATCTTAACTTGATCATTAATGGATATAAGAGTGAACCCGAGCATGTTCGATCTATACCCTTCAATTGATAATCTGTTTCTAAACCTTAAAGAAATATGCGCCCATAAAAGCAATGATTCGCCAAACATAGTAACTCTTGTTCAAAACCAAAACCTTCCTTACCTTTTTTCGAAGTGGACTGTTCCAAAATCAAAATATTTGGGATGCTAAGTTGTGGCAGCCAGACCATATCAACCTAAATGAAACAAATCAAAAATATAGAATATAACAAAACTCTCCAAAAAATATCAATAACAAAATATCAAAATATAGTTTATGTGTAACATTACAAGATTAAAATACAGTGTTTTTCCTCTAACTATAATTCCTACAGGCTGATGTGTCCTGACTACGACATCAAATGCCACAAATGCAGCAAAACTTGGCGAACTTGGCAGAGTCAACCACATGCTATTGCATCGCCTGGCGCCCTTAGCGGTCGCCAAGTTTTGCCGCATTTGTGGCATTTGATGTCGTAGTCAATACACATCCAAAGATATTTAAAACGTTTAATTTTTTTTTATTGAAATCATTCATTGTTGTAGGGATTGTTCAAAGTAATACAATCCCGAAAAGTTTTACAAAGGCGAAACTACCATAAACAAAATCTGTCAATGTTTCTATAGAACTTCTTTCCATTACTGAAAACCTTTCACCCACTAAATAAAATAGAAAATGACTACGTCACGACATAACACTGTAACAAAACTGTTCATTTAAAATAAATTAAGTCTTTGAAGCGTTACAACGTTACTACAAGAAACATAAAGAATCGTTTAGACTTATTTTATGGTTGTAGTATGCGTTTCTATGTAATTTCAAGATCATTAAAACCTTTACACTTCGCAATGGACAACTTGTAATACATTCTGATGGATTACTATGGTCTTGTTTCACGAGGGATCTGGCAACAGCTCTGCGGTCTTGTTTTCATGTCTCTCGAATTACTTTTGTTGATATTCGAAATTGAGTTTTCTAAGAATAAGTTATTTTAGTTGTTATTTTTTTAAATTATAACTTCTTTGCTGTGCTGTTGGTTGTTTTAATCATTTATCAAGGAAAACTTGCATTAAAAGAAGTTGGAATTTAAAAGAAATAACTCAAATATTCTTAGAAAACTCAATTTGGAATACCAAGGCAAAAGTAATTGGAAAAAAATGAAAACAAGACCGCGAAGCTGTTGCCAGATACCTCGTGAAACAAGCCCATTGTATAAAAAATAGCTGTTTTTGAGAATTTATTTCATATATTTGTTTTTATACAATTTAAATAAATTTAAATTTAAATAAAGCTCTAAACGGGCATGTTACAAGCCATGATTGGCAACAGATCAAGCAGTATGGGGTTGTTTCACGGAGGATCTGGCAATAGCTCTGCGGTTTTGTTTTCATGTATCTCGAATTACTTTTGTTGATATTCTAAATTGAGTTTTCTAAGAATAAGTTATTTTAGTTATTATTTTTTAAAATTACCAACTTCTTGCTGTGTTGTTGGTTGTTTTAATCATTTATCAAGGAAAACTTGCATTGAAAGAAGTTGGAATTTTAAAAAATTAACAACTAAAATATTCTCTTTGAAAACTCACTCCCGAATACCAAAACAACAGTAATTCGAAAGACATGAAAACAAAACTGCAGAGCTATTGCCAGATCCTCCGTGAAGCAACCCAATTGTTTTAATTTTTGGTCCTTCTGGAATTTTATTTGTTTTGGTGATATATTGATCTAATTATATCAATTCAATCTAAAAAATATTGGAAGAGCTAAATAATTTTGAACAGTGTATGTTTTCATAGAGATTTTTCCTCTTGTTCGTTTTCGTCGTCTTTGTTTTGTTATTGTTCTTTTTAAGTGGCGTAATATATTTTAATGTAATCTATAGAATAGTTTTATTTAAATACTAAATATAAAACATTTCCTAAATATAAAATATCGTAAATACTAAATATTCTATCACACATCAAGAGTGAAACCGAAAAAACTATTGAAATAAGAATGAAAACAAGAATGAAAACTGAAAAATACGTCATCAGAAACAACCCAATTATCTATTTTAATCCTTCAAATTAAAAAAAAGTCTTTTGCTTCATATTTTATAGAGTTCTACTGAAATGGCAACATGGATATTTTACGGTTCTAATCAGCAGACGATTATAATTTGTTTTATTGTAAACAGTGAAAATATTGCTTTTTTTTATGAAACTAAAATGGCAACATAAATATTTTTCGGTTCTAATCAGCAGACGATTATAATTTGTTTTATTCTAAACAGTGAAAATTTCGATATTCATTTTTTATAGTCGCTATTTACAGTAACTTTCTTTATACTGTTATTGTGTGCTTAACATTAAACTTAAACATCAAATAATAAATATTTAATTTCGTAAAAAAGTATTAGTTATATTATTTATTTTCCTACTTCAAAATATATAAAATCATTCCAAGGAGCAACGTCAAGTATTGGAGAATTTTAAACCTACACTACAGATACGATTACTGTTTACTTAAAAAGTAAGTTTATTATTTTAGCATTTATATTTAAATATTTATCAGTTATTTTAAGAAGTGTCTTAAACACTTTTGTCATTTTGTGCATTTATTTTGAATTCCTTTTTTATGATTTATTTATATTTATACAGTGAGATATTTTTAAATAACGTTCGATTTTATTTTTAAATGCAAAATTTTCTAAAGCAAAACAAGTTTGAAATCTTGGATAGCTCGAAGTACGTTTATTTAAGGTCAAACTTTTATGTAATATTTTTTAAAATATTAAATGAGTGTTAAGTATTTAAACAAAATACGAGCAAAGTTTATAGAGTTCATTGCAATCATAGATATCATAGTTAAAGTATTAGATTGGCAGATCACGTGACCCCCAATGCTAACGACTGGACGCGCATGGAGGCCAATAATGGCCAGTGTTGCTGCCACTTTGAGGAGAAAAATACTACGAAAAAATACCATCTAATTCTAAAATTGCAAAAAAATATCGTAAAAATACTAGCTGCATTTTGGAATCTTTTTAGTGACTTTAAATCCTTTACTAGTATTTTTTTTTTAATTTTAGAATTAAATGGAATTTTTTCGTAGTATTTTTCTCCTCAAAGTGGCAGCAACACTGGCCATTTTGCCCTCTTATTTGGCCTCCATGCGCGTCCCGTCGTCGTTAGCATATGAGGTCACGTGATCTGCCAATCTAATACTTTAACTATGATATCTATGATTGCAATTTTTTTTCTTCTCAAATTCCATCTTAGAACAAAACAATCAAATAAAGTAAAAGTAAAAATCTCTAATTGTTAAATATGATCCTTGTTTTGATGTTTCATAAGATGAAAAAACCCTGTTCCTTTCTTTGAATAAGAGTGCTCCCAGGAGACAATTTTAATTTCTCATAGATATCATAGTTAAAGTATTAGATTGGTTGATCACGTGACCTCCAATGCTAACGACGGGACGCGCATGCAGGCCTTTTAAGAGGGCAAAATTGCCAGTGTTGCTGCCACTTTAAGGAGAAAAATATTACGAAAAAATACCATTTATTTCTAAAAATACAAAAAACATACTAGAAAAGGATTTAAAGTCACTAAAAAGATTGCAAAATGCAGCTAGTATTTTTACGATATTTTTTTTTGTAATTTTAGAATTAAATGATATTTTTGCGTAGTATTTTTCTCCTTAAAGTGGCAGCAACACTGGCCATTTCGCCCTCTTAAAAAGCCTCCATGCACGTCCCGTCGTTAGCATTGGAGGTCACGTGATCAGCCAATCTAACACTTTAACTATGATATCTATGGAATTTCTTTTGTAGTTTCTGAAATTCAAAATTACAACTCAAGTTTGGGTTGATAATATCTATGTGAAATTGTCTTTTTCCCAAATTATATAACCTCCTGATGCTTTTCATTTAAACGGATTTTTTGTTTCACATTCTTGTTACGAAAGAATATTTTTTTTAATTTCTTGAAAATGACCTTGAAATATATATAAGCCTTTTAAATATTAAGATACAGATTTTTACACCGTATATTTCTTGAATTTAAAAATGTTTAAATTAATCACTTAACGTTACAGTCCCTGGACAAATTATTAGACGCACTGCAAGATTTCATGTAAAATATTAATTACCGGGTGATATTGTACCGTTTTATTATTTTAAATTGATTTGTTTATTTTTATATTATCCAATCAATTACCGATTTATTTGACATAAATAAAACAGCATTCATTTAGAAAAGCATAAGTTTATTAAGTTTGAAAGAAAAGTTTAATTAATGTGAGTAAAAGGTCAATATTTAGTTGAGCCACCTTTAGCCGCTATCAAAGCTTTCATTCTGCGCAGCATGCTATCAATGCAAGACTGTACTGTCTCCTGCATTTGAGGAGGATGATTCCACATACATAAATAATCTTATAATAAATAATTAATATAAATTAATCCTAATCATAATGATCTTAAAATAAATACAAATATGTAGTCAACAACAATTCTTTTAAATAAAAATCAATGATATTGTAGTTTAAATATACCATTATTGCATAAAAACTCTTAAGAAACATAAAATTACTAAAAAAAAAAATACAGTGCGTCTAATAATTTGTCCAGGGACTGTATATACAACATCATAATTTAATATTGTTGTTTAAATTAACAATTTATTTTTTATTGCTAAAAAGAATCGTTATTGAAGAGAGACTTGTGTTTAACAGTAACAGTTCACCATAAAGAACAAAACTTATGTATCCATCTAACTATAATTAACTCCATCTAATTATAATTACTATTGTTAAGGGGTAACATTTTCATTTGAACCTAACAAAAGTAAATGAGAGAAAAAAAAAATCAACTCTTTCGTATTCTCGCACTTAAATATTGTTTGCCCAACTGGTTAGAATAAGTTTTGTGCTGCTGTCGGAATTGAGGATAGTTACTCCTTCTGTTTGCTGGATGAAGGGGTGTTTTGAGGGAACGGTTATTGTTTGTACGTGTTTTTCTTTTCAAATCCCTCCGGCCGAGCGATAAGCAAATTGACTAAAGTGTAAACTTGTTTTCGCTGCACGAGATTAAATTTTAATTTTTCAACTGAAGTTTTAAAATATCTAAATTTTTTAAAGGGGGCTGGGGAGCCAAGTCGGTTAGGCGTCCGCCTAGCATGCGAAAGGTCCCAGGTTCGGGTCCGGGCATCGCCAAAAATAACTGCCGACCTATAAACGGCCCGTGCAGCCAAAAATGTCCGACGAATAATACCCCGTGTGGAGGGAGTGCACGTTAAACGTCCTTCAAAAGTCCTAACGATGCGTACGATGTCGCCCTTAACGGTTGCGTTGGGTGCCTACTCAGGTGTCGGCTCGTCACTTGACTGTGGTTCTAAAATACGACGCCCGTCGCCAATAGCCCTCGTGTAGCTCTAGTTCGACGATAATTCTAACCTAACCTATAGTTTTAAATGTTTTCAAGAGATTTGAACACTAATCATATAAGTTCGACGCCTCGAAAACAGCGAGGAAAAGTGTTATATGGGGAATATAAAAGGAGTAAAAAGCTATAGCTATCCCATTTGACCCCACTGATTCTGTCCCATTAGACCCCACAGTGTTATTATTTATAAATGATCCAACCCAAAACCACGTGTATTTCCACCACAGTATTTGACATATATAATATCTTAATCTATATGATATGTATTCTACTTAAAACTATAGTTTAATTCATGAATTTTTTTTATTTTACACTTTAAAGTGGAAAAAAGATACACTTTTAACTTACTTTGGATTCTCCAAAACAACAATTCTTCTCTCCACTTCAACACGTGTTTTAATGGCAAATCTTTGGTTGTTAAAATGTGAAGTCAACTAGATTTTTAGTGGTAAAAAAATTACATCAAATTAAAATACAATAACTTATTATGCTGCCATAGGCAGGTAAACTGCAGTATCTAAATTAATGACCTGAAACATTGTTGTGAGAACTCAATAATTCTACCTTACAAGCAAATTATACTTAGGGGGATACGGTACCCAAAAATTGGTCAAAATATCGATTTTTCAATTTTTACTTCTTATTATTTACAATATCTTTCTGAACATTTACTGAAAGTTTCATAATGATATCTTCTGTAGAAAAAAAGTTATTAACTATTTTCTGGAGTCATTCCTATAAGTTTGAATACGTTTTTCGTCTGCTTTCAACCTTTTTTCTCTGTTTCGCGTTTTTCAAATTCTTGTGTTTAATAAATCCCTAAGGATTTTTTGCTAGTTTCGTTAGAATTTTGAAATTTTTTACCTGTGTTCTTATATATATGGTGCACAAAATTGTGCATGGAATAAGGTCTACTATATACAGTGGTTTTTTAAAAAACAATTTTTCAATTTTTAACAATTTTCAATTTTTTTTGTGATTTTCAGTATAAATGCATGTTACTTTTTAACTGCTTAACTTACTGCAGATGGCGACACTATTTTAAAACTTTATCAATTACTAATTAAATAACCGGATGCTTTTTTCTTTTCAATTTTGTTTTAAATTGATGTTAGGATGATTCCCATACCTGGTGAATATGGGATAACATGGCAAAACAACTCTTTTGCAAAAGTTGTGATTTCAAAACTAATGCATTAGCTCTATGGGACTGACAGTCCCTCTTAATGTTGAATCTATCCAATATTCACCAGGTATTATAGTTAATTCACCAGGTATTATAGTTATAATTCACCAGGTATTATAGCAATATTACCAGTATCCAATATTTACCACCCAATATTATTCATTGCTAATATCAATACCACGGCCTTCTTTTCCTGGAGGTCCCTACTCCAAAACTGAAATTTGCACCATGGTTCAGCGGGCGTGTTCCTCGGTGTGGAAACTGTTTCCGGGGTGGTTCGAACCTTCTCTTTCGAAGTCGAAGAATAAGAGAGAAACTGAACTTCCCGTTATTGAACGCCATTGGAGAATGGAGATGATTTGAAAATGCACTTCTCCTATAGGAGTGAATTTCACTCTTTTGTTTTAAGAGTGTATGCGAGCCTCGAAAAGACTTTCTCTTCCCCTATCCCTTCGCTTGGTTTTCTAGGAAACGGGGGGAGCATCGCAACCTAACGCGTTTGAGGTTCTGTTGTGGAGGCAAACAATCCGAACAGTTCAAACCCAAGTAGGGGGGGGGGGGAGAAACATGCTCGCGCCGTTTCGAAGAAAACCACATGCGGGGATGGGGGAGGAAAAGATTTCGAGGCTCGCATTCTGGATAGACAAGGTATAATCTCTCTCTCTTTTCTCACTCTGCTTTAAATCATAACTTGGGGCTGGGGAAGTCGGTTAGGCGTCCGCCTAGCATGCGAAAGGTCCCAGGTTCGGGTCCGGGCATCACCAAAATAACTGCCGACCTATAAACGGCCCGTGAAGCCAAAAATGTCCGATGAATAATGGAGGGAGTGCACGTTAAATATCCCTCAAAGTCCTAACGCTGCCTACGATGTCGCCCTTAACGGTTGCGTTGGGTGCCTACTCAGGTGTCGGCTCGTCACCTGACTGTGGTTCTAAAATACGACGCCCGTCGCCAATAGCCCTCGTGTAGCTCTAGTGCGACGATAGTTCAAACTAAACTGAACTGAACTGAACTTAAATCATAATTTTGTTTGTCGTGATTTAAAAAGCAAAAAATTATGTTAGTTGTATAATGTGTGCTTAGCCGTAACTGTATTAAAATATGATCTATTTGCCACTCAGGTGATTTTGCTCCAAAAATTGAGTTATTCATTTTTTTTACTTTGAAACTTTATGAATTTATTCTTGATTAGCATCTGTACACGATAAGATAAAATTGTAATATACACGTACTTCTAACTTTTCTTAAAAACAAAAGTTTTCTACGGCCAGAATTTAAAGTTTCACAAATGAAAACACATAATGGCAAAAACCTGTAACTGAACAGTAGAATTTACAGTTAGTTTTGCATATGAAATGATGAACAGTATCAATAAAATATAAAACTGGCATCAGGAGAAGAAAAAATTAACTTGTTTTTTTTTTTTTTTTAATTTTGTTTTAAAACCATAGATATCATTGTTAAAGTATTAGATTGGCAGATCACGTGACCTCCAATGCTAACGACGGGACGCTCATGGAGGCCAAAAAAGAGGGCAAAATGGCCAGTGTTGCTGCCACTTTAAGGAGAAAAATACTACGAAAAAATACCATTTAATTCTAAAATTACAAAAAAAAATAGAAAAGGATTTAAAGTCACTAAAAAGATTCCAAAGTGCAGCTAGTATTTTTACGATATTTTTTTGTAATTTTAGAATTAAATGGTATTTTTTCGTAGTATTTTTCTCCTTAAAGTGGCAGCAACACTGGTCATTTTGGCCTCCATGCGCGTCCCGTCGTTAGCATTTTAGGTCACGTGATCTGACAATCTAATATTTTAACTATGATATCTATGTTTAAAACTGACCTATTTTACCCCGTGACTTATTGTACCCCACCTGACCCTAATATATCATGAACTAAATTTTAATTATGACCATTATGCATTAATTAAACCAATTTAAATTATCAAAACCACCTTTTATTGAAAATAATTCGAAATGCTTTAAATTTTTTTTAGTTACAATATAAACACGTGAATAGGATCGGTACTTTTTTATGTTTGGCCGAGTTTTATTAATATTATTAATATAAATTTAAATTGAGAAAAATAGTTAGAATCTACACTCTTAAAACAAACGAGCGGTTTTAACTCAGTCTGAGTTAATTTCCACTCCTTTCCGGTGCCGAAAATGCACTTCTCCTATAGGAGTGAATTTCACTCTTTTGTTTTAAGAGTGTACATATTAGGTTGGAATGTATTCCTGCCTAATTTATATGCAACACTTATCTATAATAATAAAAGAAAGAGTCTGTCTGTCTGTGTGTGTGTCTGTTATCGGATCGTAAAAGACCTACTTATACTGCCCACAGGAATTCGAAATTTTAAAGATAGATTCCCTATAATACTAACGTGTGCACCTGAGGCTTAGTTTTTTCATATTTGTTCCATTTTTAGAGAAAATTCGAATTTTCTGAAAAAAATACACCACTTTCGCTCAAATCCGATCATTTTTCTCTTTCCTGATGCCATCGGCTGAAAAAATTAAATAAAACTTTTAACGAAAACATTTAAAATTCAAAATGTTTATTTTATTCATTTGCCATTACTTTCAGAAACTAAATTTATTATTTGAAAAATAATTGACACGTTTCAAGTGACGTAATTCCGCCAGTCTTCATTCCCGGATTTTATTGTGGGTTTATTTGATGATTTTTTCATTGGATTTTTCTGTTGACTGCATGTATGCATATTTAAGCAATAAATGTATAGTTAAGCTATTACTGAACTATGATGGTTAATAAAGGCCATCGCACTAGAGCTATTAGTGTTTTATGTCTTTATTGTTTCGCCAAATACGTTGCCAATCTCGCCAAATTATTAACTAAAATTCGTTAAATCGGCGATTTCTTTTATAAATAATTTATAAGCTGGTCGGTTGTTCGAAGATCATTGTGTTAGAGCTGTATAATGGGTGTGTTTGTAGCTATATCTATTTTCTCGCCAAATTTTTTCCCAAAACGCGCCAAATGAGCTAAAAGGTTTTATGTATTTATGAGGGAATTGTGATAACATTTATGAGTGCATTTTATAGCTTATTTATCATTTTGGAATTTTAAGGCAAGGAAACGGGATTTTATAATTTATAACGAGCGGAAACAATAATAAGTTTATGATCCTATAACAGGTTATATGGTAAACATATTTGGAACGATTTGATATTTTTAATCCGTGCGAAGAACGGGTATAAATTTGCTAGTCTATAATAATAAGAGAAAGAGTCTGTCTGTCTGTGTGTGTGTCTGTTATCGGATCGTAAAATACCTACTTATACTGCCCTCAGAAATTCGAAATTTTTAAGATAGATTCCCTTTAATACTAACGTGTGCACCTGAGGCTTAGATTTTTCATATTTGTTCCATTTTTAGGAAAAAAATCGAATTTTCTGAAAAAAATACACCACTTTCGCTCAAATCCGATCATTTTTTATCTTTCCTGATGCCATCGGCTGAAAAAATTAAATAAAACTTTTAACGAAAACATTTAAAATTAAAAATGTTTATTTTATTCTTTTGCCATTACTTTCAGAAACTAAATTCATTATTTGAAAAATAATTGACATGTTTCAAGTGGCGTAATTCCGCCAGTCTTCATTCCCGGATTTTATTGTGGGTTTATTTGATGATTTTTTCATTGATTTTTCAGTTGACTGCATGTATGCATATTTAAGCAATAAATATATAGTTAAGCTATTACTGGAACTATGATGGTTAATAAAGGCCATCGCACTAGAGCTATTAGTGTTTTGTGTCTTTATTTTTTCGCCAAATACGTTGCCAAACTCGCCAAATTATTAAGTAAAATTCGCCAAACAGGCAATTTCTTTTATAAATAATTTATAAGCTGGTCGGTTGTTCGAAGGTCATTGTGTTAGAGCTGTATAATGGGTGTGGGTAGCTATATCTATTTTCTCGCCAAATTATTTCCCAAAACGCGCCAAATGAGCTAGAAGGTTTTATGTATTTATGAGGGAATTGTGATGACATTTATGAGTGCATTTTATAGCGTATTTTTCATTTTTGAATATTAAGGCAATGAAACGGGATTTTATAACTTATAACGAGCGGAAACAATAATAAGTTTATGATCCTATAACAGGGTATATGGTACACATATTTGGAATCTATTTGATATTTTTTTATTCCGTGCAAAGAACGGGTATAAATTTGCTAGTTATATATAAATAACTATAATTTAAAATCTATTTAAAATAAGTTCAACTAAATTTCTTAACTAAGCTACTTTGCTCGCAGACCCATAAACAGTTTACACCGACCTATTATACTAGATACCTTTCCCCATACATTCTTTACATTGAAACTTTGCTGATTTTAAAGAAGTTTGAAATCCGCTTTTAATGAGTTCAGAAAAATCTGAAGATAAATTTAAAATCGTATCGTACTTTTTTTTTCTGTATTAAATTTTAGAAATCTTAAGTCACTTTGAAATGTTTAAATCTTTTTTAACAATAATAAAACTTTATCTTCCAACACAAAGTCTACTATAAAATCGAAAATTTATTTTTTTTGCAATTTGTCAAAGCTTGGGGTAAATATCATTCAGTTACTGATATATGTTCTTAAGTGGGGAAAAAAAAGAAATATGTTCTTGATATTGATGTTGAGAATCTTTACTGAATATCTTTTTTTATGTCACAATATTTTAATTTTTGTTTTTGTTGATATAAATTTAATAATATTTATTTAACTGCAGTTAAATATAATATTTACTTTGTGACAAATATTTACTGTTATAACAAAAAAAAAAATCGCAAATACAATCAGCACTAATACCATAATCTCTCTCTATTAAAAAAAAGTAAGCTTTTTTTTATCTGTACGACACAATTTTTATGGTACAACTTCAAGTTTTTTACTGAATGTCTCACATGGTCTAAATTTCATGTCCACAAAATATTTTTTAAAAATTCCGGCGAGCATTCCGGCTGGGTTGGCGAGCAATAGCGAGCAGGGGGCGTAGCCCCCTAGTTTCAAAAAAATTTTACTGCTGGATTGCAATAAAAAAATAAGGGTGTGTAACACTACAAGAATTTCAATTGCCTCTCAATAAACCAATACAAACCTTTAAAAGTTATTATATACCTTATATGTCAATTTCTTTCAAACCTGTAAAGTTATATGACAGCTATCCCTTGCGCCTGCGCGATTTTCTTGAAAACCTTATTACGACGTTCGACAGACAAAATCTCCATTTCGCATTTTCTGACCCCATTCAAAACTTTTATTACCCTTATATTTCATATTAGATAATTGAGTAAATATTTTAAAGACTAATTATTTCAATTTTTTTTCTTTTTTTTGTGTATTTCTTTTTTTTTAACAAAGCATACAAGTAAATAAATGTTTAAAATTTATTATTACTAATACCATACTCATTCCATACCGTATATTGTAAAAATCTTGCGTATGAAAACACAGTTTGAAAGAACAACTGGTTTTTAAAATAAAACCCTACATATTCGAATCGCGAAAACACCCCGAAAAGCAATAGCGAAAAATGAAAAGCGACTACAAACAATTGTTTAAAAACTAAAACGCAGTAGCGGACGGGGAACAGTATAAAACAAAGGTGTCAAACAAAATGGCGTTTTCGTATCGCGAAGAAAAAAAAAACAATTTAGCAAAAGTTGACTTTCTATATATCGTAAGAAGCTTAAAAACTTCTCAACGTTTTATTTACCTTTTTCTGATTGTGTTTTTGGCGCCCGTCTTTGTTACCCTGTCGCCTTTATTAGAAAAGATGACGCTATGAATTTAGGTAATGGTATTATTACAGCAGGAGAGGAAAAATAGTACTTATTTCCGTTGTTTTCGATACAAAAAAAATAAGGTACCTTGGCTGATAAAAAAAAATAGTGAATAATAATCATAGAGAATAATGGTAATTGCCATAGAACTTTTTATGTTTTAAAGTTATCGTAATAGCCTTTTATACCTTTTTTTTTAAGTTTTAGTTTGAACTATCGTCTACACGAGGGCTATTGGCGAGGGGCGTCATAATTTAGAACCACAGTCAGGCGAGGAGCCGACGCCTGAGTAGGCACCCAACGCAACCGTTAAGGGCGACATCGTACGCAGTGTTGGGACTTAGGAGCATATTTAACGTACACTCCCTCTATACGGGGTATTATTCGTCAGACAATTTGGCTGCACAGACCGCTTTTGGGTCAGCAGTTATTTTGGCAATGTCCATGCCCGAACCGGGGACCTTCCGCATGCAAGGCGAACGCCTTACCAACTGGGTCTCCCAGCCCCCTTGATACAGAGGACCTACCTTACCTGGTTGTATGAAATCGATATATAGAACTGAGACTATATTAACGTCAATGCGCAATAAGAAGGAACTGTGTTGTTTTGCGAGTAAGGGTACAAATATTCAGAAAATATTTCATTTTATGCGAATATTTTTGTTGAAATATGTTTTACTTATTTCTAATGGTTCAATATTTTATACGGACAAGTGTGATACGTCAAAAAATTCAGCGCATCGAAATTAGAATACATTAAAAATTTCAGAAAAGAATTCGAATTCAAAGTACTTCAATTATGTAAAAAACTGCAAAATTGAATGTTCATTTAAAAAGCATAGGAAGCCTTTTTTATTAGAATTAAATCACCATTGCCATTCGCAACAATCGCTCGAGAAACTTTAATTCTTTTAGACAATAAATTAAAATAAATTTATTTTTGTGACATCGATCCGTTTGAAATGACGTCAAATATATTTCACTACGAGATTCTTTGTATGTTGATATGATATGTTTTTATTCTATTTATAAAAAGAGGAAATATTACATATATTTATTCTTTGAAGTATAAATTAATTTTTGCAAACGATAAGTAATAATCATTGAATTTTCGAAATAAAATAAATGAAACTAGCCAAATTTAGCATGTAAATGTCTAATATAGAATTAATGCTGTGTTTGTCGCCTTTTTACCTGTTAAACACAACTGTTGTGTGGAAGCGGGTTAAAGGACAGATTCTGTTACAAACCTACTTGTTTTACGTTTACGTAATAGCAATTCCTTTGCTTTCAGGTAACTTAAATTTCATGTCTCTGTCTTTTTTTAAAAAATCATTTAAAACTCTGAGATGACATAATTTAATTTCAGAACAATAGAAGTAATAAATAAAATGAGTCAAATAACTTCCAACACATAAAAAATAAAGTTATAAAACTGAAACACATTTTTGTGTGCATTTATTTACGATTAAATTCATAGTTATTCGAAAATTCCTAACATTATTGTTCAAAATTTATTTCGTAACACACATTCTACATAATATAATGAAAAACTTTCATTTCACGTTTAGAGAAACTTAATATACACATAATAAAAACAAATAAACAAATAATGATGTATGCGACGAACAAAAGACAGTTTTAAAGTAAACATTACGAGTTTTATTTTTTTCTTAAATCACGAATGTGAAATGAAATAAAACGCTAAAGTGTTGACATTTTCTCTTCGTTTCGCACTATTTTTTCAGAACCCCAAATTTACAGAACAATAAACGAAAATCATATGACTTTCTTTCGCTGGCTTAAGTAGTTTTTACAAAAGGGACTGAAAGGCAAAATGCAATTTCGCGAAAACGTCTTAGCTAGGCATGGATCGGCAGGGCCGGATTTCTAACTACACTTTTAAAACAAACGAGCGGTCTGAGTTAATTTCCACTCCTTTCCGTGCCGAAAATGCACTTCTCCTATAGGAGTGAATTTCACTCTTTTTCGGAGTGGGTAAAAGACATAAAAGAAAACAATCTGCGTCCTACACTCTTAAAACGAGCGGTTTTAACTCAGTCTGAGTTAATTTCCACTCTTTTCCGGTGCCGAAAATGCACTTCTCCTATAGGAGTGAATTTCACTCTTTTGTTTTAAGAGTGTAGAGCGGCGAATTTTTTGGGGCGGCAAATTTTACGACCCATTAAAGCGGCATTTGGCATAAAAAGTTATTAGAAAAGATACGAATATTTTTAAGAAAGAAAACAAATAATTTACATTCTTGCGTAAACCGTAAACGTATATATATATAGTACTAATATTTCGTAGAAAACATGGTCGCTGCGAGGGCAATTGTACCCCCTCCTCCCGGATTTCGAAGTTGAAAGAAAAATAGTAGAGCAGTTTAAAAAATTCGCCTATTTCGCTTTAGTGTGGTACATACACTCTTAAAACAAAAGAGTGAAATTCACTCCTATAGGAGAAGTGCATTTTCGGCACCGGAAAGGAGTGGAAATTAACTCAGACTCAGTTAAAACCGCTCGTTTTAAGAGTGTAGGACGCAGATTGTTTTCTTTTATTTCTTTTACCCACTCCGAAAAAGAGTGAAATTCACTCCCATAGGAGAAGTGCATCTTCGGCACGGAAAGGAGTGGAAATTAACTCAGACTGAGTTAAAATCGCTCGCTTGTTTTAAAAGTGTAGCTTTTTACTCCTTTTATACTTCCCATATAACACTTTTCCTCGCTGTTTTCGAGGTGTCGAACTTATGATTAGTGTTCAAATCTCTTGAAAACATTTAAAACTATAGGTTAGGTTAGAATTATCGTCGCACTAGAGCTACACGAGGGCTGATTCTATATGTGATCTATTTTAAACAGCACATACCACCCTATTTTGCAGCTAACCAGCTACCTTTCCCCGAAGGGGGAGAATATTGTGACAGGGTGGCAAATCAATCGTAGCCTACAAGCGGCAAACCTTTAAATCCGGCCCTGAGTATCTGGCAATCCCATTAGAACGAGTACACTTTATTATTTTATTTTTACAATCGAAAACAGTTTTCAAGTGTTTTTTTTTTTAATTCTTAATTAATATTTATGTTATTAACTAAATAAGGTATTAAGTGAAAGTTCTTTCATTACTGAAAAAAAAAATCAATCGCATGATTCTTGTTTTTAGAGTTAAATATATAAGATACAAAAGTTTCTATTAAAAAAAAACCTAAATATGGTATAGGGCTGGGGAGCCCAGTCGGTTAGGCGCTCGCCTAGCATGCGAAAGGTCCCAGGTTCGGGTCCGGGCATCGCCAAAATAACTGCCGACCTATAAACGGCCCGTGCAGCCAAAAATGTCCGACGAATAATACCCCGCGTAGAGGGAGTGCACGTTAAAATACGCTCCAAAGTCCCAACGCTGAGTACGATGTCGCCTTTAACGGTTGCGTTGGGTGCCAACTCAGGTGTCGGCTCGTCACTTGACTGTGGTTCTAAAATACGAAGCCCGTCGCCAATAGCCCCCGTGTAGCTCTAGTGCGACGATAATTCAAACTAACTAAATATGTTATGTCTTAAGTCTTGAGTGGAATTAGAAAAATGCTTTGAATGAAAATAAATTCTTTTTAGAGCCTCTCTTGGCTCAATGTCGCGTGAGGACAGATCACAAATCGGCACTGATCGAAGGAAATTCAGGAATGAAAACTGGAAGGAAATGCGTCACCTAAAAATGGTTATGCGAAATTTTCCTGCGTATTTGTAATTGTACTATTTTGTGTTTGAAGAACTTCTCTTAGGACGAGACATTTTTATTTAGGAAAAACACAAACGTACAAGTCAAAAACGGTAGAATTCTGTAACATCCCAGCACGAAACGATGTTAAACAGTCACAATCTCAGCAAGTTCTGACCAAGTTCTGTCGCCAAGGCAACCACGAATTTTATACATTCTTCAATTCACTACAGTTCTATTATGAAAGTCAGTCATTACGAAAATATTGTTTTTTATGAGAAAGTCACTTCACTACAGTAATTCATCTAAAAACTTTGTAGGAATAGTATCAGTTTATGAATACTTTTTTTTTAAAAAAATAGTATTTAGTTAAAATTGTAAACGTTCGAAAAAACCATAAAAATATTTAATACTTCCAATATTTTACTTCTGGAAACCTATAAAAAACTGATTACAAATAGGAATGATCATAGTAGTTCATTTAATAAGAAATACAAATTATAATAATTTCAAAACTAGATTTTAAAAATCCAAATAAAAGTTTTTAAATATACTCCAACCAAAGTTCATAAAATAATTAATAAAAAAAGCCACTTGAGTCTATATATCCCGATACATGTTAACCGTGCATAAATGTGTATTATAAACTTAAAATATCTCCTAACTTATATCTTAGGATACATTATTCAAATAAGTATCTATATAATGTCTAAAATACCTCTTTAACAATGGATTTAGACATTTACATATCTTTTAATACGAATAATGTCTACAATACCCCTCTTTAACAATGGATAATATTTAACATTTACGGATATTTTAATATGAATAGTGTCTACAATACCTCTTTAACAATGGATTTAAACATTTACATATCTTTTAATACGAATAATGTCTACATTACCTCTTTAACAATGGATAATATTTAACATTTACAGATATTTTAATACGAATAATGTCTACAATACCTCTTTAACAGTGGATACTCTTTTAAACAATGGATAATATTTAACATTTACAGATATTTTAATACGAATTATGTCTACAATACCTCTTTAACAATGGATACCCTCTTTAACAATGGATAATATTTAACATTTACAGATATTTTAATACGAATAATGTCTACAATACCTCTTTAACAATGGATTTAGACATTTACATATCTTTTAATACGAATAATGTCTACATTACCTCTTTAACAATGGATTTAGACATTTACAGTTATTTTAATACGAATAATGTCTACAATACCTCTTTAACAGTGGATACCCCTCTTTAACAATGGATAATATTTAACATTTACAGATATTTTAATACGAATAATGTCTACAATACCTCTTTAACAATGGATTTAAACATTTACAGATATGTTAATACGAATAGAAACGTTTATTTTTGTATACACCAAAGGCCTACAGACAAACAGTACTTCGATACCAAGCACGGCCAACTTCAATAACAAGGCCAGAGAAGCTCTCTCAAACATGAGCGTAGACGGAAATTTTGACGTCACTGTTCCCAGTGCCGAAGATCGAGAAACTGGTTCGGACGCATTCGTAACCCTAAAATTGTGGTCAGCCGTGAACGAGTGGTTCCGAACAGGTTTCGAGACAGGTTGTCTTTATCTTCGGAACAACGTCACTCGGAACTATGACGTCAAAATTTCCGTCCCCGAGCTTGTTTGGGAAAGCTTCTTCGGCCTTAGTAGTTGAGTAGGCCGTGTACCAAGTGGTCAATTTTGGTCAAAATGACTCCCGTAGTTCTTTCCGGATAATCACGACACAAATAACACAAAAAAAAGGAATGAAATGAACAAGAAAGAAATCGTTTGCATTTATTTTATTCGAATTTCCGTTTGGGACTATAAAGCAATAATAGCATCTTTTTTCTCGGAATTGTAAAAATGCAAAACAGTCTTTCGCAGCCTCGAGAAAACAATGCAAATAACTCCGCAGTATTATTATTCTTTCTTTCTTTTTGTTTATGAAAAGAGCAGAATTTACATTCCGAGTGCTTTAGGATAGAACGAAATGCATTTTTCGATTTTAAAAGACATTTTCTTTTTTTTCGCGAATGCATAAAAAGACGGGACATGAAATGTCGCTTTGAATTGGGTTCTGATTTTTATTTGAAACATTTAAAGTTTCGTTTGTTTTGATTTCCTTTTTTTCTGCATACATAAACAAATGGGAATATTTTGGATTCGGGAATGATCTGTTATTTTTTGCGTGTGTTAATAACAAACATTTAGAAAACGACAAAATATATTTTATGATATGTTATTAAATGATTATTCGTCAATTTAAAGTTTTATCAAATTAAATTCATATCTAACAAATTAATTTTATGTTTATGCCTTTTACAAAATTTTAACTTTACTTTTTGCAAAAATAATTAAGCCTGTTTGCTTGTCATGAAGGTATTTCATGCCAAAACATAGTCTTTTGTTTAAAAAAAAATGTAGGGTTCAGTTATAAATTGTAGAAAATGACAACATAATTGTTCGAATAATAGCTGATATAGTTTCTTAATTAACAATTTTTTAAAAATCGAATGTGATTTTGATTCGTATATTAAAAATCTTAGTAAAAAACGGTCTAGCCTAAGTGATGATTTAAAAAAAAGTGTTTTTGGTACATAGGTGTGTCTTTCTGAAACCACTCTACAGTTCGAACTAATAGAGCTACGGACTCTAAATGCACGAGTTCTCAATACCTGCCGGGCCTCATAATAAGGTTTACGGGAAAATAGCGCGTGCGCAAATCGTTGCTGCCATAGAACTTTTTAGCTTTTAAAATTATTGAAATTACCTAATAAGGTAAATAATTATCTTTTAATGTGCATTAATTTATTGCGTGGCAATCAAAAGTCGTGTAGTGTCAGACACCCCTAGTTTATTTTATGTAGTTAAGTACCGTGTTTTAGGCCCAGTGGCTTAGTGGTGGTGCTTCGCATTGCCACGCCACAGGTCCGGGGATCGAAACCCGGATTGGGCGAGGTTGACCCATCCTTTCATCAATTGAGTGGGTCGATAAAATGGATACCAAGCATGCTTGGGAACTAAACACTGGGGGTTCCGCGTGAGGCTGACCACCTTACCGGGACATATGGCTAGCACAGCCACCAGCAAGCCCCTAAGGGATCGAAACCCGATTGGCGAGTTGACCATCCTCAATTGGGCATAAATGGATACCAGCAGCTGGAAAACACGGGTCCGCGAGGCGACCTTAGGCACATAGCTAGCACCAGAGCTAGGCACAACTGAATGGCACGCAGCTGCCGTAATGGCTGTGCGCCGAGGAGTTTAGTTTAAGTACCGTTTTTTACGAAATAGTCAAGGCCCGTGTTGCCTGTAACCCACATGTTAACCCAATCTATTGAAAATACTAACCAAGCTATCAATTCCTACTTATCAATTGAAGAGCTTAGTGGAAGAACGTGCTAAGTGACATTTTTGAAAAAATTTAGATTTTGTGTCAATGAATATATTACTAACTTCTTTAACGATAACAAGTTTCCTCTTTTTCATAAAACTTAAATATAGTACATTTTTTACGCTTTACAAGTTCCGTTTTCAACAGTCCTGAGTGCAAACGAAATACTTTGAAGCTCATTTCGTTTCACTTTTGTCACTTCACTTCTTCATAGTTTCAATCTGTGCATTTTCAAAATACAATTTTACGATCGTACAGTAATCAACAGACAGAATCATACAAGAGAGGAAGAACCATTGCATAGAGACAAATGTTTATAAGTTACATTCTAAAACACTCTCCATCCTATCGCGTATGCGTCTAGACGGATGATAATTTTTCAACTCTATTCAGAAAATACACTAACAAAGAGAGGAAGAGGAGAAGTCCCATTTCGCACGGAAAGGAGTGAAATTAACTCAGACTGAGTTAAAACGCTCGTTTAAGAGTGTACGACGCAGAATGTTTTCTTTTATTTCTTTTACCCACTCCGAAAAAGAGTGAAATTCACTCCTTAGGAAGTGCATTTCGGCACGGAAAGGAGTGGAAATTAACTCAGACTGAGTTAAAACCGCTCGTTTGTTTTAAGAGTGTACAAGAAAATTAATATTTTTACAAGCTCATAAACTGAACATTTGTTTACTTAAAAAGTCCTTCGACAGATGTTAAAACATGACCATAGTTTGGTTTCTAAACATTTTAAACAAACATGTAAATGTTTCATTAGCCCCCATATGTGGGGTCTAATGGGACAGGGTGCAGGGCTCATGGGACATGGAAATGTTGCCTGAATTAAAATTAAAAAAAAATGGAAAACTAAGCAGAAAATGACCTGAAAATAAAATTTTAAAGCAAATACCATTTAAATAACGTATACATAATGAAATTTTATTTTTCATTAAAACAATTTTTTCCCATTGAAAGGTGAAATATCAAAGTTTAAACTCAAAATCGATCTGCCATAATTTTTGTTGAATCACTGAAAATGATAATTTCTTAACTAAATCTTCTAAAGTTTATCCCAAACTTGTCCTCTTTTTCTGGGTATGTGAATTTAAAAAGACCGTCTTTATCTTCACAAATTGCTTTACCCGGAGTTCATCGCTTTCTATTTTAGAAATCAATTCAACGTAATAAAGAATAGTTTACTTTTTCTAACAAAAATTCGACCAACAACAAATCTTTTATCTTCAAAGAGCTATGTTCAGATGTAATTTATGAAATTGCAGGTTTAAAAATATTTCATCAATAAAGCTACTTGAACTTCACTTAATAAAAAACGACGAAAAATTTCAAAAAGTTTAAAAATAAAGTTTTTAAAAGTTTTGGTGACTTGACTGAATAAGATATGTATATAAATTCTTCAAGAGAAGCATACAAATATTCGTGTCCCATTTGACCCCACTGATTCTGTCCCATTTGTCCCTCAGTGTTATTATTTATAAATGATCCAACCCAAAACCACGTGTATTTCCACCACAGTATTTGACATATATAATATCTTAATCTATGATGTGTATTCTACTTAAAACTATAGTTTAATTCATGAAAAAAAAATTATTTTACACTTTAAAGTGGAAAAAAGATTACACTTTTAACTTACTTTGGATTCTCCAAAACAACAATTCTTCTCTCCACTTCAACACGTGTTTTAATGGCAAATCTTTGGTTGTTAAAATGTGAAGTCTAAATGTTGCAATGTTGTAGTGTAGAAATATTTGTAAAAAAGTATATTTTCTCCGCCTTTTGTCCGTTGTCCAATTAGCCCTATGCTATTTTGTAAAAGTTAAATCTTTTACTTTCAATTGCTTAATCTGAAATATATTGTAAGTATTGCGATGAGGTCGAAAATCCGAAATGAAGATTTTTGTGTTTCCTGTACGTTGTAGAGGGTGCTGATTCCGAAAAAGAGGTTTTCGAACATTTGTCGTGCGTCTATGTAAAACCACTCTATAGCTCTAACCAAAAGAGCCGCGGACATCAAATTTGGTACATGAGTTCATAATACTTGTCGGGCGTCATAAGGTTTTCGGGAAAATTGCGCATGCGCAAAGTGTAACTGCCATATAGCTTTTTATAGGTTTTAAAGTTATCGAAATTTTCTTATAGCGTATAGGAACACACCTTTAGAGGTATTGATTGAATAAGTAAGATAAATATAAATCGTTAATTTCGGCGTTTAAAAATGTGAATTAAACGAGCTAAAAGCCCTGTTAGGCGAATTTCTTTCTGAGGTGTAAAAATAGTTTGTTTCCTGCTGAGCACAATTGTTGTGTGGAAGCGGTTTAAGTGACAGATTCTGTAACAAAACTACTTGTTTACGAAATAACAAAGCTGTTGTCAACGTATTTATCTATTAAAAACACCAACCAAGCTATCAATTCCTACTTATCCATTCTGTCTCATGCCATAATACAATTTATCTCAACGATCCGTCTGACAAAGTAATTCGAATCGACAGAATCAATACAAAGAGAGAAACCCATTGTAAGAGAGTGTATTTCATCTTAGTTCCATTATAACAACCCCATCCTATCGCGTTATGCATCTGGGAGTTAATACTAATTTGTTAGTTCATTTTTTTTACTTTCAATTGCCTAATAAGAAATAGAATGTAATGAAAGTATTGCTATGGGGTCGAAGAGTCGAAACGGAAATTTTGTTTTTTCGACGCGTTTTGGAGGGTGCAGATTCCGAAAAAGTGGTTTTCGAATATTTGTTGTCCGTCTATATGAAACCATTCTACATCTCGAACTAAAGGAGATACGGACTTCAAATTTGGTACCTAGTACCTGTTGGACGTCATAAAAAGGTTTTCGAGGAAATTATGCATTCGGAAAGGGATATAGCGGCCATAGAACTCTTACGGTTGTAAAAGGTATTGAAATCACTCTAAGGGGTGTATGATAAACTAATAGAGGTGTATAATTGAATTTTCTGTGCCACAGGTCCGGGGTTCGAATACCGGATTGGGCGAGGGTGACTAATTCTTTCATCCCTTAAGTTGGTCGATAAAATGGGTACCAAGCATGCTTGGGAACTAAACACTGGGGGTTCGCGGCTGACCACCTAACCGGGACATATGCCTAGTACCCCACAGCCCTAGGTCACGAAAGCTGAAATGGGCACGGCAAGCCTTGGCCCACTAATGGGCTATTGCGCCGAGGAGTAGGAGTAGAAAATTGAATTTAAATTTTTGTTGATTTATTGAGCGGTATTTGAAAGACGTGTAGTGTTACACACCCCTAGTTTATTTTATGTAAGGTACCGTTTCCTTTTACGAATTAACAAGACACAGTTGCCTGTATTTACATGTTCATTTATTAAAAACAATCCAGCTATCAATTCCTACTTATCAATTATGTCCTCACATGTAAGGTTTCTATGATACAATTTTCCGTCTGACTGAAGTAATTCGAACAGACAGAATCAATACAAAGAGAGGAGAGAACCCATTGCAAGAGAGAAGAATGTATTTCATCTCAGTTACATTATAACATCTCCTCCCCCCATCCCCTCTGTCGATCAATAGTATTCAGAGGAAGGAGGGGGGACGGAGTTGAGTAGTTGTTGTGCTTTTTATAACCTCTCCTCCTTCATGAGATCATGAGAAAGGGTTATTTTAAGAGGGACTGTCAGTCCCATAGAGCTAATGCATTAGTTTTGAAATCACAACTTTGGCAAAATAATTCGTTTGCCATGTTATCCCATTCTCACCAGGTATGGGAATCATCATAACATCCATTTAAAACAAAATTGAAAAGAAAATAACATCCGGTTATTTAATTATTAATTAATAAAGTTTTAAAATAGTGTCGCCATCTGCTGTAATTTTTGGCATTTTAAAACTTCAAAAATATATAATTAAATAGCTAGATAACATTTTCGTTTCAAATTTGTTTCATTTTGATGTTATGTTGATTCCCATACCTGGGGAAAAAGGGCTAACATGGCAAAGCAATACTTCTGCGGAAGTTATGATTACAAAACTAATGCATTAGCTCTATGAGACTGACAATCCCTCTTAAGGAAGTCCTATTGTTGAAAAGTATTTAGTCATTTGATATAATATAATGAAACATAGCTGACTTACTCGTATTTTTCTGAAATTGATCATTCCGCGGTACTGTGTCGTGCTGCTGTATAATCGAATTTGTGAGTAAAATCAACCACGAATTTCATTTTAAAAAGAGGAAAATGTCCATTTTAGGTCCATTGTCCATTTATATATCTGCGGTATAAAAAAAGGCAAAGAAACAATTTATCTACGAAAATGCAATTTAAAAAAAAATACTGCGTTCTGTTATATAGTTTATTTTGTCAATGGAAACTATAGTTTCACTTAAAAAGAGTAAAACGTATGCTGATTTAAAGTTTTTACGGGTTTTTTTTTTCAACTAAACAGATTTTTTAAAAATGTATATGCTAGCAATTAAACAGTATATTTAAAAAATGTTGACAAGCAGGTAAATAATACGTGGACCTATTATTATTAAAATTTAAAATAAAATTCATTAATTTCTTTTGGTTGGTTGGTTGGTTGACATATATATTCAGGTTTGTGTGCTTGGTCAGCGACCCGCTTATAAACCTTCGTCAAGTAAGACAGACACAACACACACACACATAAGTGGATCCATCTAATTTTTAGAGACAGAGGCCAACTAGAGGATCCCCAGAATTGGCTTGTCACCCCCAGAGGTATTGATTTGATATGGGAACTTAGAGGACTTTCGGACCCAACAGATTTAACGAGCACGTACTCCGCATATACTCGGTAGGTCTTCAGTGGTACCGGGACTCGATCGCAGGACCTTCCGATCCCGAGACCGAGACGCTGACCACTAGGCTCACTACGGCCCGTTTTGGTTTGTTGGTTTTGTTTGGTTAGATTTGAAAGTTATCGGCTGTCTATATCAGACCTCCGTGAGGAGCTTTAATACAGCCAAGTACAACTCGTAATTTAGAACCGAGTAAGTAAATTCGTCAGTAAATTCGTATCCACAGTTATTTTTGGCTTCCACACTACGTTTACAACGTAAAAAGTGGAAGGTATTATAATCGTTCAGTCTGTCTGTCTGTCCGTCACCCACTTTCATAGCCCAAACTACAAATGCTACGGACAAGTGTGATACGTCAAAAAATTCAGCGCATCGAAATTAGAATACATTGAAAATTTCAGAAAAGAATTAGAATTCGAAGTACTTCAATTATTTAAAAAAAAACTGCAAAGTTGAATGCTCATTTCAAAAGCATAGGAAGCCATTTTTATTTAAATTAAATCACCATTGCCATTCGCAACAATCGCTCGAGAAACTTTAATTCTTTTAGACAATAAATGAAAATAAATTTATTTCTGCGACATCGATCCGTTTGAAATGACGTCAAATATATTTCACTACGAGATTCTTTGTATGTTGATATGAAATGTTTTCATTCTATTTAAAAGCGAGGGAATATTACATATTTATTCTTTGAAATATAAATTAATTTTTGCAAACGATAAGTAATAATTATTGAATTTTCGAAATAAAATAAATGAAACTAGCCAATTTTTTTTTTTTTTACAGCATCATTTTACTAATTATTTATTTTTTGAACTGTAAATTAATTTAACTAACGATAAATAATAACTGAATTTTCGGAAGAAAGTTAATGTAAATGGAAAATTGTGGAGACTGGAGTTTAAAAAAATTACATCATTATTCTTCGAACTTCAAACAAATTTAGCAAACGAATCGTTTGCTAAGATTTAACAATTAGTCTTTATCGTTTGAAACGATAAAGACTAATTGTTAAATCTGAGAAAGAAGATTAATGAAATCGCTAATTTTGGCGTTTCAAAATGTGAATTAAACTAGCTAAAAGTCCTGTTTGGCGAATTACTTTCTGAGGTGTAAAAATAGTTTGTTTCCTGCTGAGCACAACTGTTGTGTGGAAGCGGTTTAAGTGACAGATTCTGTAACAACCCTACTTGTTTAAATATTAATATAATTTCGTTGGAATTTTCCTATACGATTAATTCAATATTTAAACAAAAACACCGTTAATGAGAATGAATTACGTCTGGGAAAGTAACAAGAAATGCTCCATTATTAAAACTTTCTATGTAAAACCTACCTATCCAATACCAATTTCCACGAAATCAAGCCATTCCCAACATTAACGTTACACGCCATTACGCTTTCAGCGTAACAAAAAACACCCAATTCCTATGCTTTATATGAAAAGATCGGAGAAAAAAAACCTCGATAAAAATGAATTCGTTTTGTTGTTTTTGCCAAGCAACCACCTGTGACCATTTTTGTTTCGGAGAAATGTTGTGCGATATGAGGGACAACAATGGCTGAATAAACGATGTGTGACGGAAACGCGTTATACGGGAATGTCAAGGTGGTTGCGATTGCCGCCATGTTTGTCTACATATTCGAAGAGCTGGAAGTGTTTAGATTTTTTTTGTTGTGGTTGAATATTTCAGCTGCTGAATGTAAAAAGGGTCAAGTTTATCGATTGTTATCGTCTAAGCTTCTTAATTCAAATGTTGAAACAAATACTGAACTATCCCCTTAGCTTCCACACTACGTTTATAACGTAAAAAGTGGAAGGTATTATAATCGTTCAGTCCGCCTGTCTGTCCGGCACCCACTTCCATAGCCCGAACTACAAATGCTACGGACAAGTGCGATACGTCAAAAAATTCAGCGCATCGAAATGAGAATACATTGAAAAATTTCAGAGAAGAATTCAAATTCGAAGTACTTCAATTATTTAAAAAACTGCAAAATTGAATGCTCATTTAAAAAGCATAGAAAGCCTTTTTTATTAGAATTCAATCACCATTGCCATTCGCAACAATCGCTCGAGAAACTTCTTTTAGACAATAAATGAAAATAAATTAATTTTTGCGACATCGATCCGTTTGAAATGACGTCAAATATATTTCACTACGAGATTCTTTGTATGTTGATATGAAATGTTTTCATTCTATTTAAAAGCGAGGAATATTACATATTTATTCTTTGAAATATAAATTAATTTTTGCAAACGATAAGTAATAATTATTGAATTTTCGAAATAAAATAAATGAAACTAGCCAAATTGAGCATGTAAATGTTTAATATACAATTAATGCTGTGTTTGGCGCTTTTTTACCTGTTAAATACAACTGTTCTGTAGAAGCTGGTTAAGTGACAGATTCTGTTACAAACCTACTTGTTTTTTTATATAAAAATAATTTTTTCTTTTTAATGAAAGGTATTTTTTATTATAATCGCTTTAATCTTTTTTTTTTACATTTTCGTTTGATCTCCTGTTACTTTAAATAAAATCTGAAGGGATATATTATTTTTTCACAACTATGTTAAATGTTAGTGTCTAAGTTTCGAAACAAATATGTAAGCTTACCTTAAAAGTTCTAGTTGAATAATTATAAATTCCCCAAAAACAATAAACCTGGTGATTCTTCTCCTATTTGTACTTTTAGGTTTTCTTACATTCTTATACCAACAGTTTAAAAACTGACATCAGCTCTAAAACTTAATCCAATTTAAAGTTTAACGTCTAGGTAAACAGAAGCCACGACCACGGGCGGAGCTATAAAACGCGCGGAGCAATCAGATGAAGACAAAATAAAACGGCTGAAATTTCCTCTTCATCTGATTGCTCCGCGCGTTTTATAGCTCCGCCCATGGTCGTGGCTTCTGTGCAAGGAAACCATGAGTTTAACTTATAACAAAAAAACTTACCATGATTGTTCAACACAACTCGCATACAAACATTCATATCAAATACATTCGCATGCAGACTCACAGAAGAAAATATCACAAAAGACCTTACGACTGGCTTGGAGAAAAATAATAAAAATCATAAACACAATTCAAATTCTAAAGGATAGGGACGGTTTTTTAAATTTTTATTGTTGAAAAATATAAGAACAATATTATAAAAAATAACTTTAAAATTAGGTCAACTTAAAAACGGATTAATAAAATTTTAATAATTTAATTTCTTCAGAAATCGAAAAAAACAAATCTACACTGCTCAAAACAATTAGGGGAGCGCTGTGCGAACTTTTGTTAACCCCTTCAGTTCCAACGTTTTATTCTAAAAATATAAAATTTGTGAAATAATTCATTATGCATCCAGAATGAAATGGTAAAAAACAGGGGGGAAAATCCTAATTTTTTTAACTAAAATTTAAGGGGAAAAATAGGAAGCATAACTTTTGAATAAATTATAACAATATTTTTTTTCGAAACTTTACTTGTTAAAAAAAAGTTAAAATCAATTTTTTAATATCGAAGAATGTAAGCGCGAAGAATTTAGGGTCTATTTATTTCATAACATTTTTAGGGAGTGAATTTTATTTGACAATGTTTTCCATATTTTCATTTAATTAAAACAAACATTATTGAATTCTTCAATGGACATGATTATTCCTTCTGACGATAAATAAGTGCTGGCTCAAGTTAGTGAGAGAAAAAATCGCAAGCAGATGATTCCAAATGGAATCATTGGGGGTGAAAGGGTTTAAACCATGAATTCCTCTAATTCTTTTGAGCAGTGTAGTTTATGATTTAATATACCTAAAACTGGTTTCTTAAAAAGTTTTTTTTTTAATTTTAATAACTTCTGCAGTGAAACGAGTTTACACTTTCCCCCATCTGTTCAAAAGGGTTAGAACGGTTCAATCTGTGTACTACAGTCCTTGGACAAATTATTAGACGCAATGTAAGATTTCATATAAAATATTAATTACCGGGTGATATTGTGCCACATATTTGTTTAAATACAAATATGTAATCTACAATATGTAGTCTATGTAGGAGGCCCAGTGGCTTAGTGGTAGTGCTTCGCATTGCCACGCCACAGGTCCGGGGATCGAATCCCGGATTGGGCGAGGTTGACCCATCCTGTCATCCCTTGAGTGGTCGATAAAATGCGTACCAAGCATGCTTGAGAACTAAACACTGGGGGTTCCGCCTGAGGCTGACCACCTTACCGGGACATATGCCTAGCACCCCAGAGCCCTATAGGTCACGAAAGCTGAAATGGGCACGGCAGGGAGCTGAATGGGCTGTTGCGCCGAGGAGTTTTTATTTAGTTTTTTAGTCTACAACAATTCTTTTAATAAAAATCAATAATATCGTAGTTTAAATACACCATTATTGCATAAAAACTCTTAAGAAACATAGTATTACTAAAAAAAATACAGTGCGTCGAATAATTTGTCCAGGGTCTGTAAGAACCTGTTTGAGTATAAATAATAAAATATGAATTAGAAGTACAAAAGTTTAGAATATGTACTGCAAATATTCTTATTATTGCATCTGATTTCAAAAGTTTGATTTGTATAGTTTGAAATTTTAATGTGTAAAAAAATATATCATTCGGTTTTTTTTTTACAAAAGAGTAAAAATAATTGTTAGTTTATTTATCAGTTTGGGAGCCAGAACGATGCACATTTTGGCACTAAGTATGCGAAAAAATTATAATGTGCTTTTTCAATAAAAAGTTTTCAGGGGTATTCGTTAAATGTAGTTAATTTATATATAGTTAATTTGACATCGAAAGCATTTTTCGAAACAATTGTTCTTAAAAAATGTAATTTATGAAAGAAATAACATTCATTAAAATGTTGATTATTTGACCTATAACTCGGCGGCTGGGGAGCCCAGTCGGTTAGGCATTCGCCTAGCATGCGAAAGGTCCCAGGTTCGGGTCCGGGCATCGCCAAAGTAACTGCCGACCTATAAACGGCCCGTGCAGCCAAAAATGTCCGACGAATAATACCCCGTGTGGAGGAAGTGCACGTTAAATATGTTCCAAAGTCCCAACGCTGCGTACGATGTCGCCCTTTAACGGTTGCGTTGGGTGCCTACTCGGATGTCGGCTCGTCACTTGACTGTTGTTCTAAAATATGACGCCCGTCGCCAATGGCCCTCGTGTAGCTCTAGTGCGACGATAATTCAAACTAAACTAAATTGATCTATAACTAAAATATCCAAACGTTCTTAGATTAGTTTAGTTTGAATTATCGTCGCACTAGAGCTACACGAAGGCTATTGGCGACGGGCGTCGTATTTTAGAACCACAGTCAAGTGACGAGTCGACACCTGAGTAGGCACCCAACCGTTAAGGGCGACATCGTACGCAGCGTTGGTACTTTGGAGCGTATTTTTACGTGCACTCCCTCTACACGTGGTATTATTCGTTGGACACTTTTGGCTGCACGGGCCGTTTATAGGTCGGCAGATATTTTTGGCGATGCCCGGACCCGAACCTGTGACCTTTCGCATGCTAGGCGAGTGCCTAACCGACTGGGCACCCCAGCCCCCCGCTCTTAGATTATGTAGCTCATTGGGCGACTCTAGTGCATAGCTAATTCTACGAATTAAAATCTTACAAGTTCCTTTTTATTTTTTTTAAGAACTCATCCCTGTCTTATTAAACAAACTTCCTAAACGCTTTTAATATAACAAACACGCATAAAAAACTGCTAATTAATTAGTTTGTATTTCATATTTATTTATGCACTTATAATGTAAGAGACCATTAAAAAAAACTGCTTTCGCTCCCCATTTTAACGAATTAATTTATTAATCTTAGCTTAAAGCAGCGATCGCATCCATATTTATTAGAGCCCATTAAATAACATCGGTACTTTTAGGAGGAAAGTCGTTATGATGGAATAAATTGCGCGCGGGATAATGTATAATCCCCATTAAATTAATGCCCAGTCCATTAGGCTAATTACTCCAGATGCAAGGCTCCGATGCTCGGACGCCATTTTTAGACACTGAAGTCGCGTGGCCAAATATGGCGGGGGTGGGAGGTTTTAGCGTAATAGGCTTTAACGGGATTCGAATTTTTTTTTGTCACATTTTTTCAATGTTTATAAAAAAAAATGTATTTAAGGGTATGGAATATTTTTTTCATGTCTCGATGTCATTGACACGCTTTTTAGATTTTAGTTTCGTTTTTTTTTTAGAAATGGCAACACCTACTTTTTTATAAAACAATTTTTTTATAATATCGTGCAAAAAAACTAACTTTTTCAAATCAATAATCGTGGCAAAAGTGATGCTTTTAACGAAATCGTGTTTCAAAGTTACTTTGACTCACTAGTGCGACAAAGTAAATAAGAGCATCTGATTGGTGTAAAATTCTTTATTTGAGCGTGATATTTTATTCGGCGGATTTGGGATTGGTGTAAAATTCTTTATTTGAACGTGATTCTTTATTGGGCGTCTTATTTCCAATGCCAATCTAAGAAATACTTTATGCACGTGATTTTAAAATATTCATTAATATAAATAATCACCTTCTAATCATTTGAACGTGAAAATAAAATAATTAATAAGCTAATCAATAAATGCCAATGTAATAACTACTTTTTTTGCACGTTATTATAAAAAATAGTGTATGACAACATGTCGAAAATAGCCTTTTTTAAACTCGTGAATTTATTTCACTCGCTCGTGAAATAATTTATTCAACTCATTTATTAAAGCCTTACTTTTCACACTAGTTGCATAAATAACTATTTTTTCTTCTACTGTGTAAAATATCGTCCTTCAAACCGTTAGGAAAATAATTGTTAAAGTTAAAAATTTTACAAAACTGGACAAGTGTGACACTACGCGAATTTGAATCACCACTTAACAATTAGAGGACATAAACATTTAAATTTTAAACATTTATTTACCATATACTGTAATTTGATGCCTTTAACATAAAAAGGTTTTGTGGCAAATATCTTTTGCGCATGCACAATTTTCACGGAAACCTTATTATGACGTCCGAAAGGTACTGGAACCTTGTTTATCTAATTTGGTAGTCCATAGCTATCCGACAGACAGTCTAACAGACGGACCAATATCTAAAAACCACTTTTTTAGAATCAGCACCCTACAAAAACACAATCTAAATTTCTGATTTTCGACCCCATCGCAATATTTTCATTACTTTATTCTTCATATTAGGTAATTGAAAGTAAAATACCGACTTTATATGGAATCATTTAAATAACTGCTCTTTTATAGTAAACTTAATTTTTGTGATCAACTTAATTTGATTAATAGCAGTAATTAAGTTAATTATTGCATTCGAATTCATTTGAATATGTATGAAATATAATTTATCTAATATATATTCGATTAAATGATGCATTAAATACATATAAGTAAGGAAGCAAGTTGTTTGATAAATATCATTAATGAATCATTAGTAGAATAATTAATTCAATATGTTATGAATGTGAGTGATGAATTAACTATTAAACTTGTATATTGAGGGAATTTCCTCGTTCTAGTTTGACCACTATAAAAGCTCAAAATAGTTTAGTTTGAATTATCGTCGCACTAGAGCTACACGAGGACTATTGGCGACGGGCGTCGTATTTTAGAACCACAGTCAAGTGACGAGCCGACACCTGAATAGGCACCCAACGCAACCGTTAAGGGCGACATCGTACGCAGCGTTAGGACTTTGAAGGACGTTTAACGTGCACTCCCTCCACACGGGGTATTATTCGTCGGACATTTTTGGCTGCACGGGCCGTTTATAGGTCGGCAGTTATTTTTGGCGATGCCCGGACCCGAACCTGGGACCTTCCGCATGCTAGGCGAATGCCTAACCGACTGGACTCCCCAGCCCCGCTCAAAATAGTCATTTGAATTCATCTGCAATGGAGGGTAATAACATTCCATTGTTTCAGTCCCCAAACAATGCATGGTGGTCCAACAATGCATCGTGGTTGGGCAGCCCAGGTGGTAAGGCGCCTTGCCTTGTATGCGAAAGGCCCCAGGTTCGGGTCCGGGGATCGCCGAAATAACAGCCTACCTATATAAACCGCTTGTTCGACGAATAAATGCAGTGTGTTCGTTACATGTGCTACTCCGAAGACCCGAAGCCGCGTGAGGGCTGGGGATTGGGGAGCCCAGTCAGTTAAGGCGTTCGCCCTGCCTGCGGTAGGTCCCAGGTTCACACACACACACGCACATCGCCAGAACAACTGCCGACCTATAACTCTTTAACTTCTAAAATGGCGCGAACGGACGTACTAGTAAGGATTCGGTATAGTCTGGCTGCCACAACTTAGCATCCCAAATATTTTGATTGTGGAACAGTCCACTTCGAAAAAAAGGTAAGGAAGGTTTTGGTTTTGGGCAAGAGTTACTATGTTTGGCGATTCATTGCTTTTATGGGCGCATATTTCTTTAAGGTTTAGAAACAGATTATCAATTGAAGGGTATAGATCGAACTTGCATCGGGTTCACTCTTATATCGATTAATGATCTAGTTAAGATAACAAAGAAATACACGTATAATATCGCTAACCGCTACCAGCAATCAACTTAACAATCCTCTATCGCCGATAACTGATGTGTAGTTCTAGTGTGATTATTTATAATCAACTCGACCAACAATCCCCTCTTCTCGCCAAACGCCTTGAGCTGGCAACCCTGCCTCCTTCGACTTAAAACCTTAATTCAAAGTGGAATATTCCACAATCAAAATATTTGAATGCCAAGTTGTCGCAGCCAGATTATAATGATATTCCTATAACAAGTTACCCGGCAACAAAGAGCTCACGTAGCGAAGGTGTTTAACAGCCCATGCACTGCACACTCAGCAAAAAAAAAAATGTCTGATGAATAATACCCCCTGAAGAGGGAGTGCACGTTGAATAAACTCCAAAGTCAAGATGCTGAAAAGGGGCTGGGGAGCCCAGTCGGTTAGGTCTTGCATGCGAAAGGTCCCAGGTTCGGGTCCGGGCATCGCCAAAAATAACTGCCGACCTATAAACGGCCCGTGCAGCCCAAAAATGTCCGACGAATAACACCCCGTGTAGAGGGAGTAAACGTTCAATATGCTCCACAGTCCCAACGCTGCGTACTATGTCGCCCTTAACGGTTGCGTTGGGTGCCTACTCAGGTGTCGGCTCGTCACTTGACTGGTTCTAAATTACGACGCCCGTCGCCAATAGCCCTCGTGTAGCTCTAGTGCGACGATAATTCAAACCTACCTATTAAGATGCTGCGTACGATGTCGATCCTAAAAGTTTTGTTGGGTGTCTACTCAGGTGTTGGCTCGTCACTTGTCTGAGGTTCTAAATTGCGACGCCCCCGTCGCCAATAGCCCTCACGTAGCTTTAGTGCGACGATAATTCAAACCTACCTATTAAGATGCTGCGTACGATGTCGATCCTAAAAGTTTTGTTGGGTGTCAACTCAGGTGTCGGCCCGTCGCCAATAGCCCTCGTGTAGCTCTAGTGCGACGATTATTAAAAACTAACCGTAACTAACACCAATGATGTATCTTACAATAAGGCTGTCCGCATAAATTAAGACAAACATCATCGGAAAGCGATGCCAAAACAAATTCAGCGTGTAACAACGTCACTCCGCATCTATCGTGACGTGTTTCGACAGCATTTATTAACTGGTTTTTTTGGAAAACAGCTACTGTTGAAAATCTAAGGATCTAATTGCAACATCTTTCCGATATTGCCCTATTGAGTGGACATCGTACAAATGTCATGCGTTGCTAAAGTTAGGATTTTTCTTATTTGATATTAAAACACAATCATAGTTTTTCGGAATCACAAAAAAATTAGGAATTCAAGCACCTATAAAGGCTTTAAACTTTTTTAAAAAGCCCGATCTTTAAGAAAGAAATAAAAACTTAAAATGTCTATTACCATAAACCTTTTAATATTCATAAAATTCCTCAAAAATTATAAATAAACAATCTATCTTTTAAAACCATAGATATCGTAGTTAAAGTATTAGATTGGCTGATCACGTGACCTCCAATGCTAACGACGGGACGCGCATGGAGGCTTTTTAAAGGGGCAAAATGACCTGTGTTGCTGCCACTTTAATTAGAAAAATACCATTTATTTCTAAAATTACAAAAAAAATACTAGAAAAGGATTAAAGTCACTTAAAAGATTCCAAAATGCAGCTAGTATTTTCACGATATTTTTTGTAATTTTAGAATTAAATGGTATTTTTTCGTAGTATTTTTCTCCTTAAAGTGGCAGCAGCACTGGCCATTTTGCCCTCTTATTTTGGCCTCCATGCGCGTCCCGTCGTTAGCATTGGAGCTCACGTGATCTGCCAATTTAATACTTTAACTATGATATCTATGTTAAAAACTCATCATTCATTAAATTTTACCCACAGCAAAATCTTATTTTACGACTTATAAAACAAGTAAATCATAACAAGTAAATATATATTAAGCATCTTTATACATCATACGATGGGGAAGAGGGAATAGAGGTAAATAAAACGATATAATAACAATAATAAAAAAAAATAATCTTTTCTGCACACAAGCGCCACCTATGGGCCATCCATCCAACTACATTTTCTCCATCGCAGTGGTGTTGCTCTTTCGCTTTCATTGCTCGTTCGGTTTCGGATGGCAGAGAGAACCGTTTGCTTTTAAGCTCTGTAGCTCAGGCCACATGGTCCAGAATTATTAGAGAGAATCGTTTGCTTTTTTATGCGCTGTAGCACAGACCGCATGGTCTCTAGAATTATTGACAGCTATAGAAGGATGACGAGTTATTGACGAAAATTCTTTGGATTTTTTTGGTTGTGGTGGTTTGTGTGTGTTTTTTCTGAGGATTTATTTTTTGAAAGTTTTGAAAAACTTGTTGTGTGAGTTATGGGAGATCTGGAGATCATGTCGCCCATCGCCCAGTCGTTGCTTCAGTGGGATAAGGTGTGCCAAGAAGAGGTAAGCGGGATTTTTAGTTTTGAAATGAGTATGTTAAGAGTATGATGGTTAAAACCTGCTAGGGTTAAAGTGTGATTATTTGTCAGAAATTTAAAAACGGTTATACTTTGATGAAAAAATATTAAAATAAAAAAAAAAGTAGTCATAAATACTTGGGATTTTCTTCCCAATATATTTTTATTCTAAATACAGTAGACGCCGCTTAATGTGATCACATCGGGACGAACGTGATTTGATAACAATAACCGATTGATTACAATACACGAAAAAAAGTTTAAACTATAAAATGTTTTTTTTTATATACGTATTAAAATAAAGATTAATTTTAAATTAGGAGTTGTTGCTGTAAAACTCTATAGTACTTAATAGAAATTAATGCACACTAAAGAAAAAGAATTTCTAGTTAGTATACTTACATATTTAATGATGAGCGGACGGGACTAAGCGATTTTGATAACATTAAACGATTGATAACATTAACCGTGATCACATTAAGCGGCGTCTACTGTAATAAGTATTTGGAAATTATGTTTTTATTAGTTCAAAATGTTAACTTTTTTGAAAAAAAATCTTTCCTACGAACTTAATTTTTATTATCTTATTTTCTGCCTTCGAACTTAAATAGTTAAGTATTCTCACACTACTTAATTATTGACGAAATTAAACTAAAAAATACGCAATAAATTACTGAGCATTATATATCAGAAACCATTTGAATCACATTAAAAAAAAATGATCGATCTTTTAATCCGCATAAAATCTATTGTTGCTTAAATTATTAAAATTCTACATTAAAATTTTCATTCATTTATATGGAATAATCTTTTTAATGACACAAAAAAAACTAGTTAAAATGCCGAGTATTTTGTAAAAAATTTTGCCTTCATTAAAATGTTAAATCTGTGTATCTACGCATAGCTCCTGTGCAAAATTTTTTGCTTGAGAAATAGACCCGTGTAGCTCTAGTACGACCTCAACGAAACCAAAGCATTATAATTTGCTTTATTTTTAAACTTCAGTTGCTAAGCAATATAAAAGAGGTTATTTGGCAAAAATTTTCTGGGTCCATCAATAGAAAATATTCAGAGTTAAATATTTTTAAAACTAAAATATAAATTTTAAGGATATATTATTCTATTTTTGAAAATTATAATGTACTATCAAATTCAAATACATCTGTGTGTGACATATTTAGTGAAATATTGTGTAAACGAGAAAGTTACTTTTAAATGCGAGACAAGTGGATATAAACAAGTAGGTTTGTAACAGAATCTACCACTTAACCCGCTTCCACACAACAGCTGTGTTTAAGTCCAACGAATAGTACCCCTTGAAGAGGAAATGCACGTTAAATATGCTCCAAAGTTACGACACGCCGCGTACGATTTCGCCATATACAAGTTGCGCTGGGTGCCTACTCGGGTGTCGGCTCGTCACTTGACCGTGGTTCAAAATTACGACCCTCGAGTAGCTCTGGAGCGACGATAATACCTTAGAGTAACCAAACCCCAAGCCTCCCGCTAATACCACATCAGACCACATTAGAAGTCATACCACCTCATCCCATTCAACCAACCCATCCCCACTAATGCCATATTCATCGGGGACCGATGAAATTTCGCTGCTCTCCCGATATATCCAATCGCCTGTTGATCACGGTCCGAGCTAATTAGGCCTAACACGGGGGGAGTGGAAGGCGGCGGCCTTCCGTCGCTCGCGCCGCTGCTGGACGCTAATTGCATCGGACGCGTCCTTAATTTCTTATGTTTGTACGACAGAGGAGATGGATCGGTTGTTATTTTTTTCCTTTTGTTGGTGGTGTGTTACTTGGGATGAAATGGGGATGTCAGTTCCGTTCATCGGAGATGATTGACTTTGGATTGGAGTAACTGGTATAGTTCTTACAAAAATGATATTGATCGGTGGACTTTCCATTTGTATGAGCCTTGCATGCGAAAGGTCGCAGGTTCAGGCCATGCCAAAATTACTGCCAAATAATACGCCGTGTAGATAGAGTGCACGTTAAATGTGCTGTTCCAAAGTCCCGACGCTGCGTGAGGATTGGAGAGTCTGTTAAGGCGTTGGGGGCTGGGGAGCCCAGTCGGTTAGGCATTCGCCTAGCATGCGAAAGGTCCCAGGTTCGGGTCCGGGCATCGCCAAATTAACTGCCGACCTATAAACGGCCCGTGCAGCCAAAAATGTCCGACGAATACCCCGTGGGGAGGGAGTGCACGTTAAATATACTTCAAAGTTCTAACGCTGCGTACGATGTCGGCCTTAACGGTTGCGTTGGGTTCCTACTCAGGTGTCGGCTCGTCACTTGATTGTGGTTCTAAAATACGACGCCCGTCGCCAATAGCCCTCGTGTAGCTCTAGTGCGACGATAATTCAAACTAAACTAAACTAAACTGTTAAGGCGTTCGCCTTGCATGCGAAGGGTCCCATGTTGGGCCTGGTCATTGCCGAAATAACTGCCGACCTATAAACCGCCTGTGCAGCTAAAAAAGTCCGACGAATAAGTTCCCCATATACAGGGAGTGCACGTTAAATATGCCTCCCGACGTGCGTCAAAAATTCAACCTATTCCTAACCAATCCTTATTCTGTTAATTAACCCCTTAATCATTAATTAACCCCTTATTTCCGTTTTCTTTATTAGTTTTACTATTTAAGCTCAAATGGTACAATCGATTCATAGAAAATGTAAGCATTTCTCAGAAATATCATTTTTCACCAAGTAACAACATTATAAGTGACACGCGAACATAAATTTACAAACTTACTGCGTTTTGTATTCTTAGAACATTGTTTCCAAATACTTTTGTAACTGAAACATACACATGTATTGATGTTCAATAACAATAATTCGAAGCGTTGCCACGTTGTTATATAATTTATGGTCAACACATAAGTTACGCCTCGTGCAAATATTTACCCTTCAGTTTCTGCAAACAGGGTATTATAATCTGCTGTAAGAGGTAAACTGAAGTATCCACAAAAATAACTTTAAAGGGATATGGTACCCAAAACATTATTTCTAGAAATAATAACAAACTTGTAAATTATAGTGGTTTAATATAATTTTTCACTCTAAATAAACATTTTCTAGCAATAAAAACAAATATTTACAAGTAGTTTTTCATTTATTTAAAAAAAAAGTCAAAATTTTGAACTTTTTAAAACGCTACTCCTCTTTCAATTTTGAGAATAACTCCATCAAACTTTTATAATTTGTTCTTAGAACTATTTGTTCAAGAACTGTGCATGGATTTTAAAATGTGAGCTACAGTTAAAAATTAAAATGCATTTATACTGAAAATCACAAAAGAATTACAAATTATTTAATTCAACATTTTTTTAAAAAAAACATACATAGTAGACCTTATTCCATGCACATTTTTGTGCACCATTTATATAAGAACACAGGTTAAAAATTTCAAAATTCTAACTTAATTAGCAAAGAAGCCTTAGGGATTTAAACACAAGAATTGAAAAACGCGAAACAGAGAAAAAAGGTTGAAAGCTGACGAAATACGCATTCAAACTTATAGGAATGACTCCAGAAAATAGTTAATAACCTTTTTCTACAAAAGATATCATTATGAAACTTTCAGTAAATGTTCAGAAAGATATTGAATAATAAGAAGTAAAAACTGAAAAATCGATATTTCGACCAATTTTTGGGTACCGTATCCCCTTAAACCAGAGATTGGAGTTACTTGTAACAGTTACTTTTTAAGGGGGAATGGGCGCGCTGGACCGCGGGTCTCCAAACTCAAGTGCATCAGTGTTAATCCAATGGCGAAAAAAATATTTTCTCTGCCACATTTTTCCGGCTGTATTGAATATTTTTACAAGCGGATTTTTCTATTGATAAATGTAGCTGACTTACAGGTCTCTATCTTCCCACTTTTTGAAATAGGTTCGAATATTTTTTTTTAATTTTCAATAAATAATTTTATACAAAATATTCGAAGCAATTTCAAAAAGTGGGAAGATAGAGACCTGTAAGTTATCTAAATTTATTATTTAAAAAAAATCCCGTTTGTAAAAATATTCAATACAGCCGGAGAAATGTGGCAGAGAAAATAGTTTTTTCGCCATTGGATTAACACTGAGGCACTTGAGTTTGGAGACCCACGATCCAGCGCGCCCATTCCCCCTTAAGGTAACGCCGTTAGATTTTTCAGAAAGTAACGGTAACGAAAACATTTTGTTATTTTCCGAAGGCTGTTGGATGCCAATTTTGAAATTCAACTCTTCGAAAATTAAATCAAATTGATAATTCTAATTGCAGTGCTCTGTTTGTACGTATATAACTATAAGTTTGTGCGTATACTATAACTAACGAAAGTATAAAATATACTATAACTAACTATAACGAACGAACTAAAACACTCTTAAAACAAACGAGCGGTTTTAACTCAGTCTGAGTTAATTTCACTCCTTTCGTGCCGAAAATGCACTTCTCCTATAGGAGTGAATTTCACTCTTTTTCGGAGGGGTAAAAGAAATAAAAGAAACAATCTGCGTCCTGCACTCTTAAAACGAGCGGTTTTAACTCAGTCTGAGTTAATTTCCACTCCTTTCGGTGCCGAAAATGCACTTCTCCTATAGGAGTGAATTTCAACTCTTTTTCGGAGTGGTGTAAAAGATAAAAGAAACATCTGACGTCCAATGCACTCTTAAAATCACGGTTTTAACTCGTCTGAGTTAATTTCACTCCTTTGCGGTGCCGAAAATGCACTTCTCCTATAGGAGTGAATTTAACTCTTTTGTTTTAAGAGCTTCGGTTGCACTAATACTCTTTAGAGTTACTCTTGTTATGAAATATTGTGCCAAGAGCCCCCTTTCGGAAATATTTTTTTAAGAGCGATTGTGTAAAAGAGGGATCAGATTTACTGTACGGTCCCCCTTGGCGCAATTTTTTCGGATTTGGCGATAAATAATTTTTTCTGGCAACCTGTCTGACTTCAACTGAAGATTCGATTTCTATGACTTCGCACCGATGACGTTTTCCGGTAACGCTATCGGACCGTTGGTTGAGTTTTCATAAGAAATATTCCTATACGATACGATATTTTCTTTGAATAGTGGTTTTTAAACAAAAAAAAGTCGCCAAAAGACGGACTTTTGGCGCGATTTTGGAAAGTTCGCCAAGGGGGACCGTACAGTAAATCTCTACGTAAAAGAGGTGTCTGCAATAAAATGGTGGAGAGGACAAGCAGTATAGATATAAAAAAAAGTTTAACAGTAAAATTTTTAGTGAAGTTGAACTCATTCTGACTGCTAAAGCAACAACAGCTAACGTTGAGCGCGTTTTTTCCTCTTTTGGTCTACTGCAGTCTAAATTGCATAATAAGTTTGGGATCGAAAAAGCTGCAAAGAGCTTTTATGACTATGTGGAAATTGAAATAATTGGGGTATATTTTGCCCCCAAAATTAGTTTTATATTAATAAAATATCAAATAAAAATATATATAGGGATCCTATTAGTAAAGTAAACCTTAAAATAAAATTTGAAATTTATATAAACATCATTACAGTCCTGAAAATACACAAACTAGTTGAATACCAGAAAAGTTTTTTAAAAAAAGTTTTTTTTTTTTAAATCCCTGTTTTTTTTCCCAACCCTGATTTTAAGTAACAGAGTTACTTTTCAAAAGTAACTTTCCAATTCCTCCTTTAAGCCATTTTTACCCTGAAATAATCCATGTTTAGTTTACTTTCTTCTTTGCAGTAGATATTCAATGTTTAAAACAATGGTCCGAGACATTTTTCTAGATAGGTTGCCCCCGGCAGTATAATTAAGATTGAGTGTTTTCCTTAAATGCTCAACGTTCGCTGTTATTGTTTTGGACAGGTGCATTTTCAAGGTACATCAGTGATTATACGTTCGAATGGTTTCAAACATTAAACAGCTAAAAAATTCTTTAATTCTAAAAACATTATTGAATCTTTTTCTCTAAATTGTTTGGGTTTCTTGGAAGTTTTGAATTCTTCCCCCTCCCTTTCGTATCCTTACACAAATTAAATGACTACTTTTTCGCGCCAAAACATTTTCAACTTTTAAAACTCCAAACAACTTGAGAACGTTAAACTATCTCGAGAACCAAATAAGAGGCTTGCCTGTATTACTTTCATAGATATCATAGTTAAAGTATTAGATTGGCTGATCACGTGACCTCCGATGCTAACGACGGGACGCGCATGGAAGCCTTTTAAGAGGGCAAAATGGCCAGTGTTGCTGCCACTTTAAGGAGAAAATACTACGAAAAAATACCATCTAATTCTAAAATTACAAAAAAAAAAAAATACTAGAAAAGGATTTAGTCACTAAAAAGATTCCAAAATGCAGCTAGTATTTTTACGGTATTTTTAAGGAGGATATTAGTATTTTGGAATCTTTTTAGTGACTTTAAATCCTTTTCTAGTATTTTTTTTTGTAATTTAAGAAATAAATGGTATTTTTTCGTAGTATTTTTCTCCTTAAAGTGGCAGCAACACTGGCCATTTTGCCCTCTTAAAAAGCCTCCATGCGCGTCCCGTCGTTAGCATTGGGAGGTCACGTGATCAGCCAATACTTTAACTATGATATCTATGATTACTTTCGATTTACATACCGGTGTTTTTTTATTCGTAACGCATGAGCCGCAAGACTAAACATTTTAGAATTACCTCGAATTGTTGTATAAAGGTGCGAAAATTGTTTAAGAATTGTTAAGAAGAATTCGCTAGAACAATAATACTTTTTTCAAGGGCAAATGTAATTGAAGAATAAAGTTTGAGATTCAATTCTGTTGGAAAGGGAAAACAAATTTCACATTCGAATTGAAAGTCAAAACTGATTGAGAAATAAAATAGCACACAAATTCTCGATTATTATGCAAATTCGAATTTCTTCATGTAAATATTGAATGTTTGAGAACCAATCTGAAATCAGGCAGATTAAGGACTTTCTGTTACCATATTTCTTTAAATCAAATCTATCAAGCGATCATTTACAAACAAGTACCGTCGAAGCGGGTATCTTTGGCCATGGAGGGTAACTTTGGTCCACGCGTCGGAAAAATATTTGTTTCTTAATTTCTCTTCATAAAATGATCCCATCTTAAATTGAACAATCTTAAACTGAAGAAAACTATATAATTTAAATGTAGCAGTTTTAGAAATAGTCCGCCTGTCTAAAAGAATTACGGACTTCAAATTTCTAGTACACTCTTAAAACAAAAGAGTGAAATCCATTCCTATAGGAGAAGTGCATTTTCGGCACCGGAAAGGAGTGGAAATTAACTCAGACTGAGTAAAAACCGCTCGTTTTAAGAGTGTAGGACGCAGATTGTTTTCTTTCATTTCTTTTACCCACTCCGCAAAAAGAGTGAAATCCACTCCTATAGGGGAAGTGCATTTTCGGCACCGGAAAGGAGTGGAAATTAACTCAGACTGAGTTAAAACCGCTCGTTTGTTTTAAGAGTGTATATTGAAAGTTAGCAACTCGTTTTCGAAATTTAATATCGGCATTTAAGCGCGCGTAATTATCGAAAGTTAATGAACTTTAACTGTTCGAACTTTTCACACACAAAGATTAAACGGGAAAGAATATTGATTTTTCGTCTTCACGAACAAGGAATTGCAGCCAATCATCGCACAACAGACGTAGGCGCATCTTTTAATTACGTTCTGTTTATCTCAATCTGCCGTTGCCATAGAACGATTCATAATAAATGAAGTGTATCGGTTCCGTTGCCAGATTCATATACTTCCGCTATTCTTGTTCCTTTCTTTTTAATGGCGGCCGAACCATTCATGCGAAGCTAAGAACATTTTCTTCCGTACTACATACCGATCAGCGCATTTGAAAAACAATAAGCATTAACAATAAATAAAGGGTGTGTGTATTTTTTTCTGTGAGAACAAATAACCATTTTTTTTATTTGTAAATTTTTGTTGGAGTTTTTTTTTTGACGACTTGTATACGATGTGCAGTAAAAGTCAGCTATTTAGCCAAACAATAGTAAACTTAAGAGGGACTGTCAGTCCCATAGAGCTAATGCATTAGTTTTGAAATCACAACTTTTGCAAAAGAATTGCTCTGCCATGTCATCCCATTTTCACCAGGTATGGGAATCATCATAACATCCATTTAAAACAAAAATTGAAAAGATAGTAACATCCGGTTACTTAATTATTAATTGATAAAGTTTTAAACAAAGTGTCGCCATCTACTGAATATTGTTGGCATTTTAAAACTTCAAAAATATATAATGAATTAACAAGATAACACTTTCGTTTCAAATTTGTTTCATTTCGATGTTATGTTGATTCAAATACCTGGAGAAAAAGAACTAACATGGCAAAGCAGTACTTCTGCGGAAGTTGTGATTCCAGAACTAATACATTAGCTCTATGAGACTGACCACCCCTCTTAAGTTTCCATAAAACACACATTGCGCGTCATCAAAGTTCTTTTATGGATTTGGTAATGATTTTAAAGGCATCCAACTGTTTTCGTTATTATCAATAACAAATACAAAAACAAATACAAAAATTGTCGACCAACAACAGGAGGCCAGAGTCCCAGCAAGGTTGGTCTAAAAAATTTCTAATTATTTACAAGGTTCCAATAACTATCGAGATTCTTCTTGAATTCTTCTCGCCAAGCATGCGAAAGGTCCCAGGTTCGGGTCCGGGCATCGCCAAAATAACTGCCGACCTTATAAACGGCCCGTGCAGCCAAAAATGTCCGACGAATGATACCCCGTGTAGAGGGAGTGCACGTTAAAATACGCTCCAAAGTCCTAACGCTGCGTACGATGTCGCCCTTAACGGTTGCGTTGGGTGCCTACTCAGGTGTCGGCTCGTCACCTGACTGTGGTTCTAAAATATGACGCCCGTCGCTAATAGCCCTCGTGTAGCTCTAGTGCGACGATTTTAAATTATTTACATGTTAAACTTCTTTTAAAATTCTTGCATATTAAAGGTTCTTTTAAATGTTCCTCTGATAGTGATATTTAACCTTTTAAACGGAAGATTTTTTTATACGGATCTGGCTGTTCTTCAGAAATATCCATCAATATTCATCAAATCATCTATCCATCCTTGTTCGAATGAAAATAAAATTCTTCTTTTGACTTGCCGTCCCCTTTCACTTCTTTCCCCTTGAATTCGCAGCCGCGGGCGAAATTTTTAGTAGAGCGTGGAATATGTTTTTTTTATCCTTATCCTTTTATACAATACTGTTGTAATCAGTGGAGTGATCAAAAACAAAAACTGGATTTCTCTGTTGTTATTTTCATACACTCTTAAAACAAAAGAGTGAAATCCACTCCTATAGGGGAAGTGCATTTTCGGCACCGGAAAGGAGTGGAAATTAACTCAGACTGAGTTAAAACCGCTCGTTTTAAGAGTGCAGAACGTAGATTGGTTGTTTTCTTTTATTTCTTTTACCCACTCCGCCATTATAACTTTAAATCTAATATTTTGTGTTTTTCAATACAAATTTTTTAAAAAAATCACTGTAAAAGTATTTTTTAATATTTTGAGATATCTTAAATAAAAGAATTAAAGTTTCTCGAGCGATTGTTGCGAATGGACAATGGTGATTTAATTCTAATAAAAATGGTTTCCTATGCTTTTTAAATGAGCATTCAATTTTGCAGTTTTTTAAATAATTGAAGTACTTTGAATTCGAATTCTTTTCTTGAGATTTTCAATGTATTCTAATCTCGATGCGCTGAATTTTTTTTGACGTATCACACTTGTCCGTAGCATTTGTAGTTTGGGCTATGCAAGTGGGTGGCGGACAGACAGACGGACTGAACGATTATTAATACCTTCCACTTTTTACGTTATAAACGTAGTGTGGAAGCTAAAATAAGAATTTCTTTGCCCGCGGGATGTTGATTTTACGCCGTGGTTACACTGCATTCAGCGCTACACTCTTAAAACAAAAGAGTGAAATTCACTCCTATAGGAGAAGTGCATTTTCGGCACGGAAAGGAGTGGAAATTAACTCAGACTGAGTTAAAACCGCTCGTTTTAAGAGTGTAGGACGCAGATTGTTTTCTTTTATTTCTTTTACCCACTCCGAAAAAGAGTGAAATTCACTCCTATAGGAGAAGTGCATTTTCGGCACGGAAAGGAGTGGAAATTAACTCAGACTGAGTTAAAACCGCTCGTTTGTTTTAAGAGTGTACCTCGTACGCGATCCAACACACGATCCGAGGCAGTGCGAAAATCCAACCTGGCGTCCAAACCGCTCTACCTGCTCGTTCCATTTCTCCTTGAATTCGTCCAAACACCTCCTCCAGTCAAGGTCGCGTGACAGAGACCTTCTAAAGGTTGCCCGACCTTCGATTTATTAGAAACGGGATTTTAATGGACTTCAGCGTGGCGCGGAATAAATTTATATGTACGTATCTATACGTTGAGATACCGGTTTGCATATCCGCAAATTTGGATTCAATATTGACGCTATACTCCTCGTTCAATTTTAAGAATAACTCCACCAAACTTTTATAGTTCGTTTTAAGAACTATTTTTCTGAGAACTGTGTATGGATATTAAAAGGTGAGCTACAGTAAAAAAGTAACATGCATTTATTCTAAAAATCTGAAAAAAACTTCAAAAAAATTGACAAATTATTGAATTCAATATTTTTATTTTTAAAAAAAAATCTGTACATACTTGGACCTTATTGTAGGCACAATTTTATGCACCAATTTTTTCAGAACACAGGCTAAAAATGTCAAAATTTTAACTTAATTAGCAAAAAAACCTTGGGGATTTATTAAACACAAGAATTGAAAAACACGAAACAAAGAAAACACTCGAAGTATGGGTTCAAACTTCAAGGGATGGCTCCAGAAAATGTTTAATAACTTTTTTTTTTCTACAAAAGATATCATTATGAAAGTTTCAGTACATGTTCAGAAAGATATTGTGAATAATAAGAACTCTATGACTCTATTCATTTTACAAACTGTAAAGTGAAAGTGTTTTATCTTTGCTCTTCGTTTCGCTTCAAACGTTCCAAGAATTGAAAACCATTTCCTGTTTGATTTTAAAAATCTGGTCACATTACCTTAAGCAGTCCTTTTACGTACTTTTCTCGTAGTTCTGTTAGAAACTTCCCAATGACCTTTTCCCATTGCCACTCGGCATTGGGCGGCGAAATGTTCGCAGTATTGGGGCATTTCCCGGTTTGTTGCACTTACTGTCAAGGATGTTTACTTTTCATTAAAAAAAAAGGCGGGCTGCATATTTGATACTGATTTATAGACCAATATTCAAGGCTGGCCCTTATTTGAAACCTAAAATATATAGGTTTGGAATCTGAATATATACAAGTCGTATAGAAGAGGACATTTTCCGTTAAAATGGTGAAAGTGTTTAACCCTCTACAGAGGTATGAACCGGTAACCCGTGAATGTCATGTTTTCTAGCAACGTACATGTTTTTAAATAAATTATAAACTTTATAATTTAACTACATTTTAAAATTCATAATTTTACTACATTTACTACTTTACATACATTTACTACTTACTTAAAATTTAAAAAATATATAATTTTACTTCATAATTTTATTACATTTTAAAATTTAAAAAATATATAATTTACTACATTTACTACATAATTTTATTACATTTTAAAATTTAAAAAATATATATTTTACTACATTTACTACATAATTTTATTACATTTTAAAATTAAAAAATATATATAATTTTACTACATTTTAAAATTTAAAGTATAGAGCCGTCACTTATAATCATCTGATACAGAAATAAATTTAAACCATTTTAAAGAAATTAAATTTTCAGTTAATTTTTTTCATTAATCATATTCTAATCATTTGAAATATAAATAAAAAGCTCGGATGACTTTTTTTTTTACAATACGAATTGAAGATATCTAAATAAAATGAATTTAAGAGGGAGAAAAGATTACACAAGTCTAATTTTTTTTCTTAAATATCTGGGATTGTTTATTTATTAGCGTAACCTTAAGACCAATTTAATAGGAAATGTTGTTTTTTCTCTTCGTCTTCTACACTCTTAAAACAAACGAGCGGTTTTAACTCAGTTTGAGTTAATTTCCACTCTTTTCCGTGCCGATAATGCACTTCCCTTATAGGAGTGGGTTTCACTCTTTTTCGGAGTGGGTAAAAGAAATAAAAGAAAACAATCTACGTCCTACACTCTTAAAACGAGCGGATTTAAATCAGTCTGAGTTAATTTCCACTCCTTTCCGGTGCCGAAAATGCACTTCTCTTATAGGAGCGGATTTCACTCTTTTGTTTTAAGAGTGTATGGTGCTTTTTGCAGCAATTTTAAACGTTCCAAGAAGTGAAAACGATTTCATGCTATCATTCTTGAAAATATAAATGCGCATGTGCAAAGGGTATACACTCTTAAAACAAAAAAGTGAAATCCACTCCTATAGGGGAAGTGCATTTTCGGCACGGAACGGAGTCGAAATTAACTCAGACTGAGTTAAAACCGCTCGTTTGTTTTAAGAGTGTAGAATTCTTTAGTTTTTAAAGTTATTGAAAATTACCTAATAGGGTAATTACCTTATAATTACCTTAAATGTATACATTTATTGAATGGTAATTGATAGTAGTGTAGTGTTTATACACCCCTAGTTTACAATGCGGATATCTAAATAAAAGAAATTTTAAGGAGAAAAAATGCTTAGCAATGATTTAGCCTATATCTATACTTTACGTTTTTTTTCTTAAAATCTGTGATTTTTTTTACTATCGTAACCTTTAAGTTAATAGAAGTTGGTTTTTTCTTAAATATATCTGGAATTGTTTTTTTTTATTATTATCGTAACCACACAGGAACAAGTTAATCGAAAATGTTTTGTCTTTTGCTCTTCGTTTTGCTTCAAACGTTCCAAGAATTGAAAACCATATTATGCTATCATTCTTGAAAATGTAAACACCTATACGATTTTTGCAATGTTATGTTTCTAAGAAAAAAAAATCCCAATACAAATAACGTCCCAAACACTAGAAAGTGGATCGAACATTTGTAGAAGAATTTCCCCCCACTTATTCTGTCCATTGGAGCAAAAACAAACGCGAATCGTCTGCCGTTTAAGCAAATCATCTGCTTCGAAAGGAAAGAAAAAAAAGGGGGTGATTAGAGGTAGGAATTAAAAGTGCCCCCTAGAATCGGTTTCACTCGCTGCTAGGTTGGCACGATTGGCGATCGTATCGCTCTATTGGGGAAAAAAACACCTTTATTTGACCACTTGATAGAGTAATTTAATAGTGTACTTAATAGTTTTGACACAGTAATTTCTAATTTTGTTTGATTCCTTTAACTTAGAAATTACTGTCGTATTGGTTCTCCCAAATATACGTCAGATAGATAGATAATACCCAGTGGCTTAGTGATAGTGCTTCGCATTGCCATGCCACAGGTCCGGGGATCGAATCCCGGATTGGGCGGGGTTGACCCATCCTTTCATCCCTTGAGTTGGTCGATAAAATGGGTACCAAGCATGCTTGGGAACTAAACGCTGGGGGTTATATTGTATTGTTGTTGGCTTGGCTGAAATATTAGTGCCACGGAGTCCGATCGGACCAAAAGTATCCAAAACGGTTATCTACCAACGCGAATTCGATCTCCCGATGTGAGGATCCACGCTCATCATAGATCGGAGTGTAATCCCATTGCGCCAACAATCGCCAGTTGGGACAGGGAGTTTAGGATATTTGAAGGTGTTATGTGGTGAACCGTAGCCAGACATATTGAATTGCAAAAATATGTATGACCTCACGTTTGAGATATTAAACTATTTGTTTTCGCTAACAGTGTTCTTTTATTGAAATGACAACATCTTAGTACTTAATTTTGAACATTTCGTCTTTAGCTGTGCTCAAATTTGAAATTCTATCGTATTTACTTTTAAGAACATTGTTATCACAAAAAAATTAAAACGTTATAGTCCTCATTTTTGGGGGTTTCTTTTTTTTTCAGTATAGTCTTTACAAGTTAACGCAATTCAATTAACGATATAGCATTATTTTTTTAAACGAAGACAATTGATTTTTTTAACCCTTTGGCGTCGTGTGCCCGCCCGCGCGTAAAATCGTTCGCTCGTGCATCCCCTCTTCCGAGTGGCCTACCCCGACAGAACACCTCGGATCGTCTGCAAGTTCAACCTGTTGCCAGATTCAGTTTTCAGGAATATTCTATTTTTTGTGTGTGTTCGGGAACGATTTTCTTGCAAATGTTTTGAAATTTGATGTGGAACTTTTTCCTTTATCAACTCCAAAGAGTTCTATAGTAGGGTAGAGGAACGACTCGTACTGAGCTGCTATCGGCAGCCGTGGCTCACTACGGAGCCCGAATAGAGTTGCAAAAGTGCTGGTTAATTTATAATTTTGATACTGAGAAAGGAAGTACACCCAGGGCAAAGGCGGGAATTGAACCCGCACCTGTTACAGCGCGCGGACTGCTAGCGTTATGACCTGCGATCCAAACCACTCGGCCATCGGTCCCCACTTGCCACCCTATATTGTCTCCGTATTGGTTCATGGTTCTGTTGCCAGGTTCAGTCTCTACCCTACTATAGAACTCTTTGGTATAAAGTCTAAATATTGTTCAAGAAACAAATTGTACTGCAACGAATTGGCTTGTTTCACGTGACGAAGATTTTTCCTGCTTTTATTCTTGGATTTTATTGGTGGTTCGTGGTTTGACACAATACGCTCTGTCCACTAATACATTGATTAACTGATTCAGATTTTTATTTTCGTTCATGGGTAACTGTTGCCAATCAAGTTGTGAAACCTGTGTACTCCGCCCAGAAGATGCTGGAAATCTGAGTTGTCATTGTATCCAATTTTTAGTTCAGTTTAGTTGGAATTATCGTCGCACTAGAGCTACACGAGGGCTATTAGCGAAGGGCGTCGTAATCACAAGTCACAATCACAAGAACCACAGTCAAGTGACGAGCCGACACCTGAGTTGGCACCCAACGCAACCGTTAAGGTCGACATCGTACGCAGCGTTGGGACTTTGGAGCGTATTTTAACGGGCACTCCCTCTACACGGGGTATTATTCGTCGGACATTTTTGGCTGCACGGGCCGTTTATAGGTCGGCAGTTATTTTGGCGATGCCCGGACCCGAACCTGGGACCTTTCGCATGCTAGGCGAGCGCCTAACCGACTGGGTCCAATTTTTAGACTACCTCAAGAATTATAGAGATGTTTATGATTTGAATTTTCAATGTTATAAATTTCCTAAACGTCTGCATTTAAATTGTGTAATATATTGACAGACATCGTATACTTAAAATATCATTTATTTATCCTATTTAATAAAGAGAATGTTGGAGTAAGTATATATTCGAATATACGAAGCCGATATATAGAATCATGTTTTTAAAATATTAAAATACTTAAAAGGCTTAACAAGGCAAAAAGCCTTATAATTGTTGAATTAAAACGCGCAAACAGTTTTTCTATGTGTAAAATTTTTAAACTCAACTTTCCGGCTTCCTCAGCCTACTACTCCTTTTAACCCTTTCAGTCCCAGTGATGCCATTTGGCATCATCATGTTTATGATCATAATTAAAAAAAATAACAGGGCTGACATCTATTGGGATTAATAAAAAATATTTTCTTATAGAAAAAAGTTTGAAGACTCGAATGATGTGCTTTTTGATATCATAAATGGCTATAGACGATCTGAAATTTTTTTCTAAAATGATAATGCCAAATTGTCATTGGGACTGAAAGGGTTAAAACAGAATCTTCTATTTCGTGACGCCCGTGTTGAGGGAGTGCACGTTAAATATCCTTCAAAGTCCTAACGCTGCGTACGATGTCGCCCTTAACGGTTGCGTTGGGTGCCTACTCGGGTGTCGGCTCGTCACTTGACTGGGGTTCTAAAATACGACGCCCGTCGCCAATAGCCCTCGTGTAGCTCTAGGGCGACGATAATTCAAACTAAACTAAATCTATTTTGACGAGGTCTACCAACCATGCAGTCTCATTTTCCTAAGAGAGATTCTCCCAAATCCCAGTTAATAATTTTTCCGGTAGAAAGTAGTAAAACTAAAAGTTGAATGACATCTTTTTCTTCTTACCCCTCCTCTAAACGAAACCGAAAAAAAGGGGATCCTGACCCACATTTCTTCGCCTCTTCTTCGCAGGTCACTGCCCATCCAGATGTGTGAACTTGAAAAATATCGGATCGCGTTGGGATGAAAGTACTGTAACTGTGATTCAGACCTATTTCTAAACGAGACTTATTTGTAAAAATATACCGGGTGGCCCAGCGGGTAGTGTTTGAAACAAATGAAAAAATAAAAACAAATAAGAGACATGAGAAGAATTTAATGACGTTTATTGAATGGACATATTGGGCAATTTATGATAAGCAGGTTCGAAGTGCCCGCCATCAGTTAAGGACAGCAGTTAGGCGGTTCTCGAATCCAACCATACTCCTTACCCATACCTTCCTCCATACTCCTGCCATACTCCTTTTGTTTGGCCAATTGTTTTTGTGGAACTTCCCACAAAAGCTAAAAAAAAGCTTCCCACAAAAAGAATTGGTCAAACAAAAGGAGTATGGAGGAAGGTATGGGTAAGGAGTATGGTTGGATTCGAAAACCGCCTAACTGCTGTCCTTGTTAAAGATGGCGGGCACTTCGAACCTCTTTATCATTAATTGCCCAATATGTCCATTCAATAAACGTCATTAAATTCTTCTCATGTCTCTTATTTGTTTTTATTTTTTCATTTGTTTCAAACATTACCCGCTGGGCCACCCGGTAAGTGTTAATGTATTCCAATTTTGAGCCAAGGACTCTGAGAACGCTGTTACAAATTTCGGGCTTGGTTTCACCATAATGATGCTGCAACGGCTGTGTGGTGAATTGTTTCACCATATTTTCGGTATTAGGTTGAAACTTTCTGATTTTATGAAAATATGTGTTTATTCAAATTTTAAGCCAAAGACTCAGACTATAAGTACTGTCAAATGGGATAACTTTAACCGTGGAGTGTAGCTTTGCATAAATCGTAAACTGACTTCCTTCTTGAAGGGCTGGGGAGCCCAGTCGGTTAGGCATTCGCCTAGCATGCGGAAGGTCCCTGGTTCGGGTCCGGGCATCGCCAAAATAACTGCCGACCTATATACGGCCCGTGCAGTCAAAATGTCCAACGATTAATACCCCGTGTGGAGGGTGTGCACGTTAAATATCATTCAAAGTCCTAACGCTGCGTACAATGTCGCCCTTAACGGTTGTGTTGGGTGCCTACTCGGGTGTCGGCTCGTCACTTGACTGAGGTTCTGAAATACGACGCCCGTCGCCAATAGCCCTCGTGTAGCTCTAGTGCGACGATAATTCAAACTTAACTAAACAAAGAGTTTAATTAATGAGAAGTTACTAGCTTGAAAAATTTGGGCTAAAGTTACCCCATTCGACAGTACGTCAAACGTGTGAGAAATAAAAATTTTAAACTTTAAGTTCCGTTTAAACCAATAGCACCCAATTTTAAATTGATCTATCTTTTCCATTCTATGTTTGAAAAAACTACCACTTCATTAGGTTTTTTTTTAATTTACGCATTTTTATTTTCGATATGAACAACGAAAAGAATATGGCCCTCCAAAATCTACTTGTTTTTCCTGCTAATAATGACATAAGTATCCTTACTTACGAAAAACCAAAAGAACATGTAATGTGGCGATATAAATATAAAACTCTATACTACTTGTGAGTTAATACAGAGTTTTATATTCCTATTAGCTTCAACTCTACGTTTATAACGTAAAAAGTGGAAGATAATATAATCGTTCAGTCCGTCTGTCTGTCCGTCACCCACTTTCATAGCGAACTACAAATGCTACGGACAAGTGTGATACGTCAAAAAATTCAGCGCATCGAAATTAGAATACATTGAAAATTTCATTAAAAAATTCGAATTCGAAGTACTTCAATTATTTAAAAAAAAACTGCAAAATTGAATGCTCATTGAAAAAGCATAGGAAGCCATTTTTATTAGAATTTAATCACCATTGCCATTCGCAACAATCGCTCGAGAAACTTTAATTCTTTTAGACAATAAACTAAAATAAATTTATTTTTGCGACATCGATCCGTTTGAATTGACGTCAAATATATTTCACTGCGAGATTCTTTGTACGTTGTATATAAAATGTTTTCATTCATTTTAAAAGCGAGGAATATTACTTATTTACTCTTTGAAATATAAATTAATTTTTGCAAACGTTAAGTAATAATTATTGAATTTTCGAAATAAAATAAATGAAACTAACCAAATTTAGCGTGTAATTGCTAAATATAGAATGAATGCTGTCTTTGGCGCTTTTACCTTGTTAAACACAACTGTTGTGTGGAAGCGGGTTAAGTGACAGATTCTGTTACAAACCTACTTGTATTCTTTATATCGCAACGTACGCGGAAAAGTGACCTATCGGCCAAAATTGACTTTTTGAGTTAACACTTCTGTAGGATGCAAAATATCGATATCTATCGATTAGTGCAATCGGCATAGCGATCCGAGCCTTTCTTTCGCGTACAAAATCGTTCAAATTTGTACGCGAAAGAAAAACCTATCTGAAAATATCTCAGCAAAGGCAAATTTAAAGTAAAAAATGACTATGCATACCTTTTGATACTCATAAAACGGATATCCATGCCAAATATTTTTGATCTAGGTTCATTTGGACCGATTTTGCGATAATTTGAAATTTTACCAAAACTTTAAACGGCTCTCCTGAAGAATGGTCTTTTTCCCGATAGGTCTCTTTTCCGCGCACGGTGCTATATATATTCTACACTCTTAAAACAAAAGAGTGAAATTCACTCCTATAGGAGAAGTGCATTTTCGGCACCGGAAAGGAGTGGAAATTAACTCAGACTGAGTTAAAACCGCTCGTTTTAAGAGTGTAGGACGCAGATTGTTTTCTTTTATTTCCTTTACCCACTCCAAAAAAGAGTGAAATTCACTCCTATTGGAGAAGTGCATTTTCGGCACGGAAAGGAGTGGAAGTTAACTCAGACTGTTAAAACCGCTCGTTTTTTAAGAGTGACAAAGAATTGCATTGGATATTAAACTCTTTAGTAATTGCGAGTTACATTTTCCTCAACCCAACAGATCAATATGAGAAAATTGGGCCGTCAAGAAATGCACTCAACCTGTGTATGTTTTGTTGTTCCATCGTTCATTTACATTTCATATTTTCCTGCTTCTCCTATTTACTGTTGTTGAACTGAAGTTGTATATTTGAAGCGGGAACTTATTACATTGTTTGAGCTAACAAGAAATGTAACAGCAGATGTATGAGATGATTGACTTCGAGAGATGCAAGTTTAAATGTAAATAATATTATTTACTTAAGTATTAAGTTAGTATAGTAAATAAATTACTGAATGTTGTTGTTGGAGTTTGCAGTAGTGGTTTAAGGTAACAGGGAACAAAACGGCCACTCAAAATATCGAATTTTCATTTCAACTTTAGTTACTGAATCGTGCCTTTACGAAAGAACTTCTATGATGCACATTTGGAATAAGAGGCTGGAGTTCGCAAATTTGGTAGTTAATTTCAATATAACTGTTGCCAGCTTTAAATGTCGTTATTCCAAAACACCAATTTTCAACCTTAAGGTACACTTTTTTTTTCTATTTTACTAGAAGGGTTGAAATTTTCTGTGATGTCGTATGCATGTATTTAACACCGTGAAACAAAAATATTCAAAAAAAATATTGAGTTAAAATAAGACTATTTTTCTAATTTAAGAAATGCGCAAAATTTCTATTTAGTTTAGTAACTTAAAATTATGAATGTTTTATCGTCAAACCTGAGGTTCATTGCGTTGTCTGGACTTTTTTTATTTCTATAAAAAATTATTTTCAGATACTTGCAATAGTTGTGCTGGAAAGTGTACCTAAAAGCTAAAAATCGATGTTTTTAAATAATGACATATGAAGCTGTAAACAAATTTATATTGAAATTAACTACCAAATTTGAGAACTCCAACCCCATATTCAGATGCGTATTATTTAAAAAAATTTCGTAAATATTCATTTTAGTGATTGAAAGTTAAAATGAAAATTTGATATTTTGAAGCGTCGTTATGTTCCCTTTCCTCTTAACGTAACAGTAAAATCAAACGAAAGAGAATAAGCAAAAAAAATTCTTTCAGTTCCGATTTCACCCTATCCTTTTGTCGTAATGCCTTGGAAATAGAGACAATAACAGTTAGTAAGATAAATAATCTTTTCCTACCATAAAAATGTTATTGATTGTATGACAATTTGTTGTCTGTTGACATTATATCATCCCTATCAGCAAGTTAATATAAAAAATAATAGTTAGGTATAATGTAATCAGTTTTTCTCTGCAATGGTACTAAGATAAATCAAGAGTTCAGTTTACAAAATAATTTTACAAATAGCGCATGGAAATATCCCTAACTTTTGAAAAGTGAAAATCGAATTGAATTGAATTTGAATTGAAAAGTCCAGGCAACGAAGGCTGAAAAAAGGGTATAGAGGGAAAGTTTTGGAACACAATTTTTGACTTTGTAACTTTGTTTGGACTAGTTAGGAGGTGAACATATCAAAAGTCCTCACCCCTAGCCCCTGAGCCGAAGGGGGGAGAGTGGGTTGAATGTCCCATTTTTCGGTTATTTGCTTTTATCTCGAAAACTATGCGTCCTACTGATATAATTATAATGCACAAAATAATGAAAGCTGATTAAATTTGCTACAAAGTGTTTTAATATCTTGTATAGTTTTCGAGATATCCGCTCATGAAAGTCTGTAATTTTGGAGAAAACATTTTTTCCCCCACATTTTTCCTCTTTTTTGACCGGATAACTCTTCAATAATGCACCGAAACACTAAACATTGATCCTAGAGTAGTGACCCTAGAAATATATTATTTAAAATAATTAAATTCTCTACCACTCTAGGGTCAATATTTAGTGTTTCGGTGCATTATTGAAGAGTTATCCGGTCAAAAAAGAGGAAAAATGTGGGGGAAAAAAGGTTTTCTCCAAAATTACAGACTTTCAAGAGCGGATCTCGAAAACTATACAAGATATTAAAACACTTTGTAGCAAATTTAATCAGCTTTCATTTTGTGCATTACAATTGTATCGGTAGGACGCATAGTTTTCGAGATATAAGCAGAAAAACGAAAAATGGGACATTCAACCCTCCCCCCCCCCCTTCAGCTCAGGGGCTAGGGGTGAGGACTTTTGATATGTTCACTAGTCCAACCAAAGTTACGGAGTCAAAAATTGTGTTTCAAAACTTTCCCTCTATAACTCTTCGTTGCCTGGGTTATTCGTCTATTTCCATTATAAACATTTTTATTATTGATGAAAATAATGTTACATACTTATATTGTAGTTTGTTTTACTAACACTCAGTGCCGGATTTCGGCCTAGGCCTACAAGGTCCGGGCCTAGGGGCCCAGTCAAAAAGGGGGCCCTTAAAAAGATAAAATCAAAAAAAAATTTTTAAAAAAATCGCCTAATAAATTTGAAAATCGCCAAACTCCGAAAACCTATCTCCCGACGGCCTCAAAAATTGCCAAATTTTTAAACTGCTCAGCAGAACGGTCGTTTTCAGCACTAAAGAGAATAATGAATTACTTAAGATCTAACATAGGAGAGAACAGGCTCAACTCACTCTCAGTAATGTACATAGTCAGACATAATGCAGTCAATTGACCATGATGGCTTCATTCGTTCTTTTGCACAGAAGAAAGGTCGCCGTGTGATTCTATACATTTTATAGAATAACTATAGTAACATACTGTTTTATTCTGATGTTTATTAAAGTCGATTAAAAATTATGTGTTCTGTACTAGTGTATTTGATTTGCTAAATTTCCAAAAGCTTTTAGCTTCGAGATGGTGGGGGGCCCCAAATGTCAAGTGCCTAGGGGCCCTGGGTCTTTAAATCCGACACTGCGAACACTCATTTCAATATTCTCATTACAAATTCTGTTGTTATAAACCAACGTATCGAGTTGTGTTCTGTGTAATAGGACATCTGTAAAAATGAGTAATGATTACTCTATGATGATTTCTTGCTTTTTAATAATAATTTATTTTTTAAACCGAATTATTGTATTATATTTTTTATTTGTTGATTTTATTAGAACTAAAAATTTTGTTTCCTTTCAGGTAAGGAAAAATTTGATTTTCGGAAAAACTATTTTAACTTCCCCACAAAAATAATTTGGGAGGAAGAAATTCTTAAATCCATATCATTGTGTTCCTCCACTTACTCAGAAACCTGATCAACTGAGGTAAGCATTTTTTTTCAATTTGCGTACATGTGTGTTTCAAACAATGTGGATACACTCTTAAAACAAAAGAGTGCAATCCACTCCTATAGGGGAAGTGCATTTTCGGCACCGGAAAGGAGTGGAAATTAACTCAGACTGAGTTAAAACCATTCGTTTTAAGAGTGTAGGACGTAGATTGTTTTCTTTTATTTATTTGACCCACTCCGCGAAAAGAGTGAAATCCACTCCTATACGGGAAGTGCATTTTCGGCACGGAAAGGAGTGGACAGAAACTGAGTTAAAACCGCTCGTTTGTTTTAAGAGTGTAATTGGGCATTATTCATAAAGCACGGGCAACTTTTAAAATGTCCAAAAGGGGTGATAAATTATATAGAAAATATCCCCGATGCATAATGCTAAAAGTCGACGAGTTTGAAATGAGAGAATATTATTATTTAAATTTCTCTACCTGCACAAAAAAATAAGATGATATATCATCTTTTAATTTTAATTCTTATTATTGACTTCTGTTATTTAATGTGGTAGAAGTTCATTATTACCGTTAAGCCCACAATTGATAATAATCGTATTAACCCTTTCAGTCCCAATGACAATTTGGAAGAATCATTTTAGAATTTTTTTTCTGATCGTCTATAGCCATTTATGATATCAAAACGCACATCATTCGATTCTTCAAACTTTTTCTATAAGAAAATATCTTTTATTAATCCCAATAGATGTCATCCCTATTATTATTTTGTAATTATGATCAGAAACATGATGATGCCAAATGGCATCAGGAAAGGGGTTAAATTATATTTCTACATCTACATTTGCCGATAGATCCTGCAGCGATAAATTCGCCAAAGTGTCCACAGGTCCGAAATACTAACACAATAACTCTAGTACTAATAGCTTCTAGAGAAAACAACTGAACGCTCGTCTATATCTTAAAATATCCAACGAATAATACCGCGTGTAAAGGGTTAACTATGCTCCAAAGTACCAACACTACGTACGATGTCGCCCTCAACGGTTGCGTTGGGTGCCTACTCAGGTGTCGGATCGTCACTTGCACTCATAAAACAAAAGAGTGAAATCCACTCCTATAGGGGAAGGGCATTTTCGGCATCGGAAAGGAGTGGAAATTAACTCGGACTGAGTTAAAACCACTCGTTTTAAGAGTGTAGGACGTAGATTGTTTTCTTTTATTTCTTTTACCCACTCCTCAAAAAGAATAAAATCCCCGATGCATAATGCTAAAAGTCGACGAGTGGGAAATGAGAGAATATTATTATTTAAGTTTCTCTACCTGCAAAAAATGAGATGATATATAATCTTTTAATTTTAATTATTATTATTGATTTTTGTTATTTAATTATGGTAGAAATTCATTATTAGCGTTAAGCCCACAATTGATAATAATCTTATTAAATTATATTTCTACATCTACATTTGCCGATAGATCCTGCAGCGATAAATTCGCCAAAGTGTCCACAAGTCCGAAATACTAACACAATAACTCTAGTACTAATAGCGTCTAGAGAAAACAACTCGACGCTCGTCTATATCTTAAAATATCCAACGAATAATACCGCGTGTAAAGGGTTAAATATGCTGCAAAAAACCAACACTACGGACGATGTCGCCCTCAACGGTTGCGTTGGGTGCCTACTCAGGTGTCGGATCGTCACTTGAGTGTGGTTCTAAATTATGACCCCCGTGTAGCTCTAGTGCGACGTTATTTCAAACTTATCCTATATAAATTCTTTATCAAAATCCACATTCGTTGATAGATCCTGCAGCGATAAACTCGCCAAAGTGTCCACAAGTCCGAAATACTAACACAATAACTCTACTAGTAATAGCGTCTGGAGAAAACAACCGAACGATCGTATCTTTATATGTACCGAAAATGGAGGCGTCGCAATGTAATAAGCGATTGGACGTCAAATGCTTTTTTAGCGAGTTACGGCGAATTCCTTGCCCACACTTCCGAAGAAACGCCCGAAAAAAAAGGAATGAAGGACAATTATTTGTTTGGATGGTGTTTTTATAAAACTTTTTTTTTTTTAAAGTCGGTGTTATAATAAAGTTAAATGCGAAAATTTTAGCAATTAGGTGTTATAGATGACCATAATGAAACCAGATAAAATACAGTCCCTGGACAAATTATTAGACGCACTGCAAGATTTCATGTAAAATATTAATTACCGGGTGATTGTACCGTTTTATTATTTTAAATTGATTTGTTTTTTATTGTTAAATTTTCCAATCAATTACCGATTTATTTGACATTTATAAAACAGCATTCATTTAGAAAAGCATAAGTTTATTAAGTTTTAAAGAAAAGTGAAATTAATGTTAGTAAAAGTCAATATTGAGTTGGGCCACCTTTAGCCGCTATCCAAGCTTTCATTCTGCGAGGCATGCTATCAATGCAAGACTGTACTGTCTCCTGCATTTGAGGAGGATGGTTCCACACATAAAAAATCTTATAATAAATAATTAATATAAATTAATCTTAATCATAGTTATCTTGAAATAAATACAAATATGTAGTCTACAACAATTCTTTTAAATAAAAATCAATAATATTGTAGTTTAAATATACCATTATTGCATAAAAACTCTTAAGAAACATAAAATTACTAAAAAAAATACAGTGCGTCTAATAATTTGCCCAGGGACTGTAAGTAATAGCATTAGTTAATAATTTGGTTCATTCTTTTGAACCAACACCACACACACCACCAGTGGTTTGTCCGGGGACTGTATGAACACCAACATCTCCATTTAACCGTCATGAAGAATTCATATGTTTCAATCCCAGGGAAGAAATTTTATCGCCCACCCATTTCATTCGTATTTCTGAGTTCCGAAGTGGCAACACACAAAGCATTATCTATTCCCGTTATTGCAACAACTTAACAAACCAAACAACATTGTAACACTAAGCTAAACACAAACATGGCCGCGTACAATAACTGTTCAAACAATAAAAGTATTTTTTCTCTTTATTTAACTCGTTTTAACACAGCACTTCAAGTCTTTGTAACAATATTTTCCGGGTTTAACAAAAGGGACACGCCCGCATTAAAAAAAAACCAATAGAACTAATGTTCCCTAATCCGACATGTTGTTGTGGTAATGTGACAGAACGGTAACCGACTTTAAAATTGAGGTTTCGTTTTATATATATTATTTCCATAGATATCATATTTAAAGTATTAGAGTGGCAGATCACGTGACTTCCAATGCTAACGACGGGACGCGCATTTAGGCCAAATAAGAATGGCCAGTGTTGCTGCCACTTTAAGGAGAAAAATACTACGAAAAAATACCATTTAATTCTAAAATTACAAAAAAAAATATCGTAAAAATACAAGCTGCATTTTGGAATCTTTTTAATGACTTTAAATCCTTTTCTAGTATTTTTTTTGTAATTTTAGAATTAAATGATATTTTTCTCCTTAAAGTGGCAGCAACACTGGCCATTCTTATTTGGCCTCCACGCGCGTCCCGTCGTTAGCATTGGAAGTCACGTGATCTGCCAATCTAATACTTTAACTATGATATCTATGATTATTTCAAATAAACGAAAATGTCGATGGTCAGGCCTTGAGTGGCAACAAGAATGCTGAATAACAATAAATTCTTTCTCGAGTTTTGATTGGTGAATGAATGTCTCGTGAGAGCTGAGCACCGATCGAAGGAATGAAGCTGATGGAAGTAACTACGTCACCTGAAACAAGCTAATTCATAAGTTTGTCTAGAAAAAATAGTTTAAGTTTGCGAGTTAGCGAATTGGAATTTTTGATATCCCGGGACTGTGCTTTCAAATTCGGTATGTTGCTATAGTTAAACTCATAGTTTCCTTGCACAGAAGCCACGACCATGGGCGGAGCTATAAAACGCGCGGAGCAATCAGATGAAGAGAAAATTTCATCCGTTTCATTTTGTCTTCATCTGATTGCTCCGCGCGTTTTATAGCTCCGCCCATGGTCGTGGCTTCTGTGCAAGGAAACTATGAGTGTAACTATAATAATATTTCATCTTTCAGAAATTAAAATTTAATCCTTTTCTCTTAGTTAGGGTATATTTCCCGTATTTTCAAATGTTTTCTTTTAATCTGTGGTAACTATTGATGGCTTATTGCATTGAACTCAAATTTTTGAAGTGTAAATCACAAGACAAAAAAAAGCTCTTAAAATTGGAGAAAGTTTCAAATTAAAGGAAACGAGTTGTATTATTTACTTGCAGTGTGTGTAGATAAACTTTTTATCATTTAATAATACGTTGATGTTCACTTTTTAACACCGGGACTTATACTATACAGTCCCTGGACAAATTATTCGACGCACTGCAAGATTTCATGCATCAATCAATGATGAACAAAATACCTTTAGAAGGACATTTGTGTTCCTAAACTTAAGGGGGGCTGGGGAGCCCAGTCGGTTAGGCACTCGCCTAGCATGCCAAAGGTCCCAGGTTCGGGACCGGGCATCGCCAAAATAACTGCCGACCTATAAACGACCCGTGCAGCCAAAATGTCCGACGAATAATACCCCGTGTAGAGGGAGTGCACGTTAAATATCCTTCAAAGTCTTAACGCTGCGTACGATGTCGCCCTTAACGGTTGCGTTGGGTGCCTATTCAGGTGTCGGCTCGTCACTTGACTGTGGTTCTAAAATACGACGCCCGTCGCCAATAGCCCTCGTGTAGCTCTAGTGCGACGATAATTCAAACCTAACCTAACCTAAACTTAAGCTATTGAATAGAAAATACTATTTGCTATACTTAATGCAATACATCGACATCTTTTTGAATGATATGGCATTCTTTGGTATGTTTTCATCATTACTAAAAAAATACAGTGCGTCTAATAATTTGTCCAGGGACTGTATACTAGAAATAGTAATTTTGCATGGAATTAGCCTGATGTTTTCGCTTATTTTTCTTTGAACCTAGTAGACTCAGAACTAGTAACGTGGTTCAATAGATTACTATTGCTTTTCCTATGATAACTATTGCTACTCCTATGATAACTATTGCTACTCCTTTGATAACTATTGCTATTCGTTTAATTACAATTACTTTGCATTACACGGCAATGCAAGTAGTGCTTTGCCTTGCCGTGCCACAAGTCCGGGGTTCGAATCGGGTGGGGTTCACTCAACCTTTCATCCCTTCGATAAAATGAGGACCAAGCATGCTTGGGAACTAAACACTGGGGGTCCCGCGTGAGGCTGACCACCTAACCGGGACATACGCCTTGCACCCCAGAGCCCTTGGTCACGAAAGCTGAATTGGGCACGGCAGGCCTTGGCCCAGTAATGGGCTGTCGCACCGAGGAGTTTATCTACTAGATAGAATTTTGACAAACAAACGAAGCCATTTCAAACACGTTTTTTTTTGTTTAAAAAAAATAACGCAACTCTTCAAATTGGGATTGAATCACGATGCAAAGACTCGTTGTCGTATTACACTGCAAAAAATATCTTTTTTGAGAGAGAAAAAATAAATAACAACTCGTATGAGAGTCAACAGAGAGAACGGCCTGACCCCTTTTGCTTCTATCAGACCGTGTCCCAGGCAAATATTTGTTGTTGCCAAAATCCATTTGTTAATTCTTTTGTATGTGTTTGTAAAGTGCTAAGTGCCAGGGGGGGGGAGGGGATTTGAAGGTCTTATTCCTATATCGAATATGTTTTTATGAATTATATTTTGTTCGTGTAGTATTTGGTATAGGACTTAAATAACGCTTCCGTATTTCTTTTTTATAGCATCTTTTTTTATCACTTTTAACACAAGCAGTAAAAGGTTCGTACACTCTTAAAACAAACGAGCGGTTTTAACTCAGTCTGAGTTAATTTCCACTCCTTTCCGTGCCGAAAATGCACTTCTCCTATAGGAGTGAATTTCACTCTTTTGTTTTAAGAGTGTAGTCCTGAACCCTCGGTGGAGACCAGTGTGTAAGGTGCCAGCCTTGCATGCGAAAGGTGCCAGGTTCGGGACCTGGCTTTGCCAAAGTAACTTCCGACCACGTTTAGTAAGTCCCGACAATGAAACCGATGACGCTCATAAAAGTCGCGTTGGTTACCCACTCGGGTATCGGCATAGATATCATAGTTAAAGTATTTGATTGGCAGATCACGTGACCTCCAATTCTAACGATGGGACGCGCATGGGGACCAGAATAAGAGGGCAAATGGGCCAGTGTTGCCACCACATTAAGGAGAAAAATACTACGAAAAAATACCGTTTAATTCTAAAATTACAAAAAAAAAAATACCATAAAAATACTAAAAAAGCATTTCACGTTTTTTTTTAGTCACTAAAAAGATTCTAAAATGCAGCTAGTATTTTTATGGTATTTTTTTTGTAATTTTAGAATTAAACGGTATTTTTTCCGTAGTATTTTTCTCCTTATTGTGGTGGCAACACTGGCCCATTTGCCCTCTTATTCTGGTCCCCATGCGCGTCCCTTCGGTCGTTAGCATTGGAGGTCACGTGATCTGCCAATCTAATACTTTAACTATGATATATATGGGTATCGGCTTGCCACTCGACTGTGGTTCTGAGTTAAACTTCTATTACCGAAAACTTCATACATGTTAGGTAATTGAAAGTAAAAAAAGAAAACCAGGTATTACAGGAAAAGCGTAATTTTTTGTTGTTCAACATTTAACAAATTACCAGTAAAAGCGGTTAATTCTTTTCCCAAAAAGGCGTGAAAATATTTACTTTTTATCCGAATTGTCAAAGTACCGTTCTTTAGCCATTTTCCCCTTTAAATATATTTTGTAAACCTCAGACTAAAATAGTCTGCGTATTAAAATAGAAACACAAATAATCTCATTCTAAAAATTGTTTAAAATGCAAATAAATACTGTCCCTGGACAAATTATTAGACGCACTGTATTTTTTTAAAGTAATTTTATGTTTCTTAAAAGTTTTTATGCAATACTGGTATATTTAAACTACAATATTATTGATTTTTATTTAAAAGAATTGTACTAAAGAATAGACTACATATTTGTATTTATTTTTAACATATGGCAACACTGTGTTGACAAAGTGATACATGAATAAACAAGTACAAACCTGTATCAGTCCTGTAATCATCATCCTCAAATGCAGGAGACAGTACAGTCTTGAATTGATAGCATGCCACGCAGAATGAAAGCTTTGATAGCGGCTAAAGGTAGCTCAACTCAATATTGACTTTTACCAACATTAATTTCACTTTTCTTTAAAACTTAATAAACTTATGCTTTTCTAAATGAATGCTGTTTTATTGATGTCAATTAAATCGGTAATTGATTGGATAATATAAAAATAAAAAAAACAAATCCATTTAAAATAATAAAACGGTACAATATCACCCCGTAATTAATATTTTACATGAAATCTTGCAGTGCGTCTAATAATTTGTCCAGGGACTGCACATATTAGGTAATTGAAAGTAAAAAAGAAAACCAGGTATTACAGGAAAAGCGTAATTTGTGTCGTTCAACATTTACCAAGTTACCTGTAAAAGCGGTTAATTCTCTTCCCAAAAAGACGTGAAAATTATTTACTTTTAATCCGCAAATTGACAAAGTATCGTTCTTTATCTATTTCCCCTTAAATATCTTTTGTTAACCTCAGACAAAAAATAGTCTGCACATTAAATTGAAACACAAATAATCTCATTTTAAAAATTGTTTAAAATGCAAATAAATAATTTAAAATCGGAACAAATATTTTAATTCTCTTGGAAAAGTTCCAAAGATAAGATAAGAAGATGCGTTTTCATCTCCAACAACTAAATTGACTTTCGGATTGAAATCTAAATCTTCTCAACTTCTTATAGAACACCTTTAAAAAAAGAAGGATTCGTCAAGAACGAAACAGGGACGAATTGTTTCATTTTATAGTTCGCTACCCTCCAAGCCAATATATATATTTTTTATTCTTATTATTATCTTCTTCTCCCCGTGTAACTGTAACCTTTCAAAATGGATAGAATATTGAACAAAATGGAAGGTAATATTCCTTGTGTACATACGCGCATAGTTGAAACATTTTTTTTAACTTAAAAAAATAAAATAAAATACTCGCCCTTTCTTTTAAACACAAAAGAAAATGGAAGAAAAAAAAATGGGATTGAAAATGTGACACTTTAATTCCGGCTATCTGAAAATCGTTGTCAGATTGTATAAAAGCTTCCATTTTCTCCCGCCATTTTTTATTTTTGTTTTCTATCTTGCTTATTCCTTTCTTTTCCAACCCTTAAATAAAATAGGGGTAGGGTTACTTTTTTTTTTTGTTTAAAAAGATATCGAGTTTCTCTTAAAATCGGATACATGTCAAATCGTTTTAGTTATTACCTAAGAGCTTTGTTTTTAGTGGCACGATTCCGCGTTCTTAAAAAGCGGATTGTTGTACTCAATGTTTGCTCAAGACGTTATCAATTTGTTTCGGGGAATTACAAAAACAATGAATTTTTAGATTCTTTTGTGATAATGCAAAATAAACATAAAATAACTTAGGCGTGATACATTTCCTGATTCTTGTTGTGCGATAAAACAGTCATTTGAATCAACTTATTATTTCTATTTTTTCATATCTTATGTTTGTGACAGATTGTTTCCTCACATTGTGATTTCAGTTTTGAAATTGTTTATTTAACCCTCTGGGGGATACGGAGGTATAAACCAAACACGTCGCATAACTCACAGGTTTTTCAGCTTCAGACATCACTTGTATAATTTTACTAATTAAAAATCAAAGCCTGGAAGTGTCATTTTCTAAACATCCGCAGGGGTTGGGGAGCCCAGTCGTTAGGCGCTCGCCTAGCATGCGAAAGGTCCCAGGTTCGGGTCCGGGCATCGCCAAAATAACTGCCGTGCAGGGTGAAGGAAGTAGAGGAAGTGAACGTTAAAATACGCTCCAAAGTCCCAACTCTGCGTACGATGTCGCCCTTAACGGTTGTGCTGGGTGCCAACGCAGGTGTCGGCTCGTCACTTGACTGTGGTTATAAAATACGACGCCCGTCGCCAATAGCCCTAATGTAGCTCTAGTGCGACGATAATTCAAACTAAACTAAACATCCGCAACAGAAATTTAATTTTAAAACTTTTAAAAGAAATTAGATATTTCAGTTAAAATTAAGATATAAAAAATACACATAGAAAAACAAAACTCTTAAAAATTACAAATTTATCCTCATGCAGTGAAAAAAAGTTTACCCTTCGGTCAATTCTTAGCCCTCAGAGGGTTATTTGCTAAAATAAAACAAAATCAGTTTCATCTTCTATTGATTTTGTTTTAATAAAGTTTTCATTTAACATTTCATAGAATTCAATTATTTCGTAAAACATGCCAAAGATACATCATTTTTATGTTGCTCTTAACATTCAAAAATAATTATGAAGTGGTAAAAAAAGGTCTAAACATACTAGTTTTGAAATAATTTCGCAAACAGAGAAATCTGAAAATTTCATCTGCAGTTTTATTTTTGTGCACAAATTATTAAAATTATTATTCCTATTAATATCATGTGCAATATTTAATTCATCATACTTTTGGAGTTACTGAAATTTATTATTTTAATATATCTACACTCTTAAAACAAACGAGCGGTTTTAACTCAGTCTGAGTTAATTTCCGCTCCTTTCTGTGCCGAAAATGCACTTCCCCTATAGGAGTGGATTTCACTCTTTTTGCGGAGTGGGTAAAAGAAATAAAAGAAAACAATCTACGTCTTACACTCTTAAAACGAGTGGTTTTAACTCAGTCTGAGTTAAGGTCCACTCCTTTCCAGTGCCGAAAACGCACTTCCCCTATAGGAGTGGATTTTACTCTTTGGTTTAAAGAGTGTACATAAGAACATTGTATTTTAAGCACTAAACAAAATTTAAGTTTGAAAACAAACTAAAGAAAAGCTTTTTAAAAATAATCCTATTTAAAATCCCAAATCAATCGATATCTTTGATATAATAAATGTAAAAAATAATTTTCGATAACGAAAAATAGAGCACACGCACAAAAAGTATAAAATAATAACAATGCACCAAAAACATGAAAAACATAACTGGAATATCTGTTTGTGAATTCAAAGGTTGCATTGGATGAAGAATTCTGCATTTATCGGACAAAAGTAAATGAAATCGCTCAATGTAAAAATAGAGCCAAGTCCTTAGGAGAATTTCCCTCTGTGATCTTTACATGTTACATGTCATTAAAAGAAAAAGCGTGTAGGGAAATCTTCCATGAGGACATAATTCCCTTTCTACATTTAACTATTCAAAATGGAATTGCGAATTGTATGAAGGGGGGGAGGGGGGGGGGGCGTCTCATTTTATATTCATAAGTTATATTTCATATCCATTTTCCATTCCTTTATATTTTTTGTGGGGAATATATTTTTCCATTATCCGCCCCTTCCCCTCGCAACGTTGTAAGTACCCTATATTCGTTCCTACTCGCGTTCGATTTTTTCCTCCCCCCCCCCCTTTTTTTTTTACAACGGAATGGGTTTTTTAAAGGGGTTGTATACTAATAGAAATGAGTGAGGGTTTGTATAAAACCGATCATGGTTTAGGTTTTATTTCTATAATATGGAACTAAAATATACTAGTTATACTATTTAGTACTTGCCTCTACAGTTTGAATTCCTTATCACTTACAGTCTCTGGACAAATTATTAGACGCACTGTAAGATTTTATGTAAAATATTAATTACCGGGTGATATTGTACCGTTTTATTATTTTAAATTAATTTGTTTTTTTATTTTTATATTATCCAATCAATTACCGATTTATTTGACATAAATAAAACAGCATTCATTTAGAAAAGCATAAGTTTATTAAGTTTTAAAGGAAAGTGAAATGAATGTTAGTAAAAGTCAATATTTAGTTGAGCCACCTTTAGCCGCTATCAAAGATTTAATTCTGCGTGGCATGCTATCAATGCAAGACTGTACAGTCTCCTGCATTTGAGGATGATGATTTCACATACATAAATAATCTTATAATAAATAATTAATATAAATTAATCTTAATCATAATGATCTTAAAATAAATACAAAAATATAGTCTACAACAATTCTTTTAGATAAAAATCAATAATATTGTAGTTTAAATATACCATTATTGCATAAAAACTCTTAAAAAAACATAAAATTACTAAAAATATACAGTGCGTCTAATAATTTGTCCAGGAACTGTAAGGTAAATTTCAATAACTTAATAAATAATCTCTTTAACTCATAAAAAAAAACGTGCAATAGTATACTCTTCTTGTGTAATTTTACTGTTAAAGAGTTTGATTCTTTTTTTTTTATTATTTTCAAGTAGATTTATTTGATCTTCTAGCAACTAAACAGAGGGTTATTTTGAGCTGTATTGATTGTAAATAACAGCTTTGAAACGAAAAATTATTACACATACTTTTTAGGACAAAGCTGGCAATAAACTAATAATCGTGCCTTAGCATAGATTTTTAATGGTTCTTTGTTTACTGAGTTAACCTTATACACATAATCTGCCATTGTTTTATGCAAAGTAGCCCCCAAAAAAATATAATGAAATAAGCTTATTTAGAAGAAAAAATAAGCTCTTATAGAATCTCTTTATACAAATAAATCTACTTATATAAAGAGATTAATAAAAAAAATCTTTTTAAAATTTAAACGACACAAATAGGAAATATACTTAAAAATACTTTAATTTAAGGTTTTCCAAATTTAAATCCGAAATGTTTCATTGCTGCGTTGTAAATTGTTATTAAATACTCAAAATAAACACATATTTAAATTTAGCTTTGCTTATATGTGAGCCAGAAATAGCTAAACATTCTGATAAATTATTGCAATTGTGACTCGTCGTGTCGTGGCTCATTACGTATCGTTACTTTTAAATTGTTTTTCAAATAGTTTAGCAAGTTAATAGTTTATCCTTTCAAACCAATTACCAATTATCCATTACGAGGCTTTTTTAGTTAGTATAAACAAATGTTAACTCTTTAGCTAATCTACATTTTATGGAAGTTTTGATTTTTTTAAACAATTATACTGTCATTTAATTAGCTGAAAGGTAAAAAAAGAGAAATTTTCAGATAAAAAAAACCAACAAAATTAACCAAACATTTCATTTAAAACAAAAAAAAATCATCGAAAGTAAAAAAAAAGTGGGTAAAAATAATAAATGTTCTATTGTCTTAATTTTTATCCTCATTAAGTATTTTCGCAATTAAGTGGGATAGAGAAAAGAGTTTTTTTTAAAAAAAAGCCTCCATGCAATTAACGCATTCTAACTTGTTCATGTTTAATAGATGCGACGTAATCTCCATTAAATGTAACATTATAAAAAAGCACTTAGGCCTAAATCTAGGCTTCATTTAGAATGGATTCTTTTAGAGCGACAAAAAAAAAAAAAAAAAACGATAAAACGCGACCAGAATAATAATTTTTTTTTTCTCAATAGAACAGTTTATGTGTTGAAATATCGCGAACAAAGAACAAAAAAAAATCCCGCCAAAATGACATGATTTCATTTTAATTCTTTATTAAAGGTAAACATTTAATTTTTTAATAATTTTTTTTTATTTGTTCCACGTTCAATTAAAACAGCGTTAATTTCTTTCCGTTTTATCATTAGGAGCTTTTCTCCAAATATCATAATACGCAATCTGTGGGCATTTTTGTTTTCATTTAAGACTTTTAAGCTCATAATGACGTCCGGAAAATAATTATTATTTTTGTGTTCGTTTGCGTTGTCGCGAATTACATTGTATGAATGATTTATGTACGCTCCGATGGCAACGGCGGTGAGGATTTGAATAATTTTTTTATTATTATTTTGTCTTTTTACCCATTACCATTCTTCCATTATTTATGAATTCGCGGAAAATCTTTTTCGCAAAGAGTTAATTAAAGTTCGTTCTCGTTTGTTTATTTGCCGCCATTAATTATTACTTTGACGTATAAACTTGTATTTTTTGTGCTGCTGCGTGTTTGTGATATTTTAACAAACGAAAGGGGGACGTAAAAGATTATATAAGCTCCTCCCCCCCCCCCTCCTTTTCGCTGGCTAAAATTTAATTAAAAACAAATCTTTACTTCTGGTATTTGAAAACAACGCTACTTTGTTTAAATTTAATAGGACGTCGGATTTTTATTATTATTATTATTTTTCACGAAAACTGACTTTTGCTATCATGTAATGCGCAATGCTATGTACACAAGGGGCATTATGAAAATGTTCGTTTTATATTTTCGCGTTCATCATTTTAAAGTTTGAAAAAAAAAAATTAAAAGCAAACACGTATTTTCAGTCTTGCTAACAAACTCGTTTTAATAATGAAAGCGGGGATTTCGAAGGAAAATGAAGACGGATTTATAAGTTTTAATAAAGATGTTATTAAAATTTCTGCCGGTTTTGGAATGTGGAATATAATAAGTTTTAAAAAAAAAAACCATTTCATTTTGGCTTGATTTTAATGAGGAAGCATTTTCAAAATAGGATTTTTTTTCTTTTTATTAGATAGAGACGAATTTCAAAATTCGCACAGGCTGCGTATTCGAAATTCTATTTACAAATTAAAATTTTATTTTACGAAGAAAATAATCTTTTTATTATTTACAAATTAATAATTACCCGGATATAATCTTGTTTATTTATATTGCAATTTATATTTTGAAGATGAAAAGAATTCTATGCATGTTGGAAAATTGGTTTCTCGGAAAATAATTTAAAGTAGTGGCGTGTTAATGAAACTTGGACTAATTTCTTTAAAATATTTAGTTGTAAATATTTTATAGAACTATTGTTAGGGTATGTAAACACTTTTTTTTTGTCCAAGAAAAGTCAAACTATTCAAACTTAATTTTGTGGATGTTAATCAATGCAATCTTTGGTATATCAAAACATTTTTTATATACATTTTTGTGAACGCACAATTTTAAAATGCTTATATTGTTTAAAATTCTGAAAACTTTTTCTTTAAACCTTTCAAAATATTCTTTAAACTTTTTCTTTAAACCTTTCAAAATATTCTTTAAACTTTTCAAAATATAATAATGTGTGCGTAACAGTGCCGTAACTTACAAACCTAACTTTTTGAGGAAACATATTTTAAATTATCAGTTCTTCATATTGCTGTAATTCTTAAAGTCTACCACCTGATCTAGCTCTCAATTTCCGTGACGTAATATATAGAACCCGAATACATTCTGAAAAAACAAGTGATGCATTGTGATAATGGCGGATATTTGGTCAGCTTAAAAAAGATTGCCAAGTTCTGGGACTAAAACCTGGTCGGCTTTAATTCTAATGCGACGGCCAAACCATTTTTCCACTTTTACAAACCAAAGCTCTAGCGTAACCTTTTTATTCAACCAAACCATGCCATTAATCTGTAGCTTTTGCGAACCAAGGCTCTAGCGTGACGTTTTTATTTAACCCAACCATGCCATTAATCTGTAGTTGTTGTTACTAGTGCCACTTGGGAAACCCAAGCGGGCAAGGATTAAGGTAAATGGGTGCGGTTCCTGAGGAGAGGTGCCCGTGTAGAGACTACACGGCAGGAATCCGTCAGGAAACTGCGCCATGACCGCCCACAGGATTTTCGGACTCACAGATTTTAACGAGCACGTACCGGCCATTAATCTGTAGTTACTACTTTTACGAACCCAATCCCGATGGACTTGTTGATGTCGTTCTACAACCGGAGGGATTGGGGCGATCACTTGCGACACTCTCAAAAACGCTTGATTAATATCTTTTTTTTGTCAATGATCGTCGCTCTCATTAAACTTACTAAAACTAAACACCTCGGCACAACAGCCCATTACTGGGCCAAGGCCTGCCGTGCCCATTTCAGCTTTCGTGACCAAGGGCTCTGGGGTGCAAGGCATATGTCCCGGTAAGGTGGTCAGCCTAACGCGGAACCCCCAGTGTTTAGTTCCAAAGCATGCTTGGTACCCATTTTATCGACCCACTCAAGGGATGAAAGGATGGGTCAACCTCGCCCAATCCGGGATTCGATACCCGGACCCGTGGCGTGGCAATGCAAAGCACTACCACTAAGCCACTGGGCCTCCATTAAACGCCTCCATTAAACTTACTCTAAAAAGAAAAATTCAAAGGACACATTTTGTTGAAAAAGAGAATGGTAAATAATAGTTCGAGGTTGGTCCGTTTTATCCCTAATGCAAAATTTTGGCAAAAAAATAGTTTTTTTTTCTGAGATTTTAGAGATACGTCCAAAATCTCGGAAAAAAAATTCGAATTCGAAGAACTTTAATTATTTAAAAAACTGCAAAATTGAATGCTAATTTAAAAAGCATAAGAAGTCCTTTTCATTAGAATTAAATCACCATTGCCATTCGCAACAATCGCTCGAGGAACTTTAATTCTTTTAGACAATACAGTAAAATAAATTTATTTTTGCGACATCGATCAGTTTAAAATGACGTCAAATACATTTCACTACGAGATTCTTTGTATGTTGATATGAAATATTTTCATTCTATTTAAAGGCGATTAATATTACACATTTATTATTTGAAATATAAATTAATTTTTGCAAGCGATAAATAATAATTATTGAATTATTAAAATAAAATAAAAACTGTTGTGTGGAAGCGGGTTAAGTGACAAATTCTGTTACAAACCTACTGTTTTTTTTTTCAAATTCATGTTTTGAACCTAACCTGAAAAAAAGATATTTAAATATTTTTTTAAAGACTTATTTTGTAATTTAGTTGGTACGCATTTTTTTACGAAATTTTTTTTCGTTAAAAATATAATTTAGGTCGCAATTTTTGTTTTGTTACATTTTTCCCAAGTTATCATTATATCCTCTTAAGAAGCTCCGCTACGATGTTTCTTGAGTTCGACTGCGCAACAAATAATAACATTTTAATCTTTTCGACTATTATGAATGGTACATCGATTTCCATCATAAAAATTCTGCAAATACAACTAAAAAGAAAAGAACACAAATTGCGTCTCGTAGCCAATGAAAGGGTTAACAAATTCATCACCGGAGATGGTAAGGAGAATGACACTGTTATTTCTTGTACTTGTTATTTTTCCTGTCCTTTTACTTTTTGAAGTTTGTTATGGCATTGAGTGATTTAGGGGGAATGGGCGCGATGGACCGGGGGTCTCCAAAGTGCATCGGTGTTAATCCAACAAAAATATTTTCTCTGACACATTTCTCCGGCTGTATTGAATATTTTTACAAGCGGATTTTTTATGTGGTAAATGTAGCTGACTTACAGGTCTCGACCTTAACACTTTTTGAAATGGGTTCCGAATATTTTTTTTTTTATTTTCAATAAATAATTTAACACAAAATATTCGAAGCAATTTCAAAAAGTGGGAAGACAGAGACCTGTAAGTTATCTACATTTATCATTTAAGAAAAATAGTTTGTAAAAATATTCAATACAGCCGGAGAAATGTGGCTGAGAAAATAGTTTTTTCGGCATTGGTTTAACTGAGGCACTTGAGTTGGGAGACCCGCGGTCCAGCGCGCCCATTCCCTCTTAATGTTGTAATTTGTTCTTAATGTTTCTTTAGAATAATAAGCCAAAATACGTTGGAAATGTTTTATATTTGATATTTAATTAAAGTCTTCCTTATACCGACGACTTTTTCAAAATGATGGAAAATAAATTACAATATCGAAAATTGCTATAAGACTTACATGATGAAAATACATGAGAAAACTCTACTTAATTTAGTCTAAGAAAATAGGAATTTTAAGCTTAAAAGTTTTTATTGTTCACAATATTCCCTCTTCGCATTTTTGGTATTTTAAATATCCTCCTATTTTTAGGGATTTTTTTTTTAAATATGGTAACCATAGATATCATATTAAAGTATTGGATTGGCAGATCACGTGACCCTCAATGCTAACGACGGGACGCACATGGAGGCCAAATAAGAGGGCAAAATGGCCAGTGCTGCTGCCACTTTAAGGAGAAAAATACTACGACAAAATACCATTTAATTCTAAAATTATTTTAAAAAAATACTAGAAAAGGATTTAAAGTCACTAAAAAGATTCCAAAATGCAGCTAGCATTTTTATGATATATTATATATATTATATATTAATATATTATATTGTATTATTATATATATTTTTTTGTATTTAGAATTAATGTATTTTTTCGTAGTATTTTTCTCCTTAAAGTGGCAGCAACACTGGCCATTTTGCCCCCTTATTTTGGCCTCCATGCGCGTCCCGTCGTTAGCATTGGAGGTCACGTGATCTGTCAATCTAATACTTTAACAATAATATTTATGATTGTAACTAAATTAATAAACAATATTAAAAACATCCTGCTCTTGAGGAACAACGCGGTTGCGGTTGTGCTGGCATCTCTCCCATCGTATTCCGCTGATTAATGGCTCTTTTAAAAACGTCATTTGATAGAGCAAATGCTTCTCTGCCATTGGCTGACATGTCGTCCATCATTTTCCATTTCACCAAATTATCTTTTGCTCTCCCTACCCCCCCCCCCCCCTACATCTTGTACGAAAGGGTTGTCTTGCAGCGCCGTCCGGTGGTCGAAAAAATGGAACCTTTATTCGTTTCTAATTATTTTGTTTGTATGGTATATTTGTTCGAGTGTATTTTATACGAGGTGCGTGAATATTTAGCCTACTTTTCTTTTTTTAATTCGAAAGAATTTTAAAAAATGAAAAAGTAGGTATTGACATGCGGTCGATGTCCGTCTGTCTGTCCGTACCCCCCTTCCAAAATCAGTTCTATCATTCGGATCTTAAAAATTTTTTTTTTTTTGTTAGAAAGCTATGACCTCAGAGACCCAACTTTCATACTTTTTGTCCGCCTGACTGTACGTCCGGACGGACATAAATGTTCTATCTGTCGGCGAATTTCCCATTGAATTAGCATTGGAATTCAACTTTGAGTCATTTAAATCACTGTTGCCAAATCAACAATGGCATGAGAAACTTTATTTATTTAAAAATATTTGAAGCAAAATAATTTTTTTATGAATCAGTTTGGAATGACGTCATAAAATGTAGCACAATGTGATTCTTTGATTGTTCATTAATAGTTTACCAAGAAAGTGGCAAGGCATATTTTTTGCATACAATTATGCTTAGTTTTAATTTACATTTCGTATTTTTTTAATGCAGTTTGGAGTGGTTTCATTATTTTTGTTATTAATAAATATTTAATTCTTCTTCGAACTACAAATAAATCGAGCAGACGATAAATAATATTAAGTTAATTTGCGAATGAAAATTAAGGAAAATAGTTGATTTTGGCTTTTAGAAGTTTAAATTATAGCTGGATGCTGTGTTTAACGATTTTTTTTTTCTAATATGTGTGTAAATCTAGTGTAGATACTATTGTTGATGATATTTACTGTTATGAACCTAGTTGTTTCCCGTTTAGAATTTCCGAAAGTATTTAAGTAACAGGAAAGTAGGCTATTTTAGTTCTTTAAGAACTTCTTGTTTTTAAATAAAATGTTGATTTCTTGATAAAATAAGCAGATTTTGTGAAGATATTTGGGATTATTTTCGTGTTTCCGTCCGGAATTGGGAAGCTTTGACTTTTTCTTGTCAACTTGTTTTAGCTTCCACACTACTTTTATAACGTAAAAAGTGGAAGGTATTATAATCGTTCAGTCCGTCTGTCCGTCAGTCACCCACTTTCATAGCCCAAACTACAAATGCTACGGACAAGTGAGATACGTCAAAAAATTCAGCGCATCAAAATTAGAATACATTGAAAATTTCAAAAAAGAACTCGAAGTACTTCAACTATTCAAAAAACTGCAAATTGAATGCTTATTTAAAAAGCATAGGAAGCCATTTTTATTAGAATTAAATCACCATTGCCATTCGCAACAATCTCTCGAGAAATTCTTTTAGACAATAAATATAAAATAATGTTATTTTTGCGATATCGATCATTTTGAAATGACGTCAAATATATTTCACTACGAGATTCTTTGTACGTTGATATGAAATATTTTCATTCTATTTAAAAGCAAGGAATATCACATATTTATTCTTTGAAATATAAATTAATTTTTGCAAACGATAAGTAGTAATTATTGAATTTAATTTTCGAAATAAAACAAAAGAAACTAGCCAAATTTAGCATGTAAATGTTTAATATAGAATGAATGCTGTATTTGGCGCCTTTTTACCTGTTAAACACAACTGTTATGTGGAAGCGGGTTTTTTCTTTGAAATAACTTTTAATTAGGTACCACATTTATGTACTACCTGGGTTTATACACTGCTCAAAAACATTAGGGGAGCGCATGGTTTAAACCCTTTCACACACAATGATTCCATTTGGAATCATAAGCTTGCGTTTTTTTTTTACTTGGTTAAGATCGCACTTACGTATCGTTAGATGGAAGAAACATGTCTTTTGAAGTATTAAATAATGTTTGCTTTAATTAAATGAAAATATGAAAAACATGGTAAAATAAAATTCACTCTGAAACAATTTTATTAAATAAATTGACCCTAAATTCTTCATGCTTGCATTTTTAGATGTTACAAAATTGATTTTAGTTATTTTCAACAAATAAAGTTTTGAAATATTTATTGTTATAATTTATTCAAAATTTTATGATTCCAATTTATTTTCCTTAAATTTTAGTTAAAAATTAAGAGTTTTTCCCCCCTGTTTTTACCATATCATTCTGGATGTATAATGAATCTCTTTCACAAATTTGAGATTTTTTTAATAAAAAATAAGAAGTTGGAACTGAAGGGGTAACAAAAGTACGAGCTCCCCTAACTGTTTTGAGCAGTGCACTTTTCTCATTATTTGTATGCAAATAATATTTCATACGTCTTTTAAAAAAATTCAGATTCTAATTACCACATCTATCTTCTATACCACAAAAAGAAATAAGCCACTTATTTACGAATATTGCATGCATGACGTAATTTCAAATAAAAATTCATATTTAAAAAAAAGACGTGATCCCCACATGGATCACCCCTGAATGTTGCCTTCCTGTGAGAAGAGTACTATAGTAGTGAAACAACTTTTACAGGGCTATAATAGTCATGATTAAATTTAGCATGGACCCTGATAATGGGATAAATACAAACAAAAGTTATAGTAAGTTATAATAACTTATTATAAGATATAATAAGTTACTATAAGTTATAGTAACTTATTATAAGTTATAATTTATAACACTAGGGGCTTCGCCCTTGCTCGCTGACGCTCGCCAACCCCGAATACTTCGCTTCGCTCCAGTTTGGGAGCTTTATTGCTATCAGGATGTATCTGGGATCTACAATCTCTTTGAATCTCTATAAAACAAAATTGAGTTATTCCAACATGCATTTGGGGGCTGGGGAGCCCAGTCGGTTAGGCGCTCGCCTAGCATGCGAAAGGTACCAGGTTCGGGTCCGAGCATCGCCAAAATAAATGACGACCTATAAACGGAAATGTCCGACGAAAAATACCCCGTGTAGAGGGAGTGCACGTTAAATATGCTCCAAAGTCCCAACGCTGCGTACGATGTCGGAGCTCTAGTGCGACGATAATTCAAACTAAACAATCGATTAAATAAGGATTTCGTGAAGTATTAGCCATGAAACTGTAAATTAATCAGTTTTAATAAGTAGATGTGTGTATTATAGTGTATATGACTTTGAAATTTGTATAATGTATTTTTGCGTTTTGTAATTTTATACAACTTAATTGATGCTTAAAAACTTTTATTTCTCTTTGCAGGTAAGATGATTTTTTTAGTGTCACTTTGTCTACACGTGAAATCAACGTGAACAAAATACATGTTACCTTAAAATGAAGGATACCTATTTTGGGGGTGCGCTCCTCTATATTGCATGCACACGCTGCATTTATTTTAGAATCAAGGTAAGAATGGTTATTTTTTTTTATTTTTGTTGTTGTTACTATTGCCACTTGGGAAACCCAGCTCTTCCCGTGGAGCGGGTTTAAGGCAAATGGGTGCGGTTCCTGAGGAGATATGCCCGTATAGAGACTACACAACAGGATACCGACTTGGCATCGTGCTGACAGATGCTGCCATCTATCGCCACCTCCGCAATTTAGACATGTCCCTGAAGGGGAGGGAAATAGTCTCCAGGGACCTGTACCCGTGGGAAACTGCGCCATGACCGCCCACAGGACTTTCGGACCCACATATTTAACGAGCACGTACTCCGCATATACTCGGGTTTCAGTGGTATCGGGACTCGATCACGGGACCTTCCGAGAACGAGGCCTTAACCACTAGGCTATCCACGGCCGTATTGTTCTTACGAAATTGATATATACGATGAGTTTCATCTAGGACGCCTCTTTGCAAGATTTTCGCACTGGATTATTGCAGGGCATATTTTAAAGAATTTTGACTGTTTGGGCAACTCTAACTTCCTCCCGGGGGGATTGTAAATGTGCAGTTTATGTTAGTTGAATAATAGTCAAAAAGAGTTGGGGGTGTGAAAATTGGAATTACGGAAGTTATTGCTAATGGTCCTTTTGTTCGATAGGAAAAGAGTGTAAGGAACATAAACTCTGTGACTTTTTGAGCTATTTTAATTTCATTCATTATAATACAACCTTTCATTTTCATTTTAATGCAACCAAATTCAAATAACATTGTATTTTTCAAAAAAAAAAAAGATTTCATATAATAAAATAAAATTTTCATATAATAAAATACAGAAAAATTATTTTTTTTTATAGAAACACATAACCGCTGGAAAAATTTAGGAAAATGTACGTGGGCAATTTTATTTGGCTGTGCGGGCAATTGCCCAAAATATGCCCTGCTGGATTGTAATGAGTATTTTTGCGCTGCATATTCTCAACACGTTCGACAAAATCAGGGGGGGGGATCAGGGGGAATAGTACAAACTCAGCAAAAAATTAATCATCATACAAAATATACTTTTATAGTCTTTAGTGGAAATTTTGTTGTTTGCCTGTGATTAAAATATGAACATTAGGAGTAATGGAACTTATCTTCACTCTTAAGTCCTCTTCAACGCTTATTCTGCTTCTATGTTTATTTTTTATGTACAAGAGTTCAGAAAATCACCTCTCACCACAAGTAACTTGTAACAAATGGCATCAAAAATACACTCTTAAAACAAACGAGTGGTTTTAACTCAGTCTGAGTTAATTTCCAATCCTTTCCGTGCCGAAAATTCACTTCTCCTATAGGAGTGAATTTCACTCTTTTTCGGAGTGGGTAAAAGAAATAAAAGAAAACAATCTGCGTCCTACACTCTTAAAACGAGTGGTTTTAACTCAGTCTGAGTTAATTTCCACTCCTTTTCGTGCCGAAAATGCACTTCTCCTATAGGAGTGAATTTCACTCTTTTGTTTTAAGAGTGTAGCAGAGCTTTCTGGAAGATCAGAGGGTACCCCTAGGTTTTACATCCTATCCAGAAGTTAATTTAAGATTTCTCTTTAAAATAATGTTAATGTTTAAAAAAATGAGTACAATGTTTATGTGTTCACTGCTCATTCGTTCAGAAGCTCATGTTGTTCACATCACTCAAGCGTACCACCTGAAATTTTCCCGCGTACTACCGGTTGGGAACCCCTCACTTAGAACATGGATATTTACTGTTTTTTTTTAAATATAAAATAGCTCTATCTATCTTTAGAATCGGCGATCCATACCGTTAAAATTTTTGTGCAATATTGCACCGGAATCCTGGAACTTTTTAGCCGCCACATTTATTCAGAGTGTTCATTTACCACCTTTGAGGTGTATCAAAGTTATGGTTTCACCACAAAATTAGTAAATCCAGTTAGAAAGGTGGCAGCTGGAAAGTTTCAAGATCCCCCGATGCAATCCCTGCGTCAAACTTTTTAAGGGGCGGCGGCTGGACCGGGTCTCAAAGCAAAGTGCCTCAGTGTTAATCCATGGAGAAAAAATATTTTCTCTGCCACATTTCTCCGGCTGTATTGAATATTTTTACAAGCGGATTTTTTATGTGATAAATGTAGCTGACTTACAGGTCCCGACCTCCCACTTTTTAAATGGGTTCGAATATATTTTTTTAATTTTCAATAAATAATTTTACACAAATATTCGAAGATTTCAAAAAGTGGAAGATAGAGACCTGTATATCTACAAATTATATTAAAAAAAAAATTTTGTAAAATATTCAAAACAGCCGGAGAAATGAGGCAGAGAAAATAGATTTTTCGTCATTGGATTGACACTGAGGCACTTGAGTTTGGAGACCCGCGGTCCAGCGCGCTCATTCCCCCTTAAAGTGTATTTGGCGAACATAACATTACAATCCCCCTGATCAATTTTCATGGCAAGGGGGTTATTTCGCATGAATGGTGATTAGAAACATAAAACAGTAAAACTCCGCCCCCACCTTTCTACTTGCAACACCCCCCCCCCCCCCCCCATCTGAGCCCTTTCTATTCCCTGTGACTCATACTGCTGCTTACCCCTATTCGGATGTTAAGTCAGAAAACACTCTATAGTTTTTGAATTGTTCTCTAACCTCTTCAGTCTTGAGCAAAATCCTAAGCATGTATTCTTTATCTAAACATATTTTTGAAATAAGTATATATTTAAAGTATGTTGCACAATGAATTTTTATAAAAAAAAACTAGCTGACCCGACAGACGTTGTCTTGTCTTTACTATGAATATTGAATTGTAATCGAAGGTTGATCGAAAAAACCATCGATCCTTGGCAAATGCAGCCAAAAATGTCCAAAGAATAATACCCCATGTGGTGGGAGTGCACGTTAAATATTTTTCAAAGTCCCGACGCTGCGTACGATGCAAAAGTTGCATTGGGTGCCTAATCAGGTGTTGGCTCGTCACATGACTGTGGTTCCAAATAAAGACGCCCGTGGCCAATATCCCTCTAGTATAGCTGTAGAGCGACGATAATTCAAACTAACCCTAACCCATACAACTGGATGGGAATAGCTACCCTACGCTTAATTTTTAACTTCGGCAAAAGCCGCCACCTCACATATCCATGCATCTCCACCTCGGAGATGCATGGATATGGAATTCCATTTCTCAAACCCCGATACTTTCAAAATCCCTTCAATTTTCATAACCTGTCACGATAGCAGCACATATAGACGCCGCTGAACATAGCGACGAACTTCGATTGGTTTTATACACCTTTATTCGCAGATGTATGCCTGTACCAGTTATTTTGGCTCTTCAGTGTATTACACTTTAATATTCCGGAGTATTGGCAAAAAACAACAAAATAAAACTACTAACTATTGCTTGATGCCTTTAATATGACAACATTACAAATACATATATAGATAAGATACTTAGTGCGATCCGTATTTAATGGGCGCAAGATAATATTTGTAGTTCCATTTTGTATACGATTTTGATATAATGGATGTCTCTTTTGTACCCGATTTTAACGATCGCCGAAAAATTAAATAAGCTTGCTCACGATAGCAACACATATAGACGCCGCTGAACATAGCGACGAACTTCGATTGGTTTTATACACCTTTATTCGCAGATGTATGCCTGTACCAGTTATTTTGGCTCTTCAGTGTAAGATATTGTTTAATATTTGATGAGTAGGCGCATAAATGATGATGAATAGCTAAATATTAATTGTTGGGGCGCTGATAGGTTTCAAAGCCGTTGACTAGTCTGCAGATGTTTAATTTTCTATATCAAGAAAACTTTGCTAGGGCAAATGGTTTTGAAATTGTTTGATTATTTTGGATCGTAGAGCCCGCCTTAAACGACTAAAATGTCTTCTAACTTAAAACGAAACATACAAGACCTACACACAAGTTCAAACTGATAATCGTCAAATGACCGTGCATAACATGACAATGGCCGTCGCCATAAGCCCAGGAGTAATTTTAATCTGACGTCACTTCCATAAATTATTTTCGAATGACCTAAAATGTATGGTTTTAAAAATCCAATATTTGTTTAGAAATTCCTAATATGGTTCATTTTTGAAGAGAGGATTTTTTTAAGTAATTTCCAAACAAAAAAATAGTATGTCAATAAAAAATTTATCATTTACACAAATTTAAATTTTATGTTTATTCACCGATTTTTCTAGCAAAATACATAAAAAGCCAGGTCTAACCACGGCCAACTTCAATAACAAGGCCAGAGAAGCTCTCCCAAACATGAGCGTAGACGGAAATTTTGACGTCACTGTACCCAGTGCCGAAGATCGAGAAACCAGTTCGGACGCATTCGGAACCCTAAAATTGTGGTCAGCCGTGAACGAGTGGTTCCGAACAGGTTTCGAGACAGGTTGTCTTCATCTTCGGAACAACGTCACTCGGAACTATGACGTCAAAATTTCCGTCCCCGAGCGTGTTTGGGAAAGCTTCTTCGGCCTTAGTAGTTGAGTAGGCCGTAGTCTAACCCTTAACTTCTTAGCAATTTTAACCTTCTAAAAATAATAATAATAACGTGCCAAGTGAGCAAACGTTCTTCAAAAGAACTCGTACCGAACATCTCTCCCCCTTTTCCTATGATGGTTTTATAGCACTGATTCATTAGTATTGTAAAACATTACCCCCGTTATTTTTTTTTATATAATGCACGTTGGTGTGGGGGGGGGATTATCTATATACTGATCAGTGCGGCTGATTTATCGAGGTGGAAATCGCTTGATGTTTTTAGAAACTTTATTTTTCAATTTGTGAATCCCCCTCCCCCTTTTTAAAGTGGGATGACAAATGTTGGGGGGGGGGGGGGAGTGCTGTAGTAAAAGTGCGAGGCAAATATCCGTTATAGTGTGCTTCTGTGAATGGTTTGTATTGCGTCATGGACTATAAATTAATAATCTACAGTCCCTGGACAAATTATTAGACGCACTGCAAGATTTCATGCATCAATCAATGATGAACAAAATACCTTTAGAAGGACATTTGTGTTCCTAAACTTAGGCTATTCAATAGAAAATACTATCTGCTATACTTAATACATATATCGACATCTTTTTTAATGATATGGCATTCTTTGGTATGTTTTCATCATTATTAAAAAAAATACAGTGCGTCTAATAATTTGTCCAGGGACTGTAGATTAATAAAAAAATCATCGTTTAAAAATATTAAAATATAAACAAGACGGAAAGACAGACAGACATACGAACAGACAGACAGATGGACATCAACCGCATTTCAATACCTACAGTGATTTAAATGACTCAAAATTGAATTTCAATGCTAATTCAATGGGAAATTCGCCGACAGATAGTAGATTTATGTCCGTCCGGACGTACAGACAGACGGACAAAAAGTATGAAAGTTGGGTATCTGAGGTCATAGCTTTCTAACAAAAAAGAATTTTTAAGATCCGATGGATAGAACCGATTTTGGAAGGGGGGTACGGACAGACAGACAGACAGACGGACGGACATCGACCGCATGTCAATACCTACTTTTTCATTTTTTTAATTCTTTCGAATTAAAAAAAGAAAAGTAGGCTAAAAATAATCGTATAAAATTATTAAAATATCAAACAAGTTTTTAATTTCAATTTCATGATATGAAATGAAAGATAATGAAAGTATTGAGACGGGGTCGAAAATCCGAAATGGAGATTTTGTGTTTTCTACAGTTTTGGAGGGTGCTGATTCCGAAAAAAGTGGTTTTTGAACATTGGTCCGTCTGTCCGTCTAAATCACTCTACAGCTTGAACAAAAATATCTACCGACTTTAAATTTTGCTTACGAGTTCCCGTCGGATGTCGTCATAAGGTAGATAAGAAAATCGCGCATACGCAAAAGAAAGCTACCGTAGAACCTTTTTGGTTTTAAAACTATTGCTGAAAAGGGAAAAGTGGTAGACTTAAGGGGGAATGGGCGCGCTGGACCGGGGGTCTCCAAACTCAAGTGCCTCAGTGTTAATCCAATGGCGAAAAAACTATTTTCTCTGCCACATTTCTCCGGCTGTATTGAATATTTTTACAAACGGTTTTTTTTAATAATAAATGTAGATAAATTACAGGTCTCTATCTTCCCACTTTTTGAAATTGCTTCGATTATTTTGTGTAAAATTATTTATTGAAAATTTAAAAAAATATTCGAACCAATTTAAAAAAGTGGGAAAGTCGGGAAAGTCAGCTACATTTATCACATAAAAAATTCGCTTGTAAAAATATTCAATACAGCCGGAGAAATGTGGCAGAGAAAGAGAAAATATTTTTTTCGCCATAGGATTACCACTGATGCACTTTACTTTGGAGACCCCCGATCCAGCGCGCCCATTCCCCCTTAAAATTTGGTATACGAGTTCTCAGTATACCTGCCAGATGTCATAATGAGGCTTTCGAAAAAATAGCGCATGCTCAAAGGGTTGCTGCCATAGAACTTTTTAGGTTTTATAATGTTTGAATTAAAATATTGGTTATAGTACCAAAACGTCTGCGGATTCAAATCCCTCTTCTGGCATGGATGTTTTCAATAATTTTAAAGTGGAAGGCCCTATATTTTGCCAACATCACAAAAACAAGTAGGTTTGTAACAGAATCTGTCACTCGGCCCGCTTCCACACAACAGTTGTGTTCAACAGATAAAAAGGCGCCAAACACAGCATTAATTCTATATTAAACATTTACATGCTAAATTTGGCATGTTTCATTTATTTTATTTCGAAAAATCAATAAGTATTACTTATCGTTTGCAAAAATTAATTTATATTTCAAAGATGTAATATTCCCTCGCTTTTAAATAGAATGAAAACATTTATTTAAAAGCGAGGAAGACAAACATTTCATATCAACATATAAAGAATCTCGTAGTGAAATATATTTGACGTCATTTCAAATGGATCAATGTCGCAAAAATAAATTAATTTTAATTTATCGTCTAAAAGAATTAAAGTTTCTCGAGCGATTGTTGCGAATGGCAATGGTGATTTAATTCTAATAAAAATTACTTCCAATGCTTTTTGAATGAGCATTAAATTTTGCAGTTTTTTTTTACATAATTGAAGTAATTCGAATTCTTTTCTGAAATATTCAATGTATTCTAATTTCGATGCGTTTAATTTTTTGCCGTATCACACTTGTCCGTAGCGTTTGTAGTTCGGGCTATGGAAGTGGGTGACAGACAGACGGACTGAACGATTATAATACCTTCCACTTTTTACGTTATAAACGTAGTGTGGAAGCTAAAACTGACTATATCACTCTCAAATAACTACTATCACTCTTTATGTATATGCTTTCATAACCGTTTCTTATGAAACCATTCATCTTTCGCTGAACCAACAAGAGGCGCCGATAACAGCTCTTCAGCAAACATTTCAATTTGGTTTTGTCCATGTGTGTTTATTGAACAGATGTTATACGAAGTGGTATAATAGTTTTTGCCACGTGGTGGACCATCAACTATTTTTATTCGTTTCGGCCATTTTTATTAGAATTTAATCACCATTGCCATTCGCAACAATCGCTCGAGAAACTTTGAATTCGTTTAGACAATAAATTAAAATACATTTATTTATGCGACATCGATCCGTTTGAAATGACGTCAAATATATTTCACTACGAGATTCTTTGTATGTTGATTGTTTATATGAAATGTTTTCATTCTATTTAAAAGCGAGGAATATTATATATTTATTCTTTGAAATATAAATTAATTTCTGCAAACGATAAGTAACAATTATTGAATTTTCGAAATAAAATAGATGAAACTAGCCAAATTTAGCATGTAAATGTTTAATATAGAATTAATGCTGTGTTTGTCGCCTTTTTACCTGTTAAACACAACTGTTGTGTGGAAGCGGGTTAAGTGACAGATTCTGTTACAAACCTACTTGTTTTAGTACACCCTTAGTTTTCCCTAGTATAAACGTAATTTATCCGTCATAATACGGATTTTATTAGGAACATATTACCGTATTTATTACGTCTTTATGACATTCCCGGTTAAAATGACATTTGTTTCGCCTGGTAGGCGTTACACGGAGACAACTATTAACCTAATAAGACCGACAACCTTATTTTTTCCGAATCATTTGAATTTCGATGTGGTTTATTGACTTTTTAGCATAATCAACTTTTCTACTAACGATGCTAATAAATGCAATGGAAGAGTTTAGTGGAACAACGTGCTAAGTGACATTTTCGAAAAAAAAACACTGAGATTTTTGTTTCAGTGAACATGGTCTCCCCTTCTTTACATATAACAAGATACCCCCTTTTCGTAAACTTTAAGTTAACCCTTATTCTCATGATCATCGATTTTTTTTTAATTTTTCTAATTTTCAATTTTTTTTTCTGTTTTTTTACAGCTAAAATAAAGATTATTTAGTGTCATAACCTTTCTAAAATAATTAGTGCAGTAATTAGAGTTTTATAAAAGGTAGCATATATGCAACCTTCAGTTTTTAGCTTGTATTTTTTCCAAAAACAGTGGTAACCCAATAACTTAAGCAATTTTTTTAAACTACAGAACATAAAAAATTTTCACATTATTTTCAAAGTAAAAAAAAAATAATATGAAAAATAATTCAATGAACTTTCCTTGTACAGACGACGAGACATGATGCACAAACCCAACAACCCAACAAGTTACCTTCCTCTAAAACAAAAATAATTTTAACTTTGTACATTTTTTCACTCTGAAAGAAGCTTCTATACTGTTCTTCTAACAAATAACAATGCAACATACTCGCTGACGTCACTTAACAAACAGAAAGTAGGGGAAAACCCCAGGTAGCATATATGCTACTTTATGAGAATAAGGGTTAAGAATTTTTTTAACCTTTGCCGTTTCAACGTATCTAACAGCAAACTAAAAACTTTAAGGGGGACCGGAGCCCTCTATTGAAGCCCATGTTAAAATAGCCTTTTTCTCAGAATCTATTTGATACATTTTAATGAAATGTTTACTAGTTATTAAATAATTGTTCAACTATACCTTGATGGAGGCATTCTTAAAAATTTTGTTTAGTTTTTAAATTATAAATTTTTAAGTGAAACTACATATTTTTAACCTAAAAAAAACATCAATAATATTAAAAAGAAAAAAAAGTAAGATGGTTAACACTCAAACCCCTCCAGCGAATTTTAGAAACCAACTCCTTAATTCGTATGAAAAATTTCAGGTTGATACTTATAGTGGATTCTGAGAAAAAGGTACACGCACATTGAAAAAGTATGTTTTGAGATATACGCGTTTAAAGTAAACAATAGTGGTTTCTTACCGAGTAAACATAGGGGATTTTACCTAAACAACATTTAAAAAAAAATATATTAAAAATACTTCTAGTACTTGAAACTTTTAGTTTAAGATATCGTTGTAAAGCTAAGATTGCATAGTTTAAGAAACATTAAAAACATTGAAATGTCATTTTTGAAAAATTTTGAGGGGTCTGGTCCCCCCTTAAAGCTCATTTTCTCGTTTTCACCTTTTTGTCACTTAGCACGTTTTTCCACCAAACTCTTCAATTCACTTCCCCACGTTACTAACAAACTAGAAAAAAAAAATGGAACCGTTTTTTAATTCTAGATTCCTAAAGTTATGCATTTAGGTCGAATCGAACAAACTAAAAAGGAATAAAGTAGAAAATTATGATGAGGCATTTTATCGCTCGTGGAAGTGACGCGTTTTTATTAGGTCATAAAAAAAGGCACACGTTCGTTATAAAACATGGGTAAATATTTTCTTAACCGATAACAAATGGAGGAATTTCGACCGACGGGATCCGCCATCTTGGATTTCGACTGCTGCGAAGGGAAAGAAAATACACTGCTCAAAACAATTAGGGGAGCACTTTGCGTACTTTTGTTTACCCTTTCAGTTCCAACTCCTTATTTTTTATTCTAAGAATCTAAAATTTGTGAAATAGATTCATTATGCATCCAGAATGAAATGGTAAAAAAATCTTAATTTTTTAAACTAATATTTAAGAGGGAAAAAATTGAATCATAACTTTTGAATAAATTATAACAATAATTTTTTTAAAACTTTATTTGTTACAAAAAAAAATTAAAATCAATTTTTAAACATCTAAGAATGCAAACGTGAAAAATTTAGGGTCAATTTATTTCATAAAATTTTTTGGGAGGGAAATTTATTTTACCATGTTTTTCATATTTTCATTTAATTAAAACAAACTTTATTTAATTCTTCAAAAGACATGATTCTTCCATCTAACGATAATTAAGAGCAAGCTCAACTTAATGAGAGAAAAAAATCGCAAGCTGATGATTAAAAATGGAATCATTGGGGGTGAAAGGTTTTAAACCATGCGTTCCCCTAATTGTTGTGAGTAGTGTATTTTTTTAAAACAATTTTTGTTCAATGAGAATAAAATTTTGAATAATTCAAACTATTTTTTTTTCAATATCTTACCACAGTGTATCTTCGCAACAATTTCGATATTGTAAATAAGCAATTTGCGAATGTCACAATGAAGGATTTCAAATTTTGCTCAAAGTTTACATTTAAAAACTCTAAAATTTCTCAGAGTAAATAATATTTTGAAATGGTCATAATATTTTTTTAATAATTTACCCATCTCTGTCAAGTTATCAACTACACAAATAATTTCTGTAAAATTATTTAAAATTTAGAAAAATAGTTTTTAATAGTTTATCATCTTGGTTTCGGACCCCATATCTAATTCTCTTAGTCTCATTTTACCACATAAAGTTGAAAGTACACTTTTAGTAATTTTTTATCCTTCATAAATCAACAATAAATGTTAAAAAGTATATTATGATCAGTTCAAGTATTTTAATAAGAGAAATTTGAGTTTTTAATTTGAAACCTTAAACAAATTTTTACGTAACATATAGTGACATTTCCGAATGGCTGGCTTTTTACTGTATAGTAAATGTCGCGAAGGTTAAAAAAAAATATCGCATTACACACCATTCTACACAACATATTTTAGACTGCGACACATTTTTAACGTTTGAGAGAATATAACTATTCAAAATGAATTCATACAAAATAAACTTGAACTTTAAACAAGTAGGTTTGTAACAGAATCTGTCACTTAACCCGCTTCCACACAACAGTTGTGTTTAACAGGTAAAAAGGCGCCAAACACTGCATTGATTCTATATTAAACATTTACATGCTAATTTGGCTAGTTTCATTTATTTTATTTCGATAAATCAATAATTATTACCTATCGTTTGTAAAAAAATTATTTATATTTCAAAGAATAAATATGTAATATTCCTCGCTTTTAAATAGAATGAAAATATTTCATATCAACGTACAAAAAATCTCGTACATAAAAATATATTTGACGTCATTTCAAAGTGATCGATGTCGCAAAAATAAATTTATTTTAATTTATTGTGTAAAAGAATTTAAGTTTCTCGAGCGATTGTTGCGAATGGCAATGGTGATTAAATTCTTTAAAAAAATGGCTTCCTATGCTTTTTAAATGAGCATTTAATTTTGCAGTTTTTTAAAATAATTGTAGTACTTCGAATTCGAATTCTTTTGTGAAATTTTCCATGTATTCTAATTTCGTTGCGCTGAATTTTTTGACGTATCACACGTGTCCGTAGCATTTGTAGTTCGGTATATGAAAGTGGGTGACGGACGGACAGACAGACAGACGGACTGAACGATTATAATACCTTCCACTCTTTATGTTATAAACGTAGTGTGGAAGCTAATAAAATTGAACTTTAAAAATATATTGTTTCGCTTCGTTCATTTCAAACTAAGACCATACAAATGAGTCTAAATAATAATCTTGAAGATATTTGAGCCTTCTTCAGAAAAATTAGTTTTCATTTTACTCTAATTAGATGTAATTGTTACAAAGTGCAATTTTGAAGGTAATTAATCAATTTTAATATAATTAGTACGGTAGGAAAATATCCGGAAACTAATAATGATTTTTCATTTTTAATTCCGTTACAAATCCGAGTATGAAATTTTAATGTAATTAGAAAATGAATAATTATTTCAATTAAATATCTTTTCCCGGAATATTTATTCTGAGAACCAAAGTTTCAATCTAATTATGCTTTTCCATTTAAAGAATTAAATTATTAATTTCATTTATAGAGCTTATTTCATCGTCAATTATATCTCTCATTAATGTAATGAAAGTATTCTAAGGGAATAAAACTTTAAGGAATAAGTTGGTTAATTAAAAAGCATTAGGAAATATTTTGTTCCTTTGTTTCTGATGTTGTTACTAGCAAATTTATACCCGTTCTTCGCACGGATTAAAAAAATATCAGATCGTTCCAAATATGTTTACCATATAACCTGTTATAGGATCATAAACTTATTATTGTTTCCTCTCGTTATAAATTATAAAATCCCGTTTCATTGCCTTAAAATTCCAAAATGAAAAATACGCTGTAAAATGCACTCATAAATGCCATCACAATTCCCTCATAAATACATAAAACCTTTTAGCTCAATTGGCGCGTTTTGGGAAATAATTTGGCGAGAAAATAGATATAGCTACCCACACCCATTATACTGCTCAAACACAATGACCTTCGAACAACCGACTAGCCTATAAATTATTTATAAAAGAAATTGCCTATTTGGCGAATTTTAGTTAATAATTTGGCGAGTTTGGCAACGTCTTTGGCAAAAAAATAAAGACAACACACTAATAGCTCTAGTGCGATGGCCTTTATTAACCATCATAGTTCAGTAATAGCTTAACTATACATTTATTGCTTAAATATGCATACATGCAGTCAACAGAAAAATCAATGAAAAAATCATCAAATAAACCCACAATAAAATCCGGGAATGAAGACTGGCGGAATTACGTCACTTGAAACGTGTCAATTATTTTCCAAATAATGAATTTAGTTTCTGAAAGTAATGGCAAAAGAATAAAATAAACATTTTGAATTTTAAATGTTTTCGTTAAAAGTTTTATTTAATTTTTTCAGCCGATGGCATCAGGAAAGAGAAAAAAAATGACCGGATTTGAGCGAAAGTGGTGTATTTTTTTCAGAAAATTCGAATTTTCTCTAAAAATGAAACAAATATGAAAAAACTAAGCCTCAGGTGCACACGTTAGTATTAAAGGGAATCTATCTTTAAAATTTCGAATTCCTGTGGGCAGTATAAGTAGGTCTTTTACGATCCGAAGACAGACACACAGACAGACTCTTTCTTTTATTATTATAGATTCTTTTAACCCTTTAAGGGATGCAGAAGTATAAACTCGTCCTCTGACTCTCATGTTTTCCAGCATTACAAATAATTTTTTAATTAATTTTAGCTTCCACACTACGTTTGTAACGTAAGAAGTGGAAGGTATTATAATCGTTCAGTCCGTCTGTGTGTCCGTCTGTCGCCCTCTTTCAAAGCCCAAACTACAAATGCAACGGACAAGTGCGGTACGTCAACACATTCAGCGCATCGAAATTGGAATACATTGAAAATTTCAGAAAAGAATTCGAATTCGAAGTACTTCAATTCTTGTTCAACAATTACGAAATTGTTAATGGTTGCCCATATATTGTGTCGATTTGTTAATAATAATGAATATCTATCAAATGGTTCTCAGAAATGCGAATAGTTAAGAAATTAAAAAAAATAATAATAATTTTAATTTATTTAGTCAAAAACAGCAAAAAAAACCCGTAAAAATATATGGTATCTCCGCGTAAACTAGGAGAAAAATCTTTCTCTGTTTATACCAATTATTGTATGCATACTGTAATAATTTTTATTATTGTATGCATACTGTAATAATTTTTATTATTGTATGCATACTGTAATAATTTTTATTATTGTATGCATAATGTAATAATTTTTATTATTGTATGCATACTGTAATAATTTTTGTAATATTACACTGTTTCAAACTTGTTAAGATAAAAAAAAACCCCAATGACATTTACGGTTAAATAGCTGGACATACATACTACTGTTAGGCGCTTTACCGTAATTTTTCGAGGAAATTTCTTTATACCGTATCTCCCTTCTCGATCTGCGTTCGTTTTCGAATTTCGGGGCGATTTGACTGCAACGCTCTGTTTGTTGCGCAGCATTTCTTCGCTCCGCTAATTTTCCACACAGACGCCATTTTCACTACTTCACATCAAAATTCCTTTTTTGAAGAGAATATTCTTTCAAGTTTGTTTTGCGTGAGAAAGATGCACTTTCTTAATTTTGATGAATCGACATAATAGTTATAACGTAAAAGTCAATCCTTATTGGAATTAAATATCACCATTGCTACTTACACTACTGCTACTTACACCGTTGCCAATTACACCGTTGCCAATTACACCGTTGCCAATTACACGAGAAACTTTAGATTAAATAGAGATTTAAAGGCAATTTATTTGCTTTTTTGCTCCTCATTACATCACACAGACGCCATTTGCACTACTTCACATCGTGCACTGTTAAAAACTAGGCACTTTGTTTCACCAAAAATATGATTCCTAGTAGCTGCAACGGCTGTGTGGTGTGAAACGTTAAGCCATATTTTTGGTATTCGGTTGAGCCATTTCTCAGGTTTTTGTTTCCAAATCCAGAAAAATGGTTCAACCCAACACCGAAAAAAAGGTGAAACATTTCACCACACAGCCGTTGCAGAGGAACCCATATCCTCGTGAATCCAAGCACAAAATGTTTAACCTCTTTTTTGGGTAAATATTCTTCCTTTTCAATATATGTAGTTTGTGTGGGAAAGATGCACTTTCTTAAATTTGCTGAATATTTTTGTTTTGTAATACGTTGAAAATGATTGTTATGCAATAATAGATTGTCCTCTGCGTATAGGATAGATAAAAAGATATAGTCTTTCATAGAAATTTACCTAAAAGGAAGACGGTATATATTGCGCAACTATATGTTTATTTTTACTTTGATTACAATATGAAGCCAGTGGCGCATGGTAGTGCTTTGCATTGCCGAGCCACAGGTCCGGGAATCGAATCCCGGATTGGGCGAGGTTGACCCATCCTTTCATCCCTTAAGTGGTCGATAAATGGGGACCAAGCATGCTTGGGAACAAACAACTGGGTCCACGTGAGGTGACCACCTAACTTGGACATAGCCTAGCACCCAGAGCCCTTGTCACGAAAGCTGAATTGGGCACGGCAGGCCTTGGCCAGTAATGGCTGTGCGCCGAGGAGTTTAGTTTTTTTAGATTACAATATGAAGGCAATGAAAGTATGGCGATCGGGAATCCGAAATGCAGATTTTGTGTTTTCTGCACGTTTTGGAGGGTGCTGATTCTAAAAAAACGAACATTGCTTTCGAACATTTCTGACGGGTTCCCTGTCTGAAAAAAAGGGAGGGGGTATTTCTACAACAGTATTATGTAGAGACTGATCTAGGAAAATTCAGACTATATAGGCACAACAAATCTTGGACCCCTTTACGGAAAAAATTGTGCATGATTGCCAGTAATGAAGGTGCTAGTTGGCCGATGTATCTAATTTTTTGCTAACATTTTATCTGCTTCTTTACAGTCCCTGGAGAAATTATTAGACGCACTGTATTTTTTCAGTAATTTTATGTTTCTTAAGAGTTTTTATGCAATAATGGTATATTTAAACTACAATATCATTGATTTTTATTTAAAAGAATTGTTGCAGACTACATATTTATATTTATTTTTAACATATGGCAACACTGTGTTGACAAAGTGATACATGAACGTAAACAAGTACAAAACTGTATCAGCTCATAGAAAAGATTATTTATGTGTGGAATCATCATCCTCAAATGCAGGAGACAGTCTTGCATTGATAGCATGCCGCGCAGAATTAAAGCTTCGATAGCGGCTAAAGGTGGATTAACTCAATATTGACTTTTACTAACATTCATTTCACTTCTTTAAAACTTAATAAACTTATGCTTTTCTAAATGAATGCTGTTTTATTGATGTCAAATAAATCGGTAATTGATTATATAATATAAAAATAAAAAACAAATCAATTTAAAATAATAAAACGGTACAATATCACCCGGGAATTAATATTTTACATGAAATCTTGCAGTTCGTCTAATAATTTGTCCAGGGACTGTATAATATCGATCAAACGAATCACTTAATGTCAATATCAAAGTCAATCTAAAAACAAAGTAGTCAATCTAAAAACAAAGTTGTAGAAATTCTGGTAATCAACAGCATTTAGCATTATAGAAATCAATATTTAGGGGCCCCTAAAATGTGGGGGCCATATCCCGGGCCTAACAGACTCCAGGCCTTATTGTAGATCAGACCCTGATATGTAACTATTTGGTTTTCCTCATTAAATAAGAAAGTTGTCGGCGCTTCAATACCAAGATACAATATTTTGGTTGGTTGGTAGACATATATTTTCAGGCTTGTGTGCTTGGTCACAAAGACCCGCTTATAAACCATCGTCAAGAAGGACGGACACGACATACACAAGACAGATGCTGCCATCTATCGCCACCTCCACAATTTAGACATGTCCCTGAAGGGGAGGGAAAAAGTCTCCAGGGACCTGTACCCGTGGTAACTGCGCAATGACCGCCCACAGGACTTTCGGACCCAACAGATTTAACGAGCACGTACTCCGCATACACTCGACAAACAAAAACATCCATGCCTTACCGGGATTCTGAACCCGAACCCAGAGGCTCCAAAGGCTAGCTCCCTAACCGTTGCGCCGCCGGGTCGGCCATACAATATTTTAAAATAAAACGTCTGTCCATTTTCTGATACTTTATTTTCCATTGCAAAGTAGCTGTCCTAAATTGAAGAAATCGATTAGTTTTATTTCATATATTAATTTTTTAAGTGACGAAATATATAAAATATGTTTTATTTACTTTTATCGGAGTTTTTCCAGCTACTCTGGACAACTGAGCCTATATACTTGCACTGTCCTATTTTGATGAACGACAAAGTAAACGGTAATTACCCTAAAACACGCTGTTTGAATTTATAGAGCCGCATTATTATTATTAGTGCACTTCCAAACACATCTAGAGTTTCCTCAGAAAGGAACCAAGCGCCACATCCAACGATACCGTAGCTCGAAATATTTGCTGTTTAGCAGAAATAGGTATAGGTTTTTAAACGCAAATCAATTTTGATTTATCCCAAATTATCCACAACCAACTAAATATCTAAAAACGCCTTTAGGGGGCTGGGGAGCACAGTCGAGCATGCGGAAGGTCCCAGGTTCGGGTCCGGGCATCGCCAAAATAACTGCCGACCTATAAACGGCCCGTGCAGCCAAAAATGTCCGACGAATAATACCCTGTGTGGATGGAGTGCATGTTAAACATCCTTAAAAGTCCCAACACTGCGTACGATGTCGCCATTAACGGTTGCGTTGGGTGCCTACTCTGGTGTCGGCTCGTCACTTGACTGTGGTTCTAAAATACGACGCCCGTCGCCAATAGCCCTCGTGAAGCTCTCGTGCGACGATAATTCAAACTAAACTAAACCATTTTGATTTATTCCAAATTACCCACCACCAACTAAATATCTAAAAACGCCTTTAGGTCCTTTCTCCTTCGCCACTATCCATTTAGAGGCAGTGCGGAGTCTTTCGGGTTAGATAGGGGGTCCGTTAAGATAACACTTTGTTAATGACAATGTTGACAACGCATAAAACCCGCAATATGGCCGCGCCGGAGGTTTTAATGGCCGCCGCCGGTTGTCATGGACACCGACCGCGGGGAACCACGGGAAGGAGGGATCGGTCGGAAAAAAAAAAAACCCGGAATTTTGGTTTTTAAGAATTGGTTCAATTTGATGGTTTATATTTAGGTTTTTTATGATATTTTTGGGTACCTTGATTTTTAAAAATTGGTTCGATTTGATGGTTTTTATTTCATTTTTTTTTTGGGGGGGGGTAATATTTTTATTTGCATAAAAAGAAATTAAATAGGCTTTTATGGCTTTCTCTTAATACGTGTAATAAACCTGTCAAAACTTAACTGATAACGACAACCCAAAGTATTATGTTTAACGTATTTTTTTTTAATTATTTAAATGACTTTGGTTTACGTTATCATTTAATCATACGTTCAACATTTTAAATTTTATTGAATAAAATATTTTATGACTTAAAAAGCAATAAGGACTCTTTAAAGTCAGAAAATTAGATAGAGTATTACGATAATGGTTATACGGATTTTCCAAAAACAGTTGAAATGTTACTTTGATTGTAGTCTAGTACTTTTTACACTCTTAAAACAAAAGAGTGAAATTCACTCCTATAGGAGAAGTGCATTTTCGGCACCGGAAAGGAGTGGAATAATCAGACGATTAAACCGCTCGTTAAGAGTAGACGCAGATGTTTTTTAGTTTTCCTCGAAAGAGTAAATCACCCTATGAGAATGCATTCGCACGGAAGGGTGAATTACTGAGAGTAAACGCTGTTTAAGGTAGGACGCAGATTGTTTTCTTTTATGTCTTTTACCCACTCCGAAAAAGAGTGAAATTCACTCCTATAGGAGAAGTGCATTTTCGGCACCGGAAAGGAGTGGAAATTAACTCAGACTAAGTTAAAACCGCTCGTTTGTTTTAAGAGTGTACGCGACTGAAAGCAGAGGGGAAAAAAACTGTTTTTACGTAAAACAGTTTATTCTTGCACCGAAAAAAACCTGTTATTAGAAAAAAAGGAGGCCCAGTGACTTAGTGGTAGTGCTTCGCATTGCCACGCCACAGGTCCGGGGATCGAATCCCGGATTGGGCGAGGTGGACCCATCCTTTCATCCCTTAAATGGGTCGGTAAAATGGGTACCAAGCATGCTTGGGAACTAAACACTGGGGGGTTCCACGTGAGGCTGACCACCTTACCAGGACAAATGCCTAGCACCCCAGAGCGCTGGGTCACGAAAGCTGAAATGGGCACGGCAAGCCTTGGCCCACTAATGGGCTGTTGCGCCGAGGAGTTTTTTTTATTGAAAATAACATTATTTTTCTGTAAATGTACGCGTTTTTTTCTGTAAACTTAACAGATTTTTTTTACAGCGTATGTATAGTAGTGCGTTAACTTAGCTTATAACTATCATTCAAGTTACATGAAATCTACAATAAATTTCTCTTGTCAACCTCTTCCATAAATGGCTTAATCCTTACACAGACGCAGTATATATAGTAAATTAAAATAAATTTATTTTTGCGACATCGATCCGTTTGAAATGACGTCAAATATATTTCACTATGAGATTCTTTGTATGTTGATATGAAATATTTGTATTCTTTTTAAAAGCGAGGAATATTACCTATTTATTCTTTGAAATATAAATTAATTTTCGCAAAACGATAAGTAATAATTATTGAATTTTCGAAATAAAATAAATTAAATGAAACTAGCCAAATGTAGCATGTAAATGTTTAATATAGAATATTAATGCTGTGTGTGTCGCCTTTTTACCTGTTCAACACAACTGTTGTGTGGAAGCGGGTTAAGTGACAGATTCTGTTACAAACCTACTTGTCTTTTTTTTTTTTTAAGTTTATTGCATGAACTGACAGGGGCTCTGTATGAAAAGCTTATCCGGGGCTTGGTCCTTATAGCTACTATACATCGTGCAGAAAGTGGTTAAAATGTTCTATTCAAACACTCTGAGGTATGCGGATGTATGAATCCGTCAAACGACAACACTGACCTAAAAGATTTTTTTACAGCGTATGTATAGTAGTGCGTTAACTTAGCTTATAACTACCATTCAAGTTACATGAAATCTACAATAAATTTCTCTTGTACCACCTACAACCTCTTCCATAAATGGCTTAATCCTTACACAGACGCGTGCTCCCGGGTTAATTTCACCTAACCTACCCGCCGAATGAATCCAATAAACGTTCGATTGTGGACATAAAAGAACAACCCCCCTACAAGTAACAACTCACTACTTCATCCCCCCTCTCCAGAAAAGAATGAAAGAGAGCCAATGCCATCCCTGTGTACTAAAACTCCTTATTGGGGGCACTATATTGCGGCCCCTCCTGACATTCATTGCATACTCTTTCCTCTCTTGGACCCCACTGCTTTGGGGAAATTGGATTGTTTTTACTAGGTTTTTTTTTTTCTTCCTTCCTTGGTTTGTTTTTTTATATCGGAGAACGCTTTGGCGATATTCGTGATATCGGGAATACTATTGTTTTTAAACGAAATATTTAATTTCAGTTAATGAGTGTAAAGTTGTAAATTAATATATTTAATAGCACATCAAAAGACTTCAGGAAATAATCGCATTAACAGATTTAACAACCATATCCATTGAGCTGGAAGGGAGACTGGAGTGAGGTGTCAGCGAGCCGAAAACCCACTCACACCCTTTCGAGCCAACAGGGCAGAAAAGGACTATTTTCCCTACACTTGTATGCAATGCTTGTATGAGACCCCTCTATCATATTCATATAGAATTGGGCTCCTAAATGTATTTTAACATTTTTAGTTCCAAAGAAATTAACTTTCTTTGACTTTAAATTCCAACTTTTTTAAGAAATAACCAGTGGTCATAAGAACCAGCGAGACAAACCAATAGCGAAATAGGCAAGTTTCCAGGTTTTCTGCCCGGTTCTTTCTGCTGCAGTGCCGTGTATTCGTTATTGAACCGGCTCGTTTGCTGCCCTGTTCAGTGAATCACACACCTCACTCCAGTCTTCCTTCTAGCTCAATGACCATGTCAGACAGTAACGTATACGAAGCATTTCTCTTAACTCTCTGGTTGAACCAAACTGGCTAAAGAGTAAACTTGTTTTCTCTGCAGGATATTAAGACTTTTAACTGAAAATTTATCTATTTAGTTTTTTTAAATTATATCTATTGAAGATAATTCTAAATAAAATTTTAAAAAAAATAACAACTAAAATAAATATTATTAGAAAACTCAATTTCGAATATCAGCAAAAGTAATTCGAGAAAAATGAAAACAAGACCGCGGAGCTGTGAAGCTATTCTAAACTAAATGAATCCTCTATATTTTAAAATGTAGTAAAATTATAAAATGCATTCAAAAAATTATTAGTGTTTTTGGAAAAACCTCGACAATCAGTGCGTCAGTTGACGGATTTATACATCCGCATACCTCAGAGTGTTTGAATCGAACTTTTAACCACTTTCTGCTGAGGACCAAGCCCCGGATAAACTTTTCATACAAAGCCCGTGTCAGTTAATGCAATAAAATTTTTAAAAAATGCAAGTAGGTTTGTAACAGAATCTGTCACTTAAACCGCTTCCACACAACAGTTGTGTTTAACAGGTAAAAAGGCGACCAACATAGCATGATATCTATATGGAACATTTACATGCTAAATGGCTATAGTTTCAATAATTTTATTTCGAAAATTCAATAAGTATTACTTATCGTTTGCAAAAATTAATTTATATTTCAAAGAATAAATATGTAATATTCCTCGCTTTTAAATAGAAGGAAAACATTTCATATCAACACACAAAGAATCTGGTAGTGAAATATATTTGACGTCATTTCAAACGGATCGATATCGCAAAAATAAATTTATTTTAATTTATTGTCTAAAGAATTAAAGTTCTCGAGCGATTGTCCCTACTAAAAATGACCAGTAGAGATCAATAGAAAAAACTGTACGTGGAAATGGCCTACTGGTATCAATAGAAATCTCTATTGATATTTGCTCTATTGATATCAGTAGGCCATTTCCAGTACACTATCCTCTATTGATATCAGTACAAATATCTACTGATCTCTATGATATCCATACAAATCTCTACTGATCTCTATTGATATCCACACAAATCCTACTGATATCAATACAAATCTTACTGATATCAATACAAATCTTACTGATATCATACAAATCTCTACTGATATCAATACAAATCTTACTGATCTCTATTGTTATCCATACAAATCTCTACTGATATCAATACAAATATCTACTGATCTCTATTGATATCCATAGGCCATTTCCACGTACAGCTATTCCTATGATATAATACAAATCTCTACTGATCCCTATTGATATCTATAAAATCTCTACTGATCCCTATTGATATCCATACAAATCTCTACTGATATCAATACAAATCTCTATGATCTCTATTGATATCATTAGGACCAATTTCCACGTACAGATATCCTTTATTAAGTCTACTTCGTAAACGCTTTTCACGTTTTTGTTATCCCCGCTACAGCTGCTATATAGTTTGCAAAGCCAAGTAAAGTGGGTTTTTTCTATTAATTTCTAGGTTCAGTAAAACAAACTCAATAATTATTTTATCCTATACCATATTTTAATGAATATTTTACCACAGAATATTGTAATAACTATTTAGTTATATACATATGGAAACACTTAAATAATAACTAAAATAAATTGGTTATTATATTACCATAGATGTAAAATAATAAGATTTGTCAATTTTTAAAATAAGTCCATGATAAAACGTTTATTAAAATACAAAATAAATTTTCAAAGATCCTTTAAATAATTTATTAATTAATTTTGTTGTTTCAATAATGTTTGGTTTTTACCAGGTGGAAAAACAGAATTTCTCCCAAGACAGTAAATACCGGTTTTTCACCATATTTTACCGGAGGCGGTAAAAACCATACCAACCAAAACCATAGCAACCCTATGCAAATTTATGTTTGATTGCTGTTCCAGTGCACATTTATAAATGTTTATACTTTTAAGTTATAAACAAAGTGGAGTGCTAAAAAAAAAACGAAGATTAACAGCCAAACCATGTTTCATTAATTTATGTATTATAAATACTAATCTAAAAATGAGAAATACATATATTCAAACATACCTGAAAGTATTGTTGTAATATTATAGACATGTCTATAAATAACGGCCACACAAGCTTCAAAGTTAGAAAAGCACAAAGACGTTATGTATAATATTTAAATCTTGTCGACCTGTTTTGTTGTTAGCATGTAAAATATGACAATCAGCCCCACGTTTCCCTGTGAGTGGCAATCAGCCACACGCTTGCATTGGCTAATTTTACACTGTTGGGGATTTATTTGCAAGGTATTGAAATATTCATTAAAAAACTGTTAACACTACACTCACTAACACTGCACTTTGGTAAATTCCTACTGTCTAGTACCTTGGCTTCACTTTAAAGAGTGCTAGAGCGTGTCATGTCAGTTGTTGCACTGATCATAGTCATTCTGCGAAGAGCCTGACTAATTAGATCTAAGGGTTCACGGATTCAGGACAACTAGAAGAGTCGCAAGAAGCAGCTGGCTTGGTGGTTCGACAAGGAACTTTAGTCAGGGCGGGCACTCTGCAGCGGAGCTAGCGCGATCACCATCTGTAAAGTTGAGGCAATGGTTCCTGTTGTTGTTTGGTGGAGCACTGTCGAGAACGGTGTGGTAAACCGCAGCATTGACCACGGAGTTTATCTTGCAAAAAATTGAAGTAATCCCAATTGGCTACTAGATCAGCTGCAGTTCCCCAGAAAATGAGAATTGTGAATTTGGCAACAAGTTAAATAGGGCACTATTTGAATGTCTCCCATCTAACTTACTTTTAAAATGACACAATGTTTTGTAATTTAAAAAAGCACTACTGAAAAAAAAGGGGAGAAAAAGAACATATGTAAGTACAAGCAAAACATAAAAATACAACTGATCTGATGTTTAAAAACAATTCCACTTATATACTACTTGCTTCAATGCAACTTAAAAAACTAATTGATTTTTTTCCTTTTTAACAATTTAAAGTTATGTTTAAAGAAACATTGATAGTTAAAAATTTTTATTTATATGAAATTGATTAACAATAATGTCCACAAAAAATTAATAAAAAGAAATGTTAATTGATGGGAAAATTGAAATGAATATTAAGATTCTGGTACACTTAAAACAATCGCTTTGCACACATAAATAAAAAATAGTTTTACAATTGCCATAAATATAGGTATATAAACAATAAGTCCTGACCAGATTTGTGTCAGTGATTAATGTTTCGAATATGAAATCATCAGTTAATTTTATTAACTCATGTTTTATTGACGCTGTTTTTGTTGTACTAAACTGTACTGCGAAATGCAACATCTGATCACAATAACATAACACCATGCTTACACATTTAAGTTGATCCGATGAGTTAAAAAACGATTACAAACAATAAAAATAATGAGAAAACAAAAGGACTTACTAGTTTATTTCTTTTCATCTTAGTTGATTAAGAAGGTTAAGATTAAGTTTAAGATTTATTAAAAAAAACATTTTAAACACATTAAAAAGTAAACAAACACTATCACTAGACAAGAATACTTACGGGGTTACAGCTAAGGAATAGGATTACAGTTTTTATCAAAATTTTTGACATAAAATACGGATTTATGGCTAAAACTTTCCTTTCTTTTGCTTTAAATATTTTAGAGCTGTTTCAGTTAATTTTGCAATACAATATATTGTATGACATAAAAACGAGTCAAGAAATCTTTTTTGCAAGGGTTTGTTTGTTTGAGACTCTATGCTCTACTTATTACCACACCTAAAGGGTTTAAAATTAAATAAAAAATAAAAAACTACAAAAAGCGTGTTCTAATGTAATCCTCTTTTCCCTATTTATTGAAAGAACGAGTTCTAGACGAAAGATTATTTCTTATTTTTACTTAAGTTACAAGCTATCTATCTGCTATCAACGAGTAAATAGTAGATTTCAAAGGTTTTTAAACATTAAATATTTCTGCTATTTCCAATAGGACTGCATGTTTTGAAAGTTATACCTTATAAAGAAATACATGTTAGGTTTCTGCAGTTAAAGTAATAACCCTTTTCCGATTTTTATTAAAACACGTTTTATGCAAATACGTATTTCGCCTCAAGCTAACGATGTTCTATAACTCTGAATAAATTAATAAGAATTCTTTCTCTACAAATGTTTTACACTTATTTTAAGTTTTTTTATTGCCATTGTCGTACACGTGGCTATAAAAAAATCAGAAATAAAATTGAATTTGTTATTGAAACTAGAACCAAAAAACACTCAAATATTTTTGTGATAAAAATAATTATAACGAGTTATTCGTTCCTAAAATTTTTATTGGAAGATACATTTCAAAGAAATTCAATGAAATAATCATCCGATACCAGGACAGGATTCTCATGGCAATGTGTTGTGACCAAATCTCATTTTGCCATTCATAAAACCTTATCGAAATTTGCCGATAGCTTGATTTTTGATGACAAAAACAATTATAGAAAAACATTTTTAAGTTGTTCAACAGATATTTACACACACCAATACTCTTATACTTGATATTCGTTATACGGCGATCCCATTATATTGTAACTTCATAGCCAAATACACACGCTGTTAAAGTTAAGCCTAACTTGCACATGCATTTTCCCTTTGCCAAAATAAAACAAAAAATTCACGTTGTGCGATACTTGTTACGCGTGCACTTTTTTTATTAACTATAAGTAATTTTTAAAAAATGAATGTTTGTTTTATAATTTTTTGTTCAATTATTTATTTATTGCTTAAGTAATTTTTAATACACAAAAAATGTAAAAATTTGTAATTTGCTCACAACTACAATAAACCAATTAATAGTATCTACTGGTAAAAGTTTTATGGTATTAGTACAGCGGCCTATTAATACCAATTGAGATCAGTAGCCTACTGGTAAAAGCTGTATGGATATCAGTACAGGCCTATTGATTCAATTGAGATCAGTAGCTTACTGGTAAAAGTTGTATGATATCAGTACAGGCCTATTGATATCAATTGAGATCAGTAGCCTACTGATAATTTTGTATTGATGTCGGTAGAGCTTTATTGACATCAATAGGCAAATTGTCAGTAGTTACTGATATCAATAGCTTCTACTGATAACAATAGGGACATCCATAAAATCAGTACATGTCAATAGACTGTACTAATGTCAATAGATTTTTGTATGATCTCTATGGATCATTTTTAGAGGGGTGCGAATGGCAATGGTGATTTCATTCTATTAAAAATGGTTTCCTATGCTTTTTTAAATGAGCATTTAATTTTGCAGTTTTTTTTTAATAATTGAAGTACTTCGAATTCGAATTTTTTCTGAAATTTTCAATATTTAATTCGATGCGCTGAATTTTTTGACGTATCGCACTTGTCCGTAGCATTGTAGTTTGGGCTGTGAAAGTGGGTGACGGACGGACAGACACGGACTGAACGATTATAATACCTTCCACTTTTTACTTATAAATGTAGTGTGGAAGCTAAAAAAAAACGCAACAACGTAATATGAAATAGGTAAATTTATTATATATATATTTATTTTATTAACCCTTTATTCACCAACTTTTGCGACTCGGAGTTCCTAAAAAAATATTCTTGATCTCCTTTATGTGTTTTTCAATTGTTCGAAAACATTCTTTAAATGCCAAGATAAAAAAAAATATTGGTATAAATATTCAAATTTTCTTTAATTAAAAAAGACCTTAGCTTTGAACATACAAAGAATCTGGTAGTGAAATATATTTGACGTCATTTCAAACGGATCGATATCGCAAAAATAAATTTATTTTAATTTATTGTCTAAAAGAATTAAAGTTCCTCGAGCGATTGTTGCGAATGGCAATGGTGATTTCATTCTAATAAAAACGGCTTCCTATGCTTTTTAAATGAGCATTTAATTTTGCAGGTTTTTTTTTAAATAATTGAAGTACTTCGAATTCGAATTCTTTTCTGAAATTTTCAATGTATTTTAATTTCGATGCGCTGAATTTTTTGACGTATCACACTTGTCCGTAGCATTTGTAGTTTGGGCTGTGAAAGTGGGTGACGGACGGACAGACAGACGGACTGAACGATTATAATACCTTCCACTTTTTACGTTATAAATGTAGTGTGGAAGCTATAAAAAACACACGCAACAACGTAATATGAAATAGGTAAAATAATTTATTATATATATTTTTTTTTATTAACACCTATTTCACCACTTTTGCAGACTCGGAGTTCCTAAAAAAATATTCTTGATCTCCTTTCATGTGTTTTTCCAATTGTTCGAAGAACATTCTTTTAATGCCAAAGATAAAAAAAAAATATTGCTCATAAAATTCAAATTTTTCTTTTATTAAAAAGACCTTAGCTTTTAGAGTATAAAAACGTTTCGAAATCAAATAAACATGTAAATAGCGGCATAAAATAATAATCAAGGGCCCCCCCGTACAATAAGATTAGCTAAGTTATGCAAGCCATAAAAAATAATGAGTAATTGCGACGTATATTCCGCCATTTTTTGCAAGAACAATAGAATTTTCCAACCTTGAGAATAATATAAGAGTCGTGGTTTTTGATTTGTTTATTGCTGTCGTGTTTTTGCTATAAGAATAATGTTTGTATGAATATTTAATTAAATGTTTTGTTGAAATGCAGTCTTGTTTTTCATAGATGTTTTCTCCCATTTTGGATGCTAGTTACGGATTTATGAAACTTTATAACTTTGTAAAGAAATGAAATATAAACAAGTGTCGGGCGTGTTAGTTAGATAATCTTTTTAATATGTATTGTCAAAGAAAATAACGAAACTGCCGAAAAGTTTAGAAACGTAAAAGGTGTACAAACTACGATGCACAAATCATTCCGAATTTCATTCGGAAATGGACTTGTTTCTACACTTTGTCAAAGAAAACAAACCAACCAATGAAATCGCAGTATCGAGAGCATGACATCATAAGAAATATTCCCATTCTGACTTAGTATTTTCAATTTTTCAAAAAAATAAAATAAATTTAGAACTCATTTCACTTATTTTTGTCTTTTTACTCTAATTAAGCACACAAATTTTAATTTTATTGGAATATGCAGATGTAATTCTATTGAATGGGCATGTTTCACGTCATTAGTGGCAACTGATCCAACCTTATTGTCTTCATTTGTGGTTCTCTTGGAATTACATTTTTTTCGGTGAAAATTTTATCCAATTATTTAAATTTAATGTAAAAATATTGGAATTCCTAGATAATTTTGGACAGTATACATTTTCATAGCGATTTCTTCATAGCAATCGAAACAAAAAATGAAAGCGCAGAAACGCAAGAAGGAAACTTACGTCATTTGAAACAACCCAATTGACAAATTTGGTTCGTTTGTCTGAATTAGAGAAAAATAATTGTTGGATAAAATTGTGTTATTGAGACATTAAAACTTCTCTGTAAAGTGCATTTTCTAAGTGAAAAATTGATTTTATAAACTTGTTACATTTTCAGAAATATTTCAGCATATAGATAAAAACTTATTTGGTGAATTATAAACTGAATTTATAACCGCTTTCTACTTTTAAACATTGTGACAATTTATTTTCTTTTATAGACGTCGCTTACTTATACCAAAGCCATTGCTTTTATCAAAATGAAACATTCTTTCGATACAATGTAACAATATTTCAAACTTAGTCTCAATCGAACGTCGCCATTTTGAATTCCCTTTCAAAATTGTATCTTTTCCAAACTCCATTAAATCAAGTTTATTTTACACTCGACATTTTCCTTTCACTTTTATTTATAGAAATACACTCTTCGAACAGCCTATCTTTCTTTATAAAACATTATTTCTGCTTTTGACGTGCCCGCCATTTTTTATTCGGTATCGCCATTTTGTCTGACAGACGACGGGGAATCCATTTTGTTCGCAGACGAGAATTAATTTTATATATTTTTTTAATTTCTTTTTTCGTTCTTGTAATTTGAGCTTGGGCTCCATTTATTTTATTGGATGATTCTTCATGTGGTAATAACTACGTTTTAAAGATTTATTATGGTCGCATATTGGAGTTAATTCTTTTTCTTTTCTTTTTTTTCGCCATAAAACACTTTCTGTTCTTGGTCGAGGTTATTGGATTGATGAAGATGTCGAATTTTTTAATTAAGAGTTATACAGTGTCCTTTTTTTCAAACGATTTATAAAGAATTCGAGTAAAAAACGTTTAGATTGAATGATATTTAAATTAAGTTTGATGGAACGGTAATATCATTTTACTTTGAGTCAAAAATACTAAAAAAATTTTTTAAAAAAAACGAGCCAAAGAGAAACTTTTTCATAATATAACTTTTAAAAAAACAATTTATCCACAAAACTAAATCGTAACAACATGATTTCGATTTCGACAAAATTTTAACTTTCGCGACAAATTTATAAAATCGTGTGTTCCAAATAAGCTAGGAACTAGGAGGTTAAGATACACAAGAATGCAAATATTTGCACAGTATCTTCCTATACAACACAGACATTATTTTTGTTGTTTTTTTACTAAATTTTATATCTATACTAATAAAAGAAAGTCTGTCTGTCTGTCTGTGGATTGTGAAAGACCTATTTATACTGCTCTCAGAAATTCGAAATTGTTAAGATAGATTCCCTTTAATACCAACGTGTGCACCTGAGGCTTAGTTTTTTCATATTTGTTCCATTTTTAGGGAAAATTCAAATTTTCTGAAAAAAAATACACCACTTTCGCTCAAATCCAATCATTTTTTCCCTTTCGTGTTGCCATTCGACAGAAGAAATTAAAATGAACACAAGAATTAATTAAAATTGAAATTGCTTTTATTTTCTTGCCATTACCTTCAGAAACTAAATTAATGATTTGAAAAATAATTGAACGTGCTAATGAGCTAAATGTTTTTTTTTTTTTTTTTTTAAAGCCCGGAATGGAGGTTTTGACGCGAAATAACATTGTTATACAATTATGGTTAATTTTGAATTTATCAGGAAAATCGCAGATTATCAGCTTATTAAATGACACATGTACTTGGATCGATTTGATATTCTTTTAGTCCGTGCGAAGAACGGGTATTTATTTGCTAGTAGCATATAAAGCGCATAGTTTTTTTTTACTTTCAAAGACCCAATATGAAATATAAGGTAATAAAAGTTTGTCGATTGGGTCGAAAATCCGAAATTGAGAATATGTTTTCGAATGTGCTGATTCTAAAAAAGAGTTTTTTGTCAGACCTTTGGCAGTGAATATGTGTCTCATTGTGTCAGATATAAAATTCAGAAACTCATTAGAATTAAAAAAGGTTTATTTATAAAAAAGAACAGCTATGATCAGAATAAATGAAATGATAAAGTAAAAAAAAGCATATAACAGTTACCTAAGTCATATCTAGTTACTGGCAGAATCAGACACCACCATAGATGTCATAGTTAAAGTATTAGATTGGCAGATCACGTGACCTCCAATGCTAACGACGGGAAGCGCATGGCCTTTTAAGAGGGCAAAATGGCCAGTGTTGCTGCCACTTTAAGGAGAAAAATGCTACGGCATCATCGGAAAAATACCATTTAATTCTAAAATTACCAAAATACTATAAAAGCATTTCAAGTCACTAAAAAGATTCCAAAATGCAGCTAGTATTTTTTCGATATTTTTTTGTAATTTTAGAATAATTCTAAAATAAATTCTAAAATTACAAAAAAATATCGTAAAAATACTAGCTGCATTTTGGAATCTTTTTAGTGACTTGAAATCCTTTTCTAGTATTTTTTTGTAATTTTAGAATTAGATGGTATTTTTTCGTCGTTTTTTTCTCCTTAAAGTGGCAGCAACACTGGCCATTTTGCCCTCTTATTCTCGTCCTCCATTAGCGTCCCGTCGTTAGCATTGGAGGTCACGTGATCAGCCAATCTAATACTTTAACTATGATATCTATATCCTAAATTAAAGGTTACAATATACAGTTAAGATGTGACTGATCCGGATTTAGATACATACTCAGAACAAATTGGGTCTTATGGCATGTGCAATTGAGCTAAAACTATAGTTTAAAGTACCACTAAGAACTGACTAATACAACAGTTTTTGAGTTCGTCTATCTCGTATCTGTCTGAGACCATTTTACGGTTCGAACTAAAAGAGCTACTGACTTCAAACTTGGCACACGAGTTCCTAGTACCTGTTGGACACCATTTTTGTTTTTTCCGAGAAAATCACGCAAGCGCAACGATAGCTGCCATATAACTTTTTCGGTTTTAAAGGTATTGCTGAAAAACGAGAAGAGCTACAGACTTCAGTGTTCCCTGTACTTGTCTGACGCAAAGAGTTCTATAGTAGGGTAGAAACTGAACCTGGCAACAGCACCCCTGGACCAACACGCAGAAAATATAGGGTGGCATGTGGGACCCGATGGCCGAGTGGTTTTTAAATCGCAGGACATAACGCTAGCAGTTCGCGCGCTGTAACGGCTGCGAGTTCGATTCCCGCCATTGCCCTGGGTGTACTTCCTTTCTCAGTATCAAAATTATAAATTAACTAGCACTTTTGCCACTCTATTCGGGCTCCGTAGTGAGCCATGGCTGCCGATGGCAGCTCAGTACGAGTCGTTCCTCTACCCTACTATAGAACTCTTTGAGCTGCCATATAACTTTTTTGGTTTTAAAGGTATTGCTGAAAAACGAAAAGAGCTACAGACTTCAGGGTTCCCAGTAATTGTCTGACGTCATAAAGAGATTTTCTGGAAAATTGTCCATTTGCAAAGGTTTTAAACTTATGAAAATGTTTTGTAGGATATATTATTAAACATGTTTTAAATGTATTAATTATGTATTCTTAACGATTTTAAATAATTATTTACTTTTTTAAATCAATTCTTCGGCATTTTAACGTTCCGCTTTTTTTATAAATCCTTTTGTTTTTATTCAAAAAACTGTTTTACTGCCGTGTCGAACAATGTTTTGCACATAATATGTATGGTTGTTTTTCATTTTTTGGCCTTATTGCATGCCATTCCCGAAATTGTCAATCCTTGTGTTATTTCGTAGTGCTTTACTCAAAAAAATACATTCAATGTTTTTCTGCCGTATCGAACTAGGTTTTGTGCATAATATTTATATTTATTTTTCCTTTTTCAAGCAATTCCTGAAGAAACACTTTTTTGTTGTTTTAGGAGGGACTGTCAGTCGCACAGAGCTAATGCATTAGTTTTGAAATCACAACTTTTGCAAAAGTATTGTTTTGTCATGTTGTCCCATTTTCACCAGGTATGAGAATCATCATAACATTAATTTAAAACAAAATTGAAAAGAAAATATCCGATTATTTAATTATTAATTGATAAAGTTTTAAAATAATGTCGCCATCTGCTGTATATTTTTGGCATTTTAAAAATTTCAAAAATGTATAATTAAATAACTAGATAACATTTTCGTTTCAAAAATTTGTTTTATTTAGATGTTATGTTGATTCTCATACCTGTGGAAAAAGGGCTGACACGGCAAACCAATATTTCTGCGGAAGTTGTGATTCCAAAACAAATGCATTGGCTCTATGGACTGACATCCCCTCTTCAGTCGGCCATTTTGAAATTAGTAGTATTTTTGTTCATTTCGATTGTTGCCATTCCAGAGATAGAAATATAAGGAAATTTTCTGCGCCGTGTAAGAGTATTATATATACAGATGTTTTAAATGTATCGATTTATTGAGTGGTAATTGAAAAAGTCATTTAGTGTTACACACGCCTAGTTTTTTATAATAGTTCTTGCTGTTATTCCCGTGGAAGAGCCTCGAATATTCTTATGAAGGAGAACCAAGTTCAGCGAACTTTTGAGAAGGTTGTTTCGCGCAGTTGCAGTCAAGGTGAGTGTAGAAGGCCAGCGTAATTAGTGTTGGCTTGCACACAGTGAGAGAAAATGATAATCAATTTAAGGGTTTTTCTTTTTTGCGGGAATGGGTTTTTGAAAATGAAGAATTGTCTAATAGTTATTTATGCAACTAGTGTGAAAAGTAAGGCTTTTTTAAACGAGTTGAATAAATTATTTCACGAGCGAGTGAAATAAATTCACGAGTTTAAAAAAGGCTATTTTCAACGTGTTGTCATACACTATTTTTTATAATAACGTGCAAAAAAAAGCATTTATTTAATTGGCATTTATTGATTGGCTTATTAATTATTTTATTATCACGTTCAAATGATTTGAAGGTGATTATTTACATTAATGATTATTTTAAAATCACGTGCTGAAAAGTATTTCTTAGATTAGCATTGGAAATAGGACGCCAAATAAAGAATCACGTTCAAATAAAGAATTTTACACCAATCGGATGCTCTTATTTACTTTGTCGCACTAGTGCGTAAAAGTAACTTTGAAACACGATTTTGTTAAAAGCATCACTTTTGCCACGATTATTGATTTGAAAAAGTTAGTTTTTTTGCACGATATTATAAAAAGGATTTTTTTTTTGGTATATGGAAACGTTTATAGTTAATTAGTTGATTTAATTTGGATGTTTTTGTACGTATTGTGATTTTTTTTAAAGTTTAGTCATTGATTGAAGATAGTCAGGGACGAGTTTGTATTTAAATTCTTACATGCGCTGTCCTCTCATCAATATGGAATATCAATAGATTTGTTTTTAATAGTTCAATTGTTTATAAAAAATTTAACTAATATTCCTTTGGCTAGTTTCATTTATTTTATTTCAAAAATTCAATAATTTTTACTTATAGTTTGCAAAAATTAATTTATATTTCAAAGAATAAATATGTCATATTCTTCGTTTTTAAATAGAATGAAAATATTTCATATCAACGTACGAATAATCTCGTAGTGAAATATATTTGACTTCATTTCAAACGGATCGATGTCGCAAAAATAAATTTATTTTAATTTATTGTCTAAAAGAATTAAAGTTTCTCGAGCGATTGTTGCGAATGGCAATGGTGATTAAATTCTAATAAAAATGTCTTCCTATGCTTTTTAAATGAGCATTCAATTTTGCAGTTTTTTACATAATTGAAGTACTTTGAATTCGAATTCTTTTCTGAAATGTTCAGTGTATTCTAATTTCGATGCGCTGAATTTTTTGACGTAACGCACTTGTCCGTAGCATTTGTAGTTTGGGCTATGAAAGTGGTTGACGGACAGACAGACGGACTGAACGATTATAATACCTTCCACTTTTTACGTTATAAACGTAGTGTCGAAGCTAAATACCGGTTCCCCTTTCTAAAAAAAAAAAGTTTACATTTATTCTGCTATTGGTCCAAAATGTTATTGTATAAAATCTAAAGAAGGCTAGAGAAGGAATATATGTGTGTTTTTGACATTGAGTTGCTTTGTATCTACCATACTTGATGCAAACAAAAAGCCATTGTTAAATATTATGAAATACTTTGTCCAATATGTCATCTAAATATAACTTGGACGCATGGATTTTTTTGAATAACCCTTCGCATTTAAAACTTGGTTTGTACATCTAACGCCGAACTTTTCAATATTTATTCACTATTATAACCTTTAAATATTTATATGCTATTGTGCGTTTTGTAAAGAGCTTTGTTTACCAAAACTTCAGAAGAATTTTTTAGCCATGAACTTTTAATGTTTTTGACTGCACTGTAAATGAAATTTTATCGTCAACCGATGCAAATAAAACTGGTTTCCAATGACAACAACAAAAACAATCGTTAGGTATTTAAGCTAAACTAAACTCCTCGGTGCAACAGAACTTTAGAGGGCCGTGCCCATTCCAGCTTACGTGACCAAGGGTGATGGGGTGCTAGGCATATGTCCCGGCAAGGTGGTCAGCCTCACGCGGGACCCCCAGTGTTTAGTTCCCAAGCATGCTTGGTAGTCATTTTATCGACCCACTTAAGAGACGAAAGGCTGAGTCAACCTCGCCCAGTCCGGGACGGTTAGGTATTTAGAAAGCTTATTTTTCTGGAAAGTAGCGTAGTTAAGCCTATGTTGTTTACTACACAAAAAAAAATTTGTTGAAAAACAAATGTGTTCACAAATTTGTCATATAGGCAAACTTTTGTTGTCAGTACAATATGTGTTCCCAAAAATAAATATAACTTCGACCCAACTTTAAAGAGACGTAATCCGAAACCGTAGGTCTCATGAGGATCATGCGACCTTCGATCTCGAGCCGAACGTCCACTAGGTCCACGGCCCGTTCTTTTGAAAAGCAATAATTTTTAGATAATGGGAATGGCTTATTTTCTGATTGCTGTTGTCAAGGCCATGCGTCCAGTTAACCAATAGAGCCGAGCTTACTCAACGAAGTTTGTTGTGTAAAATACTCGCTTTGATGGAAGTAAAATATTGTAATCAACAAAACACTCACAAAAAAAATTTGGTTCTCCAACAACATTTTTTTCTGTGTATATGTCGTAATCTTAGCACAGAAGGCGTGCTATAATAGTTATTTAAGCAACTAGTGCCGAAAATAATACTTTATTAAGCGAGTGGCTTTTATTTCACGAGACCGTAGGTCGATTGAAATAATGACAAGAGCTTAATAAAGTATTATTTGGCACGTGCTTGCTTACAATATTTTTTATAATAACGTGCAAAAAAGTATTTCTACCAATGAGTGATTTTCATGACATCGTTTAGTTTCCATAACGATATTCGGAAATGCAAAATAGTAAAAGAAAAGTTGTAAAATAATTTTCTATTGTAGTACTTGTAGTTTCCATGGAGATATTAGAAAATGCAAAAGTAATGAACCAATAGAAATAAGTGAGTTTCATAACATCATTTAGTTTCCATGGAGATATTAATGACATCATTTTGTTTTTCTACCAATCAGATACTCTTATTTACTTTACAGCACTAGTGCCGAAAGTACTACTTTCGGCACTGTCTGTGACGTAAGCACGTAAAGTGTCATTTTCGCAACGATTTATGAATGAATATGATATAAAAAGTGAACTTTTTTGCACGTTGTTATAAAAACAACTTTTAGAAATTTATATCATTCCTAGAGGCAATATATATTTTAAAAAATACTTAAACCAAATTGAATTAATTTAGTTTCAATGACTGAGACTTCTGAATGACTGAGAAGTGTTAATTGCCTTTTTATTTTAGACTACTTTACTTTTATTTATTCGAAATAAATAAATTGGAAATTAGGGAATTGACATGGAGAGTTCCGTCCGTCTGTACTCCCCTTTCAATTTCTGTTCTAACAGACCGATTAAAAAAAAGGTGATAATTTTTGTTTGAAAGGCATTAGTAATATTGTATCATCATCAGGAATCTGCTATAAGTGTTGTTGGACGGACGACTGTCACCTGTAATATCCACGGTCTATTTCCGTTCTAATCATAGATATCATAGTTAAAGTATTAGATTGGCAGATCACGTGACCTCCAATGCTAAAGACGGGACGCGCATGGAGGCCAAATAAGGGGGCCAAATGGCCAGTGTTGCTGCCACTTTAAGGAGAAAAATACTACGAAAAAATACCATTTAATTCTAAAATTACAAAAAATTATCGTAAAAATACTAGCTGCATTTTGGAATCTTTTTAGTGACTTTAAATCCTTTTCTGGTATTTGTTTTTGTAGTTTTAGAATTAAATGGTACTTTTTAGTGGTATTTTTCTCCTTAAAGTGGCAGCAACACTGGCCATTCCCATTTTGCCCTCTTATTTGGCCTCCATGCGCGTCCCGTCTTTAGCATTGGAGGTCACGTGATCTGCCAATCTAATACTTTAACTATGATATCTATGGTTTTAACCGACAGATTTAAAAAAAAAAAATGTTTGAAAAAACTTTTTTATTACTTTTATCGGTCTGTCCATACAATAAGAACATCTGTAAACATTAAAGTAACAGGAAAATGGACTTTCTTTTTAGTTCGTTTGGCACTTCTTCGACTAAAGTCTTCTTTTGGCGATTTTTTCTTGGCGCCCCTTGGCAACCCTGGCATTCGCCGGGTAAATTGTTTTAGCCCCAAAAAACCTGCAACAAAGTAATCACAATCAATTTGTCTCAAGGATCACTTAACACAAAGTTACACATCCCCCCCCCCCCCCTCCGAAGTGCTTCTCTTCCTCTTTTTTCTCTTCGTTGTTTTGGGGCTTGTGCTACAGGGCAACACTTATAGGTTTCTTTGTTTGACTTCAAATGATATAGAAATTGATTTCTTATTCATTATTGTTACAGAGTGTACATTACAGCGTTAATTAGGATTTTAAAAGATGTTTATTCCGCGTTTAATTTTGAGGTGATATGTTATCTTTTAAACACATAAAGCGAAGGGTCTGTGACGATTGTGCTTAGAACCTAAGTAGATCAAAGTTCATAATAGTTTATGTTTCGTTATTACTATAAAACAAATTTGAGAATTTTTCATTACATAATTTTTTTTTTTAAATTGAAACATCGTTTACAAAGTTCTTAACTTTAAAAACACTTTTTTGGCAACAACCGTTTAAATTTTGTTTGTTTTCTTCATAGATATCATTGTTAAAGTATTAGATTGGCAGATGCTGACCTCCAATGCTAACGACGGGACGCGCATGGAGACTAAAATAAGAGGGCAAAATGGCCAGTGTTGCCACCTCTTTAAGGAGAAAAATTCTACGGCATCATCGGAAAAAAACCATTTAATTCTAAAATTACAAAAAAAAATACTAGAAAAGCATTTCAAGTCACTAAAGAGATTCCAAAATGCAGCTAGTATTTTTACGATATTTTTTTGTAATTTTAGAATTTATTTTAGAATTATTCTAAAATTGCAAATTCTTCGTTTTCTATCGGTTAACAAGTGCTTACTAGTATTTACAATTAAATGAGATATTCTTTAAATTCTATACTATATCCCTTCATTCGTAGCAATGGGAATATTTCTTATGATGTCACGCTCTCCATACTGCGATTTCATTGGTTGTTTTGTTTTCTTCGACAAAGTGTTGAAACAAGCCCATTCATGACTGTTCAAATAGTTTTTGACAACTACTTTTATAGTTTAGTTTCTAAAGTTGGGTTATACGCTCTTATGTAACGAAGATTTTCTATGTTTATTAGATGGTTCGACATTCGTAATCGGCTTTATATCGAGCTTTCCATTTTCACCAAATATGTCGCCAAGTTCTCCAAAGTCGAGTTTCAATCAAACATTCTCTTTTATACAAATATACTTTTTTAGGGTTATTCATTCCTATGGCTTCAAGGTCTACAATGTATCAAAATTCGACAATGCCTCCAGACTTAAAAATAAATTCTCGCCGCATTGAAAAATTGTTTTTTTGAAATGCCCATGTATAATGCATGCCTTTTTGAATTAATCGATAGCTCCTCGAATATAAACGCCATTAGAGGGGTTAAAAACCATGGAGGTTGGAGAATGGAGATGCTTGGCGAGAAAGAAAAACGTGAAAGCTTCTGAATGTCGCCAATTCGATTTTATACAACTTAGAACCGAGTCATGAAGATATATTGAAATAAAACAAGCTTCTCGGATTTAAATGCAAAACGCGTTATTTTAATATTTAATAACAGGCTAAACACAAATAATAATTTCGCACAGGTAGATTTATATAACACTCATGCATTTGTTTTTAATTCAATGAATAGTTTTTCAAGTGAAATTTTTACGGCAACAACGATGCCTCATCTATAATTGCGCCAAATTAAATCCCAAGGCGGTTTGTTTTAGCGGCAATTTCCCAGACATGTTTCATGACTAATTACTAAAATCACGTCACAACGTTTGGCGTTGTCTGATCTCCATTTACGCAGCCGAAAATTATTACTCGAACAAAGTTTGTCCAGAAATTCTGATTCAAATCAGACCGAAATTCTTTAACAGCTATGAAAGTTTAACTATTTCCATGATACAAGAAAACAAGTTAAACACAAAAAAAAATCCATTATTGTTTATTAACTTCTTTGAATTACTGCGTTGTGCCATTAGCCAAATAGTCTGTTGGGCTGCATTCTAGAAGCGATAACTTGTTTCATTTGGCAAACCGGTTTGTACATAACTCCTGTACAACAACTCCATCTAAAACTCTCACCTCCGCTCTAAAAACTGTCGTTCACTGCAACCGTTATTTATCGCCGCCTTTTGACTTCCAGATTCGGTGTAATCTTTCAATGTTTATGAATTATGCATCGAGGGAGAAAAGCAGACGATTTTATTCATCAATTACGTTCGATGATTGATTTCGAACCCGCCGCAAAATCGCGTGACGTTTTCACGAATATTTTGAGAGACGGACAAATCGGGTTTTGTATTTAGAAGTGGATGAAATGGGTGATTGAGAATCATTTTCGCTAATGGATATTTCCAAATGAAATGCTTTTAATGAAATTACTTTCGATGAAGAGTTATGTACCTACAGAATTGCTTTAAAACAAAACATGTACGTATATCTACAAACCACATGAATATGTTTAAAATACATCTTTTTATGTTAATTAACTCTTAATATTAAGTAAACAACTTTTTCGAAATTAATATACCTGTAATCATATTCTTTATCTACAAGATTCAAAACTGACTTATAAAAATATTATTGACTTATTCAAAACTGTTGAATAAATAACTTATAAAACCTTATTTTTTTTACAAGGCTACGATGCAGTGTCTTTTTTTTTCGACCACATTAACACTTCGAGGTCAACCTCGTAACTTTAAAACAAAAGATGTATCTATTTTAAAATATTTTGGATATGATAAAATCTATAACTTTTTTTTAACCACGTTTGAGTCCCGTAACTTTTATGAAAGCACTGAAGATATCTATTTTAATATTTTTTGGAGATGCATCAAAAATCTATAATTTTTTTTAACCAACAGTTGATCTACAATATCTAAAAAGACCACGACTACACGACTTTCAATTACTAAACTACAAAAGTCCTGGCGCAACACGCAATAGTGTGCCAAGCTGCCGTGCCCATTAGCTTTACTGACCTAGGCTCTGGGGTGATGAAGGCATATGGCGTAATGTCAGCCCACGGACGAACCCCGGCTGTGCCCAAGCATGCTTGGGCACCCTTTATCGACCACTAAGAATAAGGAGGTCAACTGCCAATCGGATTCGAACCCGACCTGGCACAGCATGCAATGAGCTTTGATTACCTCAATAAACAACGCACAACTATTTATAATCCTTAAAATAATGTCATACTATAAAGCTAAAGAAGTTCTATGGCCTCTGCGCATGCGCAATTGTCACGAAAACTTATAAATACAAAAATTGTCGACCAACAACAGGCCCAGCAAGGTTGGTCCAAAATAAATCTAATGCATTACCAGTTTCCAATGACTGTCAAGTTTCTTCTTAAAATCTTCTACTCTCTTCGAATACACCACATAATCTGGTAAAGCATTCCACTCATTGACAACTCTATTGTAAAAATAAAGTTTTCTTACCTCCCTTCTAAAGCACGATTTATTCCATTTCTGATCATGTCCGGCTATTTAAGGTAAAACCGGTTAAGGTTATGACGTCGGACAGGTACTAAATACTCGTGTACCAAATTTAAAGACCGTGGCTATTTTAATTACATCTGTATTGTGTTCCAGACGGATAGAGATAGATGAACGTTCAAAACTTGATATTGGAGGCCCAGTGGCTTAGTGGTAGGGCTTCGCATTGCCACGCCACAGGTCCGGGGATCGACTCCCGGATTGGCCGAGGTTGACCCATCCTTTCATCCCTTGAGTGGGTCGATAAAATGGGTACCAAGCATGCTTGGGAACTGGGGATTCCGCGTGAGGCTTGAACGTGAACGTTCAAAACCTGATGCTTTCTTAGAATCAGCACCCTCTAGAACGCGCGCACGAAATCACCATTTCTGATTTTCGACACCCATCGCAATACTTTCATTAAACTAAACTCCTCGGCGCAACAGCCCATTACTGGGCCAAGGCCTGCCGTGCCCATTTCAGCTTTCGTGACCTAGGGCTCTGGTGTGCTAGGCATATGTCCCGGTAATAAAGTTGTCAGCCTCACGCGGAATCCCTAGTTCCCAAGCATGCTTGGTACCCATTTTATCCAAGAGATTCTTAAAATAAAGGGAGACTTAAAATCTTAAAACTAAAACATTACGCTTTCAAACTCCGTATATAAAGTTTGCATGAAGGATCTTTTATAATCCTTTGCCCCGGTCCTTATTCAATCTTTCAAAGAGACCGTAGAAAATATACTCGAGTGTTAGTTTAAAATTGTGTGTATTGCTTACATTTGCATTACATACACAGCCCATTAGTGGGCCAAGGCCGACCGTGCCCATTTCAGCTTTCGTGACCAAGGGCTCTGGGGTGCTAGGCATATGTCCCGGTAAGGTGGTCAGCCTCACGCAGAACCCCAGTGTTTAGTTCCCAAGCATGCTTGGTACCCATTTTATCGACCCACTTAAGGAATGAAAGGATGGGTCCACCTCGGCCAATCCGGGAGTCGATCCCCGGACCTGTGGCGTGGCAATGCGAAGCACTACCACTAAGCCACTGGGCCTCCAATACTTTCATTACCGTACATATTACCGTACATACACAGATCTGAGGTCGCACTCAGACTAACAGTTTGTGACTAACAGCCCCAGCAACTACTTACAATATAGCTTTCAAATCTCCTTAATAAAGTAATTCTCCCATTGCTGTTTAAACGAACTTAATTCCAATTTGTTCCCCTTCCCCCTCCCCTCCCCCTTCTCTCCCTGATAAATTGAGACCGGATCTCGCCTGACAGATACATTAGGCGATCTGGCAACAATAATTAACAACCGCCCCCCCTTAAAATATTCGTCTGCGCCCCGTTCCAAAATTCTAATTTGAAGATCGTGATTTCATATTAATTAGTTAATTTTACTTCCTCTCTAAGTAAGGGGGGCGGAAGTTTAGTTGTCCCCCCCCTTCTTGTACCCTGGGCATTTAAAAGTCATTTGAATTTTAAATTTTATTCATCGCTTACGATGGCTTAGACTTGAATTCGACTAAGAATTACATGGTCGGTAGATTTGTTGCTAAGGGCTAAGAAAAAAACATCTTACTTTTTGGTTAGGGTTACGTTGAATTAGCGTCGCACTAAAGAAACACGAAGATTATTGGCGACGGGCGTCATAATTCAGAATCACAGTCAAGTGACGAGCCGACACCTGAGTAGGCACCCAACGCAACTTTTTGAAGGCGACTTCGTTAGCAGCGCTGTGTTTGGGACTTTGAAGCATATTTAATGAGCACTCCCTTTACAAGGAGTATTATTTATCGAGCTTTTTGGCTGCACGGACCGTGTCTAGGTCGACAGTAATTTTGGTAATGCCCCGATCCGAATCTGGGACTGTTCGCATGCAAGGAAAGCGCCTTACCAATTGGGCTTCCTAGCCCACTTACTTTTGTTTGGCAAGTTTCGTAAATGTTTACTGTCTGCCTGACAATAGAAGTATTCCATACATAACATTTCAAAGTTCGTGTTTAATTTATGTACGTAAAAAATCTATTGTTTTTTATATTAATTTATTGATATGTTTATGAACTCAATGTAATTAAATTAAATGACATTAATTAATGGGAATAAATTACTAAAATAATAATCAATTTCAAGATAATACGATTCAATTGGTATCATTAGTGGGATATCCATTTAGCCTTAAACCATTGTTTTGGATGCACGAACATTAAAGAAGGAGCGAGTGGATTTAATTAAATTTAAAACACCCAGCGATGAATCTGGCAGCAGGTAGTTTCGCACAACTCGGGAAATATTCGCTCGTACATTTCGAATGTGCATTCGCTTTTAATATTTTAAGAATTAAGAGTTTGTTGAGAATTTAAGATTGGCCGTCACACACACACACAGTACCATGGTTTATGGAATCACAAATGTATATGGAAGAGTTGCGTAAGCATTGTTTCGTCAAGTTGTGAAAATACTATAGTTAAACTCATAGTTTCCTTGCATAGAGGCCACGACCATGGGCGGAACTATAAAACGCGCGGAGCAATCAGATAAAGACAAAATAAAACGGATGAAATTTTCTCTTCATCTGATTGCTCCGCCCATGGTCGTGGCCTCTGTGCAAGGAAACTATGAGTTTAACTATAAGAACAACAAGTAAAAAATTGAGGAAAAGTTATCTTCAAAAGTTGTTATCTGTTATTTAATTATTAAAAAATTAAGCTAGTGTCGACATCTGTCGATAAAAGTTTAAACATGTCTGAAAAATTATGAACTATAAGTAGAATTTCTGTAAAATGCTTGAGTTTTTGTTTTTTTAAAAATTAATCATGGTTATTTTTTTAAAAATTAATCATGGTGTTGTACGTAAATTCTTTTCTTTACACCATGATTAAATAATTTTAAGAAATTTTTTTTTAAACAAATTCTCCTTGCAGTTCATAACTCTTCAAACCTGTTAGTCTAAAAACAATTATTTAAAACAACGGGAATGTTTCTTATGATGTAATGCTCTTGTTTTCATTTTTCTGAGTAATGCGATTTCATTGTTTGCTTCGGTTTCAATCTCAAAATGACCGATATAGAAGAAAAGAAACTTTTCTTTCGATGCAAGCTTTCCTTAATAAATGTCTTAAGCAACCAACAGCACAGCAAGAAGTTGTCATTAAAAAAAATTTAATATGTAAAATATTCTTAGAAAACTCATTTTTGAATACCAAAACAAAAGTAATTCCAGGCAACAAACGAAAACAAACCGTTGGAGCTTTTGCCACCCTTAAACTACTCCATTGAAAATATTTTTACTTTAGTAATTTTAGTTTTTTTTCGTTGAGAATTCGAGCAAATGTTTGCATTTTGAAATTTTCCTACTGAATTAATTATGCATTTTGACTAAAAATTCCATTTAAATAATTCGTGTTTAAGCTCAATGTCTTCACTTCACTGCTGCATGAAGTAGAAACTTTCCCTCTGGGTGGCAACAACACTAATTATGATAATCGTCTGCAAGGTAATGTTCTCTTCTGAGCGCAATGAACTTGACCAATTATTGGTGCGTGGGTTTACGAATAAGATTTATTTTTTTGGATAATATGAATTCTGTTCAGCAGCAAAGATACATTAATCAGACAATATTAATGAATCAGAATTTTCTGTGGGAATTTTCGGTAAGAAAAAGTGTTTAATAATTTAGAAATGAAACTCATTTCAAAATCGATTACTTATAGAAATGAGTCAAATAGTTTTGTCTATAAAATGTTTTAAGTTGTGATGCTTTTGCTATGAAAATGTTTTCAGATGTTTTTAGCTTCCACACTACGTTTATAACGTAAAAAGTGGAAGGTATTATAATCGTTCAGTCCGTCTGTCTGTCCGTCACCCACTTTCATAGCCCAAACTACAAATGCTACGGACAAGTGTGATACGTTAAAAAATTCAGCGCATCGAAATTAGAATACATTGAAAATTTCAGAGAAGAATTCGAAGTACTTCAATTATTTAAAAAACTGCAGAATTTAATGCTCATTTAAAAAGCATAGGAAGCCATTTTTATTAGAATTAAATCACCATATTGTCATTCGCAACAATCGCTCGAGATATTTTAATTCTTTTAGACAATAAATCAAAATAAATTTATTTTTGCGACGTCGATCCGTTTGAAATGACGTCAAATATATTTCACTACGAGATTCTTTGTACGTTGATATGAAATGTTTTCATTCCATTTAAAAGCGAGGAATATTGCGCATTTCGTCTTTGAAATATAAATTAATTTTTGCAAACGATAAGTAATAATTATTGAATTTTCGAAATAAAATAAATGAAACTAGCCAAATTTAGCATGTAAATGTTTAATATAGAATTAATGTGTTTGGCGCCTTTTTTTTTACGTTTTTATAATGCTCCTAAATGTTAAAGTGAAATATGTCATGTGGCGAAACCCTATACTATAAATTTTATCAGTTAACTATAAGTTTTTAAAACTTGCTTTTCGCGTCGCTTAATTTGTCCTACTTCAATTGTTCAGTGCTCTAGTCTCAATTTGTCATATATTACGTTTAGCTTTATAAACTATACTGGATTTTTCGGATTATATATTTTTTTTGATATTTTTTTTTTTTACTTTTCGGTATTTAATTGCTATGGGGTTGTTCCACGGAGGATCTGGCAATAGCTCCGAGGTTTTGTTTTCATGTCCATAGTTTTTGTTTCATGTTTTAGAATAATTCTAAAATTACAAAAAAATATCGTAAAAATACTAGCTGCATTTTGGAATCTTTTTAGTGACTTTAAAAAAACGTAAAACGCTTTGCTAGTATTTTTATGGTATTTTTTCGTAGTGTTTTTCTCCTAAAACTGGTGGCAACACTGTTGAAAGACATGAAAACAAAACCGCCGAGTTATTGCCAGATCCACCGTGAAACAACCCTATTGACGATATGTCTACAAATTGTGTTAAAACTTAGAAAATTTGGCGTGTTGGTTGTTTTTAAGGTGTTTTGTATTTTGAAGTTACTAAACTGAGCTAAATTATTGCCATAAACTATTGTCAAAATCATCCACTGTAGCTCTGTACCTATGTACCGCAAGAATTTTATTATTAAGTTATGTCCCTTGTAGAAATGACCAACTAAAATAACCAGGCATATCTAATGACAATACATGGCCGTTTTAATATTTCCAATGTAAAATGAAACTTTTTTAAACTCCAATAAGCAATAAATAATCTCAAACCACTGAACAATCGCCAAGGTTGCTGGAATAACTGAATACAGATTAAACTTAATTTTATCGTTTAAAAATTAGACGGATCATTTTTTAAAAAAAAAAAGTGGGTTAACCAGCATGCAGTATGGATGCCTTGAATCGCAAAGTAACCTTGACGGTGAAGGCATCGGCCTATATCGACATTTTGTACATTTTTTCCTTGTGTAGATTCAAAAAACATCCTTCAAGCTTCCGCCGGTTGTTGCCACTTTTTACTTTGTAATTAATTATAAAAACCCAATTTGAGTCAACTCCGTGTACTGCATAGATATCATAGTTAAAGTATTAGATTGGCAGATCACGTGACCTCCAATGCTAAATGTCCGACGAAAAATACCCCGTGTGGAGGGAGTGTACACTGTTAAAAATTTGGTGCTAGGTTTCACCATGATATTGGTTCCTAGTAGCTGCAACGGCTGAATGGTGAAATGTTTCACCTTTTTTCCGGTGTTTGGTTGAACCATTTTTCTGGATTTGGAAACAAAAACCTGAGAAATGGTTCAACCGAATACCAAAAATATGGTGGAACGTTTCACCATTCAGCCGTTGCAGCTACTAGGGACCAATATCATGGTGAAACCAAGCACGAAATTTTTAACAGTGTACGTTAAATATCCTTTAAAGTCCTAACGCTGCGTACGATGTCGCCCTTAACGGTTGCGTTGGGTGCCTACTCAGGTGTCGGCTCGTCACTTGACTGGGGTACTAAAATATGTCGCCCTTCGCCAATAGCACTCGTGTAGCTCTAGTGCGACGATAATTCAAACTAAGCTAAGCTAAGTAGGACAGTTTAAATAAATAAATGTAGACTGTTCTGTTAATTGTCTACGTATACCATTACGTGTGAAAAAAATGTAAAAACTATTGCCGTGGACATTTCTTGCACTACAGGATTTCGTTTATCTGTGTATTTCTAATCAAATACTTACAGTCCCTGGACAAATTATTAGACGCACTGCAAGCTTTCAAGTATCAATCAATGATGAACAAAATACCATTTGTGTTCCTAAACTTAAGCTATTGAATAGAAAATACTATCTGCTATACTTAATACATATATCGACATATTTTTTAATGATATGGCATTCTTTGGTATGTTTTCATCATTACTAAAAGAAATACAGTGCGTCGAATAATTTGTCCAAGGACTGTGTACCAGTTCAATTAGCATAACCTATCTTCAAATGAAAATTTCAAACGCACTTCGTACGAAATATTCTAACATTTGTCAATAAATTGTCCGTTTCCGTTTAAACAAACCGTCCATTTCATAACAGGAAACATAGAACTAAACAAACCATAGATGTCATAGTTAAAGTATTAGATTGGCAGATCACGTGACCTCCAATGCTAACGAGGGGACGCGCATTTAGAAGAAATAAGGGGGCAAAATGGCCAGCGTTGCTGCCACTTTAAGGAGAAAAATACTACGAAAAAATACCATCTGATTCTAAAATGACAAAAAAAAGTACTAGAAAAGGATTTAAAGTCACTAAAAAGATTCCAAAATGCAGCTAGTATTTTGTATGATATTTTTTTTGTAATTTTAGAATTACATGGTATTTTTTCGTAGTATTTTTCTTCTTAAAGTGGCAGCAACACTGGCCATTTTGCCCTCTTATTTTGGCCTCCATGCGCGTCCCGTCGTTAGCATTAGAGGTCACATGATCTGCCAATCTAATACTTTAACTATGATATCTATGAAACAAACACAGCTTCCTTTACAACAACCACATTCAAACTGTCATCAGCCATATATCTATAATGGAACATTTCAACACCTTTTTAATTTCAATTAAATACTTCAAATGAAAGAATGGCCAAATCGCAGCGGGATATGGTATAACAATGGACGGCATTTAGCGCTGATGTGACGGGGTGACAGTTAGGCTAAATGGACTATTGTTATGCATGACTGGTGTCTACAAATAAGTTTTTCATTTTCATGTAAATGTGTGTCGGACATTTTATTGACGAACGGTTCCGACATGGACATTTTATTTCCGACAACGCAGTTTGTATATTAGGGGGTTCGGATATTCGTTTTTGGATATTTTTTTCTTTGTAACGGGAATATTTATTTAAAAAAACGATAGCGAATTGCTCATGCTAATTCCATATAACTGTAGATTTTCGTAGTGTAAGTCAAAAGTTTAATAAAAAAAAGACTTTTTAATTTTGTAGAAAAAAATCAAATTAAATGAAACAGGTTACATTCATAATTTAATACTTGCAATTATTTTTTCCGATATTCACTTCTAAGTAAATTTCATTCAGAATTACCCTTGTTGCTAATTTAGTTCCTTTTACCTTATTTAGTTCAAATTCTAGTTTAAATTATTTCTGGTTTCAAACTATTTAGTTGTAGTAATTAGTGCCGGATTTAAAGACCCAGGGCCCCAAGGCACTTGACATTTGGAGCCCCCCACCATCTCGAAGCTATTTAGCAAATTAAATTCATTAGTACAGAACCTATAATTTTTAATCGACTTTAATAAACATCAGAATAATACAGTATGTTACTACAGTTATTCTATAACATTTATAAAATCACACAGCGAACTTTCTTCTGTGCAAAAGATCGAATGAATGACATCATCATAGTCAATTGACTGCCGTATTTCTGACTCACTTTACTGAGAGTGAGTTGAGCCTGTTCTCTCCTATGTTATCGGACGATACGTTTTTGGAGATTGGCGATTTTTAATTTTTTTAGGAGATTTTATCTTTTTAAGGGCCCCCTTCCTGACTGGGCCCCTAGGCCCGGGCCGTGTAGGCCTACACTCTTAAAACAAACGAGCGGTTTTAACTCAGTCTGAGTTAATTTCCACTCCTTTCCGGTGCCGAAAATGCACTTCTCCTATAGGAGTGAATTTCACCCTTTTTCGGAGTGGGTAAAAGAAATAAAAGAAAACAATCTGCGTCCTACACTCTTGAAACGAGCGGTTTTAACTCAGTCTGAGTTAATTTCCACTCCTTTCCGGTGCCGAAAATGCACTTCTCCTATAGGAGTGAATTTCACTCTTTCGTTTTAAGAGTGTAGGCCGAAATCCGGCACTGCCAGTAATTGTGTATCAACTCTTTTGTATATGCGATTTCAATTAATTTGTTTCATTCATACTGAATTATTTCACTTTTTTTTAAATCAAATTTTATAAACTGCATTGCCTCATTGCTATAAGTATTCCAGTGTTTACTATTACATAATATCATTACACTTAGAACTTCCAAACACACAATTATTTAGTTATTTTTCATCTGAAGAAAAACATCATCTTGAAGAATTTCTTGAATGAAAGCCCCGCGGCACCCTATTCAATTACATGCAGCCCGGATTTTTCGCTAAATCGTAGAATTAGGCCTGGAATGTTTTTGTGAAACGTTGTTAGATGGGGGAAAGGGAGGGGAGGGGGGTTTCCCGCCTTTTTGTAGTGTCGTCGAATCCACGTGTGTGGTCTTTTGCAGACGATAAGTGAAAACAAATATCACGAATGTGGAAAATTATCGTCTGAAAAATAGGCAAAAGGTAATTTTTAAAATCCTACACTAATATGAAATTTATAATATAATAACGGGCGTTTTACGTCATGAAAGGACAACAGTTTTAGAGTTATTGTTTTAAAGTTTTGGTCTTTCTCTGATATTACATTTGTTTTGGTGATAATTTGATCAAATTTTTTTCAATTTACTTTAAAAAATTTATTGGAATAACGAAATAATATTGGACAGGGTATGTTTTCATAGAGATTTCTTTTGATTTTATTTTATTGTTCGTTTCGTCGTCTTTGTTCTCTTATTGCTATTGTACGTAGTCTCTTGCGTTGTGTAATTTATTGTACTGTAAGTATTAGATTGGCAAATCACCTGACCTCCAATGCTAACGACGAGACGCGCATGGAGGACCAGAATAAGAGGGCAAAATGGCTAGTGTTAACACCACTTTAAGAAGAAAAATAGTACGAAAAAATACCATTTAATTCTAAAATTACAAAATAATATCGTAAAAATACTAGCTACATTTTGGAATCTTTTTAGTGACTTTAAGTCCTTTTCTAGTTTTTTTTTTGTAATTTTAGAATTAAATGGTATTCTTTCGTAGTATTTTTCTCCTTAAAGTGGCAGTAACACTGGCCATTTTGCCCTCTTAAAAGGCTTCCATGCGCGTCCCGTCGTTAGCATTGGAGGTCACGTGATCGGCCAATCTAATACTTTAAATATGATATCTATGAATGTAATCTATAGAATAGTTTTATCTAAATACTAAAGCTAGTAGATTTGGTCATCGTCAATATAAAGCTAAAACTTTAAAGCTTATGTGAGATAAGAATTATTCAATATCTTCAAAAATGAAGCTTTAGTCGCATTTCATTATTAATAAAATCAATTTTATTAAATTTAATAAACTTTACGATTCAATATTTTTATTCGAAATTTAGTTATAACTTAAACAATTAGTTAATGAATTCCATAAAAAAAAAATTTGAAAAATCATTTTAATTTTTCGAAATTGATATCTATACATAAATATCTTTTTAAAAAAAAGATGTACAGATAAAACCATTAACAGTGTTCTTTAAAAGTTAACTGCATACATTAATTCTCAAAATTTCTAGAAATCATAAAGAGGAACACGTACGAATTTCTTGTATTAAATTAACCTGTTTCAAAAGTGCTAATTTCTATTTCTTTTTTTTTTAATGAATTCAAACTGGCAATGGGCGCCAACCCGTATCCTTCATTAAAAGTCGTTCTGCTACTCTAATTAACATCCGGAATTTGTTTTCGAGCGGTGGCAACGAAGGATTTTCTCGTTCGCTCACCTCTCTGGGAAATTAGAAAAAGAACAAAATTATTTCCTTGTTCGCTCTTTTGAAGGTCGGAATATTTAGGTTATTTGGAACATATCGTATTTCATTTTCTGAGACTTAACTGAAGTTTCCCTGCATAATATTATCAGTAGAAATAATGATAATATTATGCAGGGAAACTTCATGGTTAAAAATGTTAAAACAAGAGCTTATTTCGTTAAAATCTAACCAAAATTCTTTTTAAAAATTACTTTTACATTTTCTAAATGACTAAACATTAAAAAAAAATTCTAATTGAAATGAATCCATTCTGATTATTCATAAAAACAGACATGCTAAATGTTTTTTCAAACCTAAATGTCGGGAACATCGTCGCATTTGCACTTAAAATTGTTACCATAGACATCATAGTTAAAGTATTAGATTGGCAGATCACGTGACCTCAAATGCTAACCGACGGGACGCGCATGGATACCAGAATATATATTTTCGGAGTATTTTTCTCCTTAAAGTGGCAGCAACACTGGCCATTTTACCCTCTTAAAAGGCCTCCATGCGCGTCCCGTCGTTAGCATTGGAGGTCACGTGATCTGCCAATCTAATACACAGAAAAAAATGTTTTGTTGGGAGAACCAAATTTTTTTTGTTGACGTGTTTTGTTGACTAATTTTGTTGACTTAACAATATTTTACTTGTCCCAACAAAGCGAGTATTTTCACCACAACAAAACCCGTTTGGTTGAGGTAAGCTCGGCCTGCTATTGGCTGTTTCTAACTGTGACGTCATGGCGCCTGTCATCAACGGCAAATCGAAGAAAATTAAGGGCGCCATTCGGCCATTATCCTCGCAGAAGGATTTGATTGCTATTTTCAAAAGTAACTTGCGGCCGTAGTGAGCCTAGTGGTCAGCGTCTCGAGATCGGAAGGTCCCGCGATCGAGTCCCGGTACCACTGAAGACCTACGGAGTACGTGCTCGTTAAATCTGTTGGGTCCGAAAGTCCTGTGGTCGGTCATTGTGCATTTTCGGTTTGGCACATTTTTGGTTGAATCAACAAAACCATTTGGTTGAATCAACAAAATAATTTTAACAAAATAATTTGGTACTGACAACAAAATTTTTGTTGGCGCTATATTGACCAAAAAATTTTGTTGAAACAACAGAATTTTTGTTCTTTCAACAAAATATTTTTTTCTGTGTACTTTAACTACGATATCTATGATTGTTACCTACCTTTTTGTATATAATGTAGAGATAATTGTTGCCGTTTCAGAGTTTCATAATGTATTCTAAAATGTGTAGCCGGCGCCGACCCCTAATATTTAACACAAATACAATTTTAAAAATTAATACGTTTTTTTTTAACTTAGCTACACGTTGGCACATAAAGTATGGCATAAACACCAAAGTAACTCTTAAGGGGGAATGGGCGCGCTTTACCTCGCGTCTTCAAACTCAAGTGCATCAGTGTTAATCCAATGGCGAAAAAAATATTTTCTCTGCCATATTTCTCCGGCTGTATTGAATATTTTTACAAATGGTTTTTTTTAAAATAATAAATGGAGATAACTTACAAGTCTCTATCTTCTCACTTTTTGAAATTGCTTCGAATATTTTGTGTAAAATTATTTATTGAAAATTTAAAAAAAATATTCGAACCCATTTCAAAAAGTGGAAAGGTCGGGACCTGTAAGTCAGCGACATTTATCGCATAAAAAAATAAGCTTGTAAAAATATCCAATACAGCCGGAGAAATGTGGCAGAGAAAATATTTTTTCTCTCCATAGGATTAACACTGAAGCACTTTGCTTTGGAGACCCCCGGTCCAGCCCGCCCATTCCCCCTTAAACTTCGCAATTAATTTATGTAAATGCGGAATATCGTTATAGAGTTTGTACTGTGACGTCATACAGTCTTGCACATCTTCAGTGACTTATTCAACGATGATACACGTGACTTTTCGGCTGTTTTTAATTAGCATTTGCAAAATAGTGATAGTGAAACCACCGATTTTATTGTATCTAAGTTTTAAAGAAATTACGTTTATTTCATTCAGATCCCAAGCTTTTCCGTGACTGTATGTTACATTTAACGCGATTGTAAGTAAGCTGTAATTTATAATTTCCGCATTTTACTTTCCTGGAAAGTAAAAAAAAAGAAAATTGTTCTAAAATAAGAATATTTTTCCATTCCACGGGCTCCTGTTTTCTGAAACCGGTTTTTTCTCATGGATCCTGTTTGGCTTAGTTTGGCCGTACGATGAGCTGGAAATATCTTAGTAAAGTGTTTAAGAAGCTCGTGCGCGAATGTACCTATAATAGAGCGATACTAAGAAAAAAGAGATTTTCGCATTATATGTACTATTTCCCGTATTTTACGTTTTTCCCGTATTTTACGTTTTTTTTACCAGTCCTTGAGAAACGTAAAATCGGGTTTCACTGTAGTTCGAAAATTGTCGCAACCAAAAAAAGTATTCTATATTTTTGGTAAAAAAAAAATTCCGTTTCATTTACAAGTTACCTATAATTCCACAATTGGCTTATCTCACGTGACGTAAAAGCATTCCTGAATTCCATTGGTGGTTTCGACGATTGGCACTGTAAGCTCCGCCCACTACATTTATTATTCAATCACGACCTTATTTTCATTTCTGTGGAGCTGTTGTCACTCAAAACGAAAAACATGGCATCGAAATACGCCTAAAGTACAAGAATTTTTTTTTAAATAGTATATTTTTATATCGTAGAAACCCTGAATTTTAAAAAGCTACGAAATATTTTCCCACTAACTCATATTTTCAAAGATGTTTTATGCTATTTTTTTCATATTGTCTTCTTTACATTAATTTTTTATATTTTGACTAAATTCAATGCCGGTCATTTTATCAAACGTCATTTTTGGAATACTAAAAAGCTTGGAATAAAAAAAAATAATGCCACAGACACAACTTACAACATTTGCAACAATACGAACTGCAAATTCTCATAAATTATACAAACATCCTTCTCTCTCTGAATTCTGACTTTTATTTGAGAGAAAAATATGTTCGAAAATGGAATAAATTCGCCATATTTTTATTATTTTTTTTATATGATGCATATATATTCAATAACCGTTGCCATTTCCGCAACATAAATTTCTGCCGAAAGCATTATTGTTTGGAGGGGAACGGAAGGTTGCTTCGAATGGCGATTCAATGGAATTAAAATAAGGAAATCGCCTGATATTATATTTTGTGCCGAATGGTGGCATCGTAAATTTCGTATTTGCCCTTTGTTCCATTCTTAGTTTAAAAAGTAGATTGAGCTAAACAAAATGGAACATAGAATTATTTCGTGAATTTATTTGAAATTTTGATCGTTTTGCACTATTTTAGAGAATTTTATTCCCAAATTTAATGGAATATGATTTGAAACAAGTTAAAATTCAAATATCACAACTGTACACCCCTAAAATGATTGTCGATATATATTTCGTTTGTTTCACTCAACGTGAGAATTTTCTAAATTCGTATATATTTTTTTTGTTTGATTTCTTTTTGGTGAATTTTTTTAAAGCTCCAATATTTTGAATTATGGTTCGGAAAGCCACGATAAATATTATCATGTAAGATTTTGCCAAATTTAAATGCAAAACATATTTTACTGGAATATAACTATATTTTCTAGCAATTTTACGTTGATTTTTTTTTACGGGGAAATATTATGTAACATTTGACGAGCTGTAGAATCAGGCCTTCACGGAACTTTTCAGAATTTTGTTATTCTAATGGCCCGACGGACAAGATATGAAACTCGCGCTTAATTGGTTTTATGAAAATGTGTAACGATTTATTCGATACCTATTAACTATCTTTTCTATTTATAGTAATACCTTTTCCCCACACAACTAGTACTTATTGAGTAGTTACTTGATTGCACATTCGGGTTGTATCCGTTAAGAGGTGTTATTCTTCCAGCAGCACCTGAAATACGTTTTTCGCATCTCAGCGTAATTTAATTTGTGCTCCCGCTGGGTTTTCAACTCTCAACAAAATTTGTTACTGTCAAATTACCCCGCCTCTACTGCGAATAGATGAGAACTCTGATTTTTTCCACGTTCTTTCTGCACAACGAATGTTTTGCATTAATGATTTTATAGTTATACACCGTGCCTTAAACTTGAAATGTCCTTGAATATGTATTAACCCAAGAAGAACTTTATTTTATACCTCGAAAGAGTGAATTTTAAATCATTTCGAGAATGGATTACTCACTAAAACCTAAAAAAGAACATTTTCTGTAAAAATTTTATTTATCTTGCACCAAAGTTTTTTAATAGTCTTCCGCTTCAAATACAATCTTTAGTTAATCTTACTTCCTTCAAAAACCAATTGAAAAATCTTTTGTTTGATATTCCCGATATAGAGAACTATTTTTGATTATGCATACTTCAATTATTGAAATAAAATAACTGTACAGTAATTCATTTTGTATTGAATAACCCTCTTAAATATACCCCCGACACTTCTGTTGCCATAATATTATTTACTTGTAATTTAATATTTGTTCTTTTTTTGTGTTTGTAAATTTACATCTATGTACTTTTTTACGTTCGCCAATATGGTCCTTGTGACACTTGGTGTTCTATAGAATGTATAATTGCTTTTGTATTTTTTTCCTCCCTTCAAATTAATATATGTTATTTTTGTGCAATAAAAAAATTATTATTATTATTATTATTATTATTATTATTCTTGAAAACAATTTCAATAGTTTGCCGAACAATTTGAATCCCTTAACCCGTTAGCGATGACTTTGTGAATACCATTAACTACTTCTCCGCCGAATAAGAACGTTAACATTTAAGTTTTTTTTATTTGTTTTTCGTATAACTTCATTTATCCTGCATAAACTGTTAAGAACAATGGTCCTCGTTTGCCTTATATTTTGTTTCCTTAGACCTTAGATATTAACAGAACGCTCATTTTCATTTGGCATCTATTTGGCGAACCGTCTGTTATGAATTAATAAGCAAACGTTTTTGTAAGAGTCTGTGTCCTTAAAATAAGCCTTACATTCTTTTAAAAAAAATAATATCGGTGATACTACTTGTGTTTTCTCCATATCTAAGAAATATGTTCTTAATTTAAACTCTTAAAGTTAGTGGCAGCAATTAAGAGAGGGGCGAAGAGACGTAATTTTTTTTTAATTTAATTTAATTTTACACCTTAAATTAAAAAAAATTACTGTGGTTGATAATGGGAAAAGAATGAAAGCCCGGATTATTTAGGTCACGTAAAACAAGCCAATTTCAAAATTAATAAAAATATAAGTAAACAACGAAATTTCTCCTGCTTTTAAAATGTGTAAATGATCCCATTATAAGAAATCTGTCATGAATACGACTTGATGTACTATTTGGAATATCAGAAGTCTCTAATTTGTGTTGAAGGCAATTTGTTTTATATTTATGTAATAAATTGAAGAAAACTTTAAAATTTTATAAGTCAATTTAGTAAATTGACACACATACGTCTGAAAATAAACACGTCGATATGTCTTTCATATTCCGTTCGAAAACGCGCGAAAGAATTTTTGCGGAAATGATTCTAAAATGTTAATGGCAATCGGCGGAGCGCGACGAGTGAATCCACTTCCCAATATGCTACCATTTCAACAAAAACACATTTAGATATAGAACACTATTTTTTTTTTAAATTCTATACTTCTCGAATAATAATATTTCTACCTGTACTGTGGGTGTGGTTTAAAAAAAATTATCGTTATTAACGTGTTTTTGATTGGTAGATAATATCGAATAACGAACAACGGTCTTTTTAAGCGTTTCGTGAATGGCAACAGAAAAGAAAATCGTTCTTTATTGCGAAAAAGTCTTTTGTACTGCGGAAATTGTTCCTCATTACTGCTATTAAAGAAATAATGGTTTTTTGGATTGTTCGGTTTTTTTTATATGTACTTTACTTAGTTAATGACTTTTTGTTTTGTTAATAATCCATATATTGTTATGGCATTACAGTTGCCTTCATGTGGAATGTCAAATTTTAAAGAGAAAAGTCTATTATTTGGTTTATGGATTGTAAAGACTTTATGTTTTAGAAAATAAGAATGTTTATTGATGTTTTATCGACTATATTTATCATATAATTTAACGAAAGAAATATAGAAATATATTCAAATTTAAAATTAAACAATTCCCTGATATATTATTTGAATCCCGATCCAACTTTGTAGCATGCCCATATGGATATCATAACTCACACAATTTTCTTTTTTTAAAAATATCTGAATAAAAATCTAAAAATACGACCATTTCACATATCGGAACACGGCAATAAATGTCCTGCTGCCAAAAATGGCGACGGATATGGAATGTTCTGGAGTTATTCGTTTTTTGGACGGTCATTTATCAAAACTTTTATTTGGTGGAATTCGATGCCACTTGTCTTACATAAAACGCGAATTTTTTTTACCAACATATGAAACTAGGTTAACTGAGGTTAACTATTATCTGATTATTCCAATACTTTTGATTTTATGAATTATACTTTAGTGAATTACATGACAATAGTTAACCAGAAAAATAAATATTTAACTATTTAACTCGTATATGGAAAATAATCCATATAGTTACTATTTCCCTTTACTGTAATAATACTGTATTATAGTTTTGAATGAAAATAACGATAATTGCATATGAGTTTACCAAATTACTCTGAAATAAGATGTAAATTCAGTTTAAATTTGCGCCACAATTATTAAGGACGTTGTTTAGAAGCTCTTCGAGCACTTTTCTCGTCTGAATAATAATTGCATATGAATTGACTTTAAATACTTTGGAAATTTCATTTTTTCGTATCTTAATGGGGTTGTTTCACGAAGGATCTGGCAACAGCTCTGCGGTTTTGTTTTCATGTCTCTCGAATTACTGTTGTTTTGGTATTCGGGAGTAAGTTATCGAAGAGAATATTTTAGTTGTTAATTTTTTTAAGTTTTCCTTGGATAAATGATTAAAACAACCAACGGCACAGCAAGAAGTTGTAATTAAAAAAAATAACAACTAAAACAACTTAATCTTAGAAAACTCAATTTCGAATATCACAAAAACATATATAATATATTCAGCTTGTCACGCCCCTATAAACTCGAAAACAGACCAACAACAAACCTCTAATTTTGCAGGGCCAATGATCCCAAACACCCAGAGTAATAAAGTAATTTGATAGACATGAAAACAAAACCGCAGAGCTATTGCCAGATCCTCCGTGAAACAACCCCATTATTAAGTATGTTATTTTGAAATTAATTTAACACTTTCTCTTTGTGTGGTTTTCAGTCTGCGGACAACTTCGATCTGAACCTGTCGATGGGCCAGGAAAGTGGAGAGGGATCCTACATGGACCACGTGAGTTCCTTTTTAGCTTATTTTCACTAATTACTGCTCACTAAAATGAAAATGGTGTATTATATCACACTGGCTTTAAGTATTGGGTACAGTAACGTTCTTGTAATCGAAGGATTACGAGACCGAGTCTTTCTTTTGGCTGAAGTTTGGCTTGAGTATAAAATAGTAGTTTTGATTTGCAAGCAAATTCTAAGTTGCCATTGGTTTGTCTGTCCTTAACCACTCTGGGGCTGGGGAGCCCAGTCTGTTAGGCATGCGCCTAGCATGCGAAAGGTCCCAGGTTCGGGTCCGGGCATCGTCAAAATAACTGCCGACCTATAAACGGCCCGTGCAGTCAAAAATGTCCGACGAATAATACCCCGTGTAGAGGGAGTGCACGTTAAATATCCTTCAAAGTCCTAACGCTGCGTACGATGTCGCCCTTAACGGTTGCGTTGGGTGCCTATTCAGGTGTCGGCTCGTCACTTGACTGTGGTTCTAAAATACGACGCCTGTCGCCAATAGCCCTCGTGCGACGATAATTTAAACTAAACTAAACTAGAACCGATTCCAAATACGGTTAAAAATCATAGAAACCAAATCGTCAAACAACATAGGTTTTTTTTTTTGAATTCCTGAAAAAAATTTTAACTGAAAATTTTATGGTCAATTAAGTTATAAGTGTCACTTTAAACAGAATTTTGTACCTTTCTAAAAAAATTGATTTCCTTATTATCATAAGAATACGTTTAATTAACTTTATTTAAAAAAAAAACACATTCATATTAAAATAATTATACACAATAATTAATTTTCATTCATACTTAAAACAATAAAAAATAAGGTTTATTACCCTAATCATAACTATTTTAATTTTTCTTCGGTAGAGATAAATAAAAACTAATCGAATACTTAAAATATTTATTCAAAACACTCATTTCGCGAGTGCTCTCCTAAATAATTTTCTTTTTAAAAAATCGACTGCATAAATTTGTGTTCAAATAACTCATAATAGTAAATCAAATTGTTATTCAAAAGAGATTAAAAAAAATAGTAGAAATTAGTAATTTAAAGAACATTCTTTTTCTCGAAACGGAACGCTAATTATTCGATTCCCACTAATTACACACAGGGTTGCCGCATGAAACTTGTCGCCAATTTTCTGCTCAAAAGTAGCCAAAGTAATGCAATAACTTCATACACATTTTACCATAGATATCATAGTTAAAGTATTAGATGGGCAGATCACGTGACCTCCAATGCTAACGACGGGACGGAGACCAGAATAAGGGGGCAAGACGGCAAGTGTTGCTGCCACTTTAAGGAGAAAAATATTCGAAAAAATACCATTTAGTTCTAAAATTACAAAAAAAAATATATTCGTAAAAATACTAGCTGAATTTGAATTTTTAGTGACTTAAATCCTTTTTAGTATTTTTTTTGTAATTTTAGATTAGATGTATTTTTCGTGTATTTTTCTCCTTAAAGTGGCAGCAACCTGGCATTTTGCCCCTTATTCTGTCTCATGCGCGTCCGTCGTTAGCATTGGAGGTCACTGATCGCCAATACTCTACTTTAACTATGATATCTATGCATTTTACCCGGTAACGAATTTGTGAATAAGCGCATCAAATAAAAACGTTAAATTTAAGTTCTTTAAACTTTTCTTGTGAATTAATTTGTCCTACATAAATGATTCAGTACTATGGTGTTATATTATGTTTATTTCGATAAATTTGAGCAGAAAGCTCATTTGCACATGGCAAATTTTCTTGGCGACCATTGTTAAGAGGGACTATCAGTCCCACAGAGCACCTGCTTTAGTTTTGAAATCACAATATTTTTAAAACAAAATTGAAAACAAAATAACGTCCGGCTATTTAATTATTACTTGATAAAGTTTTAAAATAGGGTCGCCATCTGCTGTATATTTTTTGGCATTTTAAAACTTCAAAAATATTTAATTAAATAACTAGATAACATTTTCGTTTCAAATTTATTTCATTTCGATGTTGTGTTGATTTTCATACCTGGGGGGAAATGGGCTAACATGACAAAGCAATATTTCTGCAGAATTTGTGATTCCAAAACTATTGCATAAGATCTATGGGACTGACAGTCCCTCTTAATGGTGGCGGGGGCTGGGGAGCCCAGTCGGTTAGGCATTCGCCTAGCATGCGGAAGGTCCCAGGTTCGGGTCCGGGCATCGCCAAAATAACTGCCGACCTATAAACGGCCCGTGCAGCCCAAAATGTCCGACGAATAATACCCCGTGTAGAGGGAGTGCACGTAAAATATACTTCAAAGTCCTAACGCTGCGTACGATGTCGCCCTTAACGGTTGCGTTGGGTGCCTACTCAGGTGTCGGCTCGTCACTTGATTATGGTTCTAAAATACGACGCCCGTCGCCAATAGCCCTCGTGTAGCTCTAGTGCGACGATAATTCAAACAAAACTAAACTAAATCTTAATGGTGGCATGGTTAGAAAAAAAATCTTAAAACTTTTACTTGTGCTGTCGAGCTACTTGTTTAAAAAAATACTTCCCCGGTCAATTCCCCAATTATTTTAAATTGCTATTACTTAAATTTCCAAACATTAGTAATATCCTAATTATATAATAATAATAATTATTATAACGTTAATTAACGTATGAGAATAACGTCCGATAGGTAGCGCTAGGAACTCGTGTATCAAATATGAAGTTCTTAGCTCTTTTAGACAGACAGACCAACGGCAACTTAGAACTTGCTTGCCAAATTAAAATTACTATTTTATTCAATTTAATTGTGTTTTTTTTATTGTATAAAATTGTAATGATACTTTTATTACATAAAAGTTAAGTTATCATGATGTAATTTGGAGAAAAAAAAATTTTAGTTATAAAAAAAAACATTAAATCCCAGTTTGAGGCGCTTAGCGACAATTTCATCGTCGAGTGCTTTGAAATCCCGTGATGGACAAACAGAAAACGTGTTTAATTTTCAGTTGAAACGTGTAGAACGGGATCGAGTTACTACGCCTCTACTTTTCTCCTATCTCTTCCCTGTGAGCCAAAATGGCTATAACGAGCCAGATCTGACAACCCTGCATTTGACACAGAACGAAGCGCTCAATATTTGGAAGCCCCGTTTTAGTGCCTCAATTAAAACTAATCACCATAATTAATTAACGGCGAAGCATTTTAATCAGCCAATTACGGAACAAGACACAATTTAAAACGGAGGGAGGAGAAAAAAAAATCATCTTTTAAAAGTTTGGCTGTTAAATTTATGAGTCGCAATTAGACACGAGTTTTCCGAAAATGTTTCTATATTTTCCTATTGGGGTTGAAAAGAAATATTTGTTTAGCCTTGACGAAAGCGTTCTTGGAAAATTAAAAATGGCGTATTTTTGAGGGTAATTAATTGGCTGGTTGTTGATAGAGAGCGGTTATTCTCTTTTATAAACTGTTCTTATAATTCTTTGGTTTTTTTTTTTAAAAATTAGTTCGTTCTGCTACGCCCAGTGGCATAGTGGTAGTGCTTCGCATTGCCACGCCACAGGTCCGGGGATCGAATCCCGGATTGGGCGAGGTTGACCATCCTTCATCCTTGAGTGGTCGATAATGGGTACAATCCAGCTTGGGAAACTAAACCTGGGAGTTCCGCGTGAGGCTGAACACCTTAGACGGACATATGCTAACACCCCAACCCTAGGTCGCGAAAGCTGAAATGGGCACTGCAGGCCTTGGCCCAGTAATAGGCTGTTGCGCGGAGGAGAGAGTAGTCATTCTGCTACGGCTTATTAAACTTTTAGTTTGTTTGCAAACAAGTAACTATGGTTGTAATAATACTTTGAATCCATTTTTTAATGGGCTTGTTTCAACACTTTGTCAAAGAAAACAAAACAACCAATGAAATCGCAGTACGGAGAGCGGGACATCATAAGAAACATTCCCATTGGTGGATTCAGAAATTGAGATCGCCGTGGTTGTCAACAGTTAAAGCGGTATATTCTTTTCATTTTTGGGTCCTTCCGTAATTTCATTGTCCGTACAACACTTCTTTTGTCCGTACCTTAATGAAACGAATATTGTGTACTTTTCTTTCAGTAGATATAAAAAATTTCTCTGTTCGTGAATCACGTTAAATTGATGTCCCACAATTTCGCTTAATTTTTCTCTGTTCGTGAATCACGTTAAATCGATGTCCCACAATTTCGCTTAATTTTTCTCTGTTCGTGAATCACGTTAAATTGATGTCCCACAATTTCGCTTAATTTTTCTCTGTTCGTGAATCACGTTAAATCGATGTCCCGCAATTTCGCTTAATTTTTCTCTGTTCGTGAATCACGTTAAATCGATGTCCCACAATTTTCGCTTAATTTTTCTCTGTTCGTGAATCACGTTAAATTGATGTCCCACAATTTCGCTTAATTTTTCTCTGTTCGTGAATCACGTTAAATTGATGTCCCACAATTTCGCTTAATTTTTCTCTGTTCGTGAATCACGTTAAATCGATGTCCCACAATTTCGCTTAATTTTTCTCTGTTCGTGAATCACGTTAAATTGATGTCCCACAATTTCGCTTAATTTTTCTCTGTTCGTGAATCACGTTAAATTGATGTCCCACAATTTCGCTTAGTTTTTCTCTGTTCGTGAATCACGTTAAATTGATGTAACACAATTTCGCTTAGTTTTTCTCTGTTCGTGAATCACGTTAAATTGATGTCACACAATTTCGCTTAGTTTTTCCCTGTTCGTGAATCACGTTGAATTGATGTCCCACAATTTCGCTTAGTTTTTCTCTGTTCGTGAATCACGTTAAATTGATGTCCCACAATTTCGCTTAATTTTTCTCTGTTCGTGAATCACGTTAAATTGATGTCCCACAATTTCGCTTAGTTTTTCTCTGTTCGTGAATCACGTTAAATTGATGTCCCACAATTTCGCTTAATTTATGACCAAATATCATCTAAATTAAGTTTTCCAACAACATTGACGATTTGGTGAAGCTTTGCATACTTCAAATTTAATCGAATTAAAACCGATAAAGTTCAATAAATAACAGGAATAAAAATAAGTTGCACGTAAATAACTCTAACTAATAGAAAACAACAGACGGAAAAAATTATCATTCTGAGGGTAAAATCAAAACAACTCATCAAATCGCAGGAAATGCAAAAATGAAAACAGTAGAGTTACATCATCTGAAACAACTAAATTGAAACAGTGGTCATACAGCACCGTAAGTACAAAAATAATTGCCTATGAAACGCGCCTTACACTCTTAAAATAAACGAGCGGTTTTAACTCAGTCTGAGTTAATATCCACTCCCTTCCGTGCCGAAAATGCACTTCCCCTATAAGAGTGAATTTCACTCTTTTTGCGGAGTGGGTAAAAGAAATAAAAAAAAACAATCTACATCCTACACTCTTAAAACGAGCGGTTTTAACTCAGTCTTGAGTTAATTTCCACTCCTTACCGGTGCCGAAAATGCACTTCTCCTATAGGAGTGGATTTCAATCTTTTTTTTTAAGAGTGTAGAATATTTGGGGAACATAAATATGTAGTTGCTCCCCCCTGCTCGTTAACAAAGAACTGGTGGAAAATAATCTTCGATTCTCCATTCCTTAGCAAAAATCCAATTAAAATTAAGTACGCGTCAATCGGCAATCCTTTGTTAGTTGTTACTGCCAATAAATAAAACGCAAAACTCAAAGAATAAAGAACGAAAAAAAAATATTTTCAATGGAGCGCTAAAATCAAATGCATTTTCCCCCCTCTCTAAATATATTCATTTCCTTTTCCAATTAAAATTATTTCTAAAAAGAAGCGATTAAAATTCCGATATTCTTTTGTGACTAGAATCAATTGAAACGCCGCCCGTGTTATTAAAAATGGCGATTATGTTTAAAAGCAAACGATTTTGAAAACATTTTTATTTCGAAGAAACATATTCTTTGTTCGGCTAATAGAGTTATTGTTGTGTGTGCATTAAATTTCAATCATAAACGGAACGAGATGTGTTTAAGTAATTTTTTTAAGTTCTCGAACTTTTATTCAGAAAGGAACTAATGAGGTTGTTTCAGATGATGTAACTGTTTTCATTTTTGCATTTCCTGCGGTTTTCGTAGTTGTACTGATGTCATTGTTGAAATGAGTGTTTTTTTCGCGTGTGCTAGAACGCTATTCTAAAACTCTAAACGTACAACTTCTTTTTATTTCGTCTATTTATTATACTTTATCGATTGTAATTCAATAAATTCTACCAAAACGTCAATGCTGTCGATATTTTCAGTTCGTCGTGTTAGATGATATTTTGTCTCATGCAGAGAAATTAAGGGGGAATGGGCGCGCTGGACCGCGGGTCTCCAAACTCAAGTGCCTCAGTGTTAATCCAACGGCGAAAAAACTATTTTCTCTGCCTCATTTCTCCGGCTGTATTGAATATTTTTACAAGCGGATTTTTTTATATGTGATAAATGTAGCTGACTTACAAGTCCCGACCTTCCCACTTTTTGAAATGGCTTCGAATATTTTGTGTAAAATTATTTATTGAAAATTAAGAAAAATATTCGAACCCATTTCAAAAAGTGGGAAGGTCGGGACTTGTAAGTCAGCTACATTTATCACATAAAAAAATCCGCTTGTAAAAATATTCAATACAGCCGGAGAAATGTAGCAGAGAAAATATTTTTTTCTCCATAGGATTAACACTGATGCACTTTGCTTTGGAGACCCCCGGTCCAGCGCGCCCATTCCCCCTTAATACTTGATTCTTTAGCTCTATAGTCATTTTTCATACATAAAGCCGGACTAGACTAAGTCTTACGGCTCCGAATTTATTTATAACTTCTACAAAAGTGCATACCCTTGTCTCTGGACCCCTGACTGCATGAACCTTTTTAAATGTCGCTATCTTATTGCTCCGCGCGATCTCGTCACGTGGTATAGTGACCTAGGGCTAGGCATATGTCCCGCACGCGCAACCCCAAGCGTTAGTTCCCAAGCTTGCTTGTACCCATTTTATCGACCCACTTAAGGGATGAAAGGATGGGTCAACCTCGCCCAATCCGGGATTCGATCCCCGGACCTGTGGCGGGGCAATGCAAAGCACTACCAATAAGCCATTGGGCCTCTGAGAGTATTTAAGTTCCATGTAAATAATTTTCATATCAGAATAAAATTGGCATCTTATATTGTAAACTAAGGAAGAAATAAACAACTTTTAACAACCCCAATTATCTTCAAGGACAATAATTAAACATGAAAAACTCCAAAATTATTCCGATAATATTCCAACAACTTCCCAGTTCAATTTGACACGAAAATTATTTTAATTGAATCCCCTTTTGATGTGAAATGGATGGGGGGAAAAATCCCTAAAATTCCCCACCCCTTTTCCCCTACGGATCGATATCCATTCTTGAAATTCAGCCACCGTTCTCTTATTCCAATTTGAATTCATTCCACAATTAAAAGCAATCCCCCCACACACACACACCCTTTTAGAAATGAGTAATGATAATCCAAAGGACACCAAGTGTGCTTTAGGTACTTTTCCATTTCCCTTCTGTTTTAGTTTAGTTTGAACAATCTTCGCACTACACTCTTAAAACAAACAAGCGGTTTTAACTCAGTCTGAGTTGATTTCCACTCCTTTCCGTGCCGAAAATGCACATAGTGCTAATAATAAATGCTATAGGAGTGGATTTCACTCTTTTTGCGGAGTGGGTAAAAGAAAATAAAAGAAAACAATCTACGTCCTACACTCTTAAAACGAGCGGTTTTAACTCAGTCTGAGTTAATTTCCACTCCTTTCCGGTGCCGAAAATGCACTTCCCCTATAGGAGTGGATTTCACTCTTTTGTTTTAAGAGTGTAGAGCTACACGAGGGCTATTGGCGACGGGCATTGTAATTTAGAACCACTGTCAAGTGACGAGCCGACACCTGGGTAGGCACCCAACGCAACCGTTAAGAGCGAAATCGTACGCAGCGTTGGGACTTTGAAGCATATTTAACGTGCACTACCTCTACATGGAGTATTATTCGTCGGACATTTTGTTTTTTTGGCCGCACGGCCCGTTTAGATTACAATGAATCTGAGCTCTCTGTGGATGATAAAGTATACCGAGATTTCATTTTGCGTAGAAAATCTTAGCCAAATGGGTACTCAAGGGATCTTTTACACGCCACATAACATAATCATATGGTATGCGTGTAACCACGATTTTCCCATCCTGAAAATATGACGACTCAGCCGGGACTCGAACCCGCACACTTGGGCTTATGAGGCAGACACACGTAATACCTCTCAGCCACTGAGCCGAGGAATACAATATACTATTTCCCCTTTGATATTAACAAGCGTATGGTTCCTTTCAGAGTTATCAGCAACATCAAATTTTAACGAATTCCACGGAGTCTTTGAAAGCCCCCCCCCCCTTATTAACACATCCTCCCCCCCCCCCCCAGTGTCGGATAATACGGCGGAGTCTTCATTATCCGGCATCCCCAATTAATCGGTGGAATTCCTCTTGTCATTAAGAAATCCGAATGTCGTTTCGACCCCCTCCCCCTTTCTCATAGAGCAGACGAGATTTTGGACGCAAACAGGCCGATATCGTTTGGCCCTTTGTGTGACTCGGATATCTTAATTTCTAGAGAATATTTCTATTTTGAGATTTGTGTGTGTGCATGTGTGGAAGGAGTGTTGTTGAGTTGTTGACTGGATCTGTTGCTCAAGTTATTATTGTTTAGAGCAGTGGTTCGGTTCCCAACCTGGGGGCGATCGCCCCCAAGTGGGCGATTTGTGTTATCAAGGGGACAAAAAATACTTGAGGGGCGATGAGTATTCAAAGGGGGAAAATTAAAAATAATGTTGTACCTTTGTACAGTAAAACCATTCTCCAACCATAACCAAACCAGCCAATTTTTACATTAAACTCTCTTAAATTTTCTAGAAACCAGTAAAAATATCTTAGTTAATTATTTCACTTTTGTTCTTTAAAAATATGTATTTTATGTGTTTTCTATTTTATTTAAAAGTGATCGGCTAAAGCTTCTTTGGTTGCTTTTATAAATGGTAGTAAGTGTTATAAAACTGTTTTATAGTTACACTTTAACTCAAATTACGATAAGACATAATATGAAAATTAAAAGGGGGAGATGATCAACCTAAAATACGAGGCGATGGTCCGGAAAAGGTTGGGAACCACTGGTTTAGAGGTCATGCAATCGTTTTGGAAAAGTGTTACTTCGGATAGAATTTATTCTAAAGACTAAAGGCTTTTATCCCGCTTGCCTTGCTTGCGAAAGGTCCCAGGTTCGGATCCGGGAATCACCAAAATAACTGCCGACTTATGAACGGCCGTGTAGACACATATTCCAGTATAGACAATACCCAGTATAGAGAGAGTGCACGTTAAATATGCTCAAAGAGGGCTGGGGACCAGTCGGTTAGGCATCGCTAGATGCAGAAGGTCCGGTTCGGTCCGGCATCGCCAAAATAGCTGCCGAGCTATAAACGGCCGTGCAGCCCAAAAATGTCCGACGATAATACCCGTGAAGAGGAGTGCACGTTAAATATGTTCCAAAGTCCCAACGCTGCGTACGATGTCGCCCGTTGCGTTGGGTGCCTACTCAGGTGTCGACTCGTCACTTGACTGTGGTTCTAACAATACGACGCCGTCGCTAATAGCCCCCGCATAGCTCTAGTGCGACGATAATTCAAACTATCCCGCAGTCCACACGGGATGGGGAGCTCAGTCGGTAACGCGCTTGCCGTGCATGCGAAAGGTCCCAGGTTCGGATCCGGGAATCACCAAAATAACTGCCGACTTATGAACGGCCCGTGTAGACACATATTCCAGTATAGAAAATACACAGTATAGAGAGAGTGCGCGTTAAATATGCCCAAAAGTCCCGACGTTGCGTACGATGTGGCCTTTAAAAGCTGCTTTGAGTGTCTACTCAAGGGTCGGCTCGTCACTTGGTTGTGGTTCTAAATAACGACGCGCGTTGCCAATAGCCCTCGTGCCGCTCTAATCCGACGTTATTTTTATTCAACTATTTAGGAATGCACATTTGCAACTATTTTTCGAACTTTTAAAAATGGCTGCAAAATTTTTTTGCTACGGAAAATACCTAATTCAAGCAGTTTGCAACCTTTTAAATCTGTTCTTTGCTATCTGGGTCAGGTGACCAGGAGTATTGCATTTCGCAATACAGTTTAGTTGGTTATTTAAGTATCGATCTGTACAAATTGTGCAGATAGTCTCCGTTTAATTTTTCAGAGTTTTTTTTCCCATCAAAACATCATAAATAAAATATGATTTATGAAAAGTGAATGACGATTTCAAAGCACTGAACTGAACTGAAACTCTGGAATGAGCATCATAACGCTCGCTAATAGGGTCGGTGAAGCCCGGCAACCCTGTAAGAGCAACCCAACTTTTGCCGCAAATCCTATACTTTACCTGTTAAAATAGGTATTTTAAACCAACTTTTTCAATAATCTTTCAAACAGAAAATTGATATGTTATTGCTTTAGGAGGTTCTTTATATAATGAAGTTTAGGAAACATGTACTTTTAAAAAAAATAGAATCGCAGGAACAATCTTTAAAACTTAAATTCCTTGGAGTACTATTCTTGGCGAGCGATTTTGACGATCCAATGCAAACTGTCAAGTCAAGTGTCAATTGTGATCGGCGAACTCATGCCAAATGTGGCACATATTCTCCCTAAAGCTGTCGCCAAGTGACCCAAAAATAGGCTTCACCAGCTTTTCATGGGATGCTCATTCCAGAGTTTCACTTCAGTTCAGTGTTTCAAAGTTGGAAAATTAATCACTGAAACAAAACTAGTCAGGCCTGAAGAAATAAAAACCTAACAACAACTACAGTCCCATAGACAAATTATTAGACGCACTGTATTTTTTTTTTTAGTAATTTTAAGTTTCTTAAGAGTTTTTATGCAATAATGGTATATTTAAACTACAATATTATTGATTTTTATTTAAAAGAATTGTTGTAGACTACAGATTTGTATTTATTTTTCACATATGGCAACACTGTGTTGACAAAGTGATACATGAACGTAAACAAGTACAAACCTGTATCAGTCGCGTATCAGTACAGTACAGTCTTGCATTGATAGCATGCCGCGCAGAATTAAAGCTTTGATAGCGGCTAAAGGTGGCTCCACTAAATATTGACTTTTACTAACATTCATTTCACTTTTCTTTAAAACTTAATAAACTTATGCTTTTCTAAATGAATGCTGTTTTATGTATGTCAAATAAATCGGTAATTGAATGGATAATATAAAAATAAAAATAAACAAATCAATTTAAAATATTAAAACGGTACAATATCACCCGGTAATTAATATTTTACATGAAATCTTGCAGTGCGTCTAATAATTTGCCCAGGGACTGTAAGGTGCATAGAGCAAAGAGTTCTATAGTAGGGTAGAGACTGAACCTGGCAACAGCGCCATGGACCAACACGGAGGCAATATAGGGTGGCATGTGGGGCCCGATGGCCGAGTGGTTTGGATCGCAGGCCATAGCGCTAGCAGTCCGCGCGCTGTAACAAGTGCGGGGCTCGATTCCCGCCTTTCCCCTGGGTGTACTTCCTTTCTCAGTATCAAAATTCTAAATTAACGCACTTTTGCCACTCTATTCGGGCTCCGTAGTGAGCCATGGCTGCCGATGGCAGCTCAGTACGAGTCGTTCCTCTACCCTACTATAGAACTCTTTGGCATAGAGTCGAAAAAAAACTTTTGAAACCCTACGTGTTTGTTACAAACCATCCATAAAACATCATTAAAAGTTCACTTTTAAGAGCGAGCCCCCTAACATGTTTTCTCCAAATAACATGGGTGACTTCCTAATGGAGCGAACACCTCCCCCCCCCCCCCCCATTATTTTGATTGAAATTCCCAAACAGCCAGATGGACAGATAGACCGAACAATTTGTCCAAGTCCGAAACGTGATGAGCGTAATAGTGTAAACGTGACCATGCACGTCTATTGGCGGCGTTGAGGCTCTTTTATGGAGGCTGTTGGCAGCCATTAGACGCTTATTGGAGTGTTTAAATGTCCTTAACAAGTGATTCTAAGTGATTTTTTTTTGGTAACATTGTTCTGTGCCTCAGATAGCTAGACCAGTTTGCGAAAAAAAAAATTTTAAGATTATCCTCTTTTCGCACTAAAGGACATTTGTAGAATTCACTGTACAACTTCATTTTATAATTCTTTTCTTAATAGTACTAACTTTTCTAATTATAAACTATTATTTTCGATCTTTACAAAAATACTGATACCGAACAGCGGATTTATTAATTGTATGAAAACAAGTAGGTTTGTAACAGAATCGGTCACTTAACCCGCTTCCACACAACAGTTGCGTTTAACAGGTAAAAAAGCGCCAAACACAGCATTAATATTCTATGTGAAACATTTACATGCTAAATTTATCTAGTTTCATTTATTTTATTTCGAAAATTCAATAATTATTACTTATCGTTTGTAAAAATTATTTTATATTTCAAAGAATAAATATGTCATATTCCTCGCTTTTAAATAGAATGAAAATATTTCCTATCAACATACAAAGAATCTCGTAGTGAAATATATTTGACGTCATTTCAAACAGATCGATGTCGCAAAAATAAATTTATTTTAACTTACTGTCAAAAAGAATTAGTTTCTCGAGTGATTGTTGCTAATGGCAATGGCGATTTCATTCTAATAAAAATGGCCTCCTATGCTTTTTAAATGAGCATTCAATGTTGCAGTTTTTTTTAAATAATTGAAGTACTTCGAAATCGAATTCTTTTCTGAAATTTTCAATGTATTCTAATTCCGATGCGCTGAATTTTTTGACGTATCGCACTTGTCCGTAGCATTTGTAGTTTGGACTATGAAAGTGGGTGACACACAGACGGACTGAACTATTCTAATACCTTCCACTTTATAACCGTAGTGTGGAAGCTAAAATGACGTACCAATGACGTAGCAGATTTCGGAAGTGATGCGAAATGTTTTTCAGCGGGTAATTTCTAAGATATTTTGAATTTAAAAAAAAAGTTAGAATAGACTATTAAATAATAGCAAAAAAAAAAAAGAACTGACAGAGCTTGTTTGTTTATCAATAGCACGCAAAAAAATAAAAAAGTAAATAATAGCACCTCAAATTCCACTAAATTGACCCGATCCTCAGAAAATGTTGAACGCTACACTCTTAAAACAAAAGAGTGAAATTCACTCCTATAGGAGAAGTGCATTTTCGGCACCGGAAAGGAGTGGAAATTAATTCAGACTGAGTTAAAACCGCTCGTTTTAAGAGTGTAGGACGCAGATTGTTTTCTTTTATTTCTTTAACCCACTCCGAAAAAGAGTGAAATTCACTCTTATAGGAGAAGTGCATTTCGGCATGGAAAGGAGTGGAAATTAATCAGACTGAGTTAAACGCTCGTTTTAAGAGTGTAGACGCAGATTGTTTTCTTTTATTTCTTTAACCCACTCCGAAAAAGAGTGAAATTCACTCTTATAGGAGAAGTGCATTTTCGCATGAAAGGAGTGGAAATTAACTCAGACTGAGTTAAACCGCTCGTTTTAAGAGTGTAGGACGCAGATTGTTTTCTTTTATTTCTTTAACCCACTCCGAAAAAGAGTGAAATTCACTCTTATAGGAGAAGTGCACTTCGGCACGGAAAGGAGTGGAAATTAACTCAGACTGAGTTAAACCGCTCGTTGTTTAAGAGTGTACTTTATTTCAAATTCACTTGCAAAAAACATACATCTAAATGTGTAATTGGTAGATAAATATGTGAAAATAAAAAGAATAGTTAGACTCCCCATAAATATTTATTGCCATGACTAACACTTTGACCACACGATGTCAATTCGATATCGCGATGTCAGTACTATAGCGTAAAGATATCAAAATCATACGATCTTTTGTGCTATTTACATTACTCCACTAGGCGAGACTGTTTACTTTCCAAAACGTATTTCACTCAAAGAGTTCTATAGTAGGGTAGAGGAACGACTCGTACAGCTGAGCTGCCATCGGCAGCCATGGCTCACTACGAAGCCCGAATAGAGTGGCAAAAGTGCTAGTTAATTTATAATTTTGATTTATAATGGGAAAAGAAGTACACCCACTGCAAAGGCGGGAATCGAACCCGCACCTGTTACAGCGCGCGGACTGCTAGCGTTATGGCCTGCGATCCAAACCACTCGGCCATTGGGTCCCACATGCCCCCCTATATTGTCTCCGTGTTGGTCCATGGTGCTGTTGCCAGGTTCTGTGTCTACCCTACTATAGAACTCTTTGATTTCACTGTACATGGACCAAAACACCACTTCAATTCGCCATGCCGATTCCAACCCGTGTCCTCAACAAGAACCCTTCCATTCGAAACAATTAATCCCAGGTGACCTTCAAGCCGACCTTTCGCTCATGAAAACAGCCTTCGAAACACACCACAACGAACCTTAAAAACGGCAGAAGGACGGAGGGCATTGTTTCATTTTCTAGAATAACAAACTCTCTTTCATTTGTAATTATTATTTTTTTGGAGTTGCTTTTGTGTTTTGTGAAAAGTCAAGAAAGGGCAGCTTTGTTTTGTGTGGTGGTTAATGTGGCCAGTAATGAGCTGTAAACGTGTTGAAGGGATAGGTGGTTAAAAAAAAAAGGTGTGTATGTGTTGAAGAGTTGGGTGGGGTATTTATTTTTCCACACCCTTTCCCCTCTCAAAACAAGTTTTTTTTATTGTTTATTAAATCAACAAGAGATAATATCACAGAATTTTGATTTATTTTATGTGGCTGTAGTTGGTTGGTAGACATATTTTCAGGCTTGTGTGTGCTTGGTCACAAAGACCCGCTTATAAACCTTCGTCAAGAAGGACATACACACACATACAAGACAGATGCTGCCATCTATCGCCACCTCCACAATTCGGACATGTCCCTGAAGGGGAGGGAAATAGTCTCCAGGGACCTGTACCCGTGGTAAACTGCGCCATGACCGCCCACAGGACTTTCGGACCCAACAGATTTAACGAGCACGTACACCGCATATACTCGGTGGGTCTTCAGAGGTGTCGAGACTCGATCGCGGGACCTTCCGATCCCGAGACTGAGATCTTAACCACTAGGCTCCCCATGGCCTCTTATGTGGCTGTAGAATGAAATCCTTCCGTCAGGAAAAATCTATAGTTTTGTATGGTCAAAACGCATTGATGTTCTGGAGTAACGAAATAGCGCATTAACTTCATCCAGTATAATGTTATTTCAGTCTAGAATGTGCCTCATAAAAGTTCATATCAGACGTATGGATAGGGCGGACAAGACATACTGCATTTCGCAGTACAGTTTGTTACTCAACTATACAGCTATATAAAAATTGTGCAAAGAATCTCATTTTTATTATTTTATAGTTTTTTCAAGCAAAAACAACTTAAATAATAGATGATTTACGAAAATTTAATGATGATTTCATAGTTGAGAAGTAAAGTAAGTAAATCTTCTCAGGCTACGTGTGCGCCGCCCTTAGCAGACCCTATAGTGAACTATGTATCCACAGTGCCCTTAAATTGGTTTTAAAAGTGCTCGATACTCCCGATATTATTCCTATTTAAAATTGTCTACTCTAATTTTGAACAAATTCTTTACTTTAAGAATGGTTTATAATTTTTACATTTTTGAGTAGCCTATATCGAGAAGAATTTTTCGCACACCGTAAGACATGACCTACTCGACTTTAAGGCCACAGAAGATCTTCGCAAAGGTCCCACCATCCGCCCGGTTCGGATTATCGTTTTTTTCCGGAAAAAGTACGAAACCTATATTTGTTTTCGGCCAACTATACTTTTCAGGTTCCAAACAGCTTTCGGTTCCTCTCTTTCAGAACAGTTGGCAACCCGAACCGGACGGAGAGTGGGACGTCGCAGAGAGGCTTAATCTGGACAGATATCCAGTCGATGGAGAGTTTTTCCCCTTGAACCCTTTATTTGTTACATATCCATACTCCTTTGCACTTTTGTTTAACATCTATAGATGGAAATGAACTCACTTCTTCTTTTCTCTTGCAGACGTTCCACACGCCTAGTTTCGGGGACGAGGAGTTCGACATCCCGCCGATCCACCTGCCGCCCAGCACCCCGACCAGCAGCGACACCAACTCCAGCGACGTCTACGGGGCCACGCAGGTCAGCGCCACGGTTTAGTTTTTTTTTAAGCAGGGTTCCGAATACAAGTGAACCAAGTCCACCTTTTGTCATATTCGAGATGGCACCGCAATTGCATGCATTAACTACAATTGAACTCCAATTATCCTAATTGGGGCCTAACCGCATTCGGATAATTGGAGTTAATCGGAAGAAAGGATATAATCAATCAAGCTTATGGTGTGATCTCGATGGTATTGAATAACTCTTAACATTTATCAGTGAGTGATACTTTACTTTGTTGCTGATTAGTTAACTGCTTAGTTTCTGGATGAACTGCAGGCATCTTATTTAGTATTCCGTTGGACTACTCCTCTACTATTGCTGAGTTCAACTACTTAATTCTAAAAATTAATGCTTAAATGCACCTATGTGAACCCATTTATCTCTATTTCAGCCACTCAGCCACCAAGACCAGCAGCCAACTCAACAAAACCAAACTCCAAACACCACCAACAACAACCAGCAACAACAACAACAACAACACATGATGTCCCCTCCTCCCCACCAGATGTCGCCCTCGCCTTGCAGCCAGTCCGGTTTGGACCGGTTGGGGCCGGTCATGACTGCCGTCACCACCCCCACCCCTTCCCCTCCTGCCATGATGACGTCATCCTCTTTCGTGGGGTCCCCTCAGCAGCATATGCAACACCAGCAACATCTTCAGCAGCACATGCAGCAGCAGCAGCAACAGTATCCTCAGCAGCACCAGAATGACATGTACATGCTGCAGATAGCGCCACAAGGGGCCATGATGCCGCCGCAACCAATGCATTTTCAGTAAGTTTTATGCTTCTAAAACCTTTTGGTATTTGAATTTCGCTTAAAAGATGAAGAGTACGGGGGGAGAAAGAGCTTGATTTCATAGGAATCTGACAGCATCAGGATTATTTGGCAAAAATAGCGAGTCATCACCTAAACTGGTGTAAGGAAACCGGTTACTCACTTGTCGCCAATGTCCGCCAAGCACAAAAGAATACGGAAAGATTCCTACGAAATCAAGCTCTTTTTCCCCCGTACTCTTCAGACAAAAAAACTGGTGTTTTATTAGGAATATTAGGCCAAAAACTGTATTTTGAGGATATATAAAAAAAAAATTACCATCTTCTTTGATTTGGGTTTGTCTTATATGAGGCACCTCTGCTTTGGGTAGCATTTTGTACCAAATCCCTGATTACCCAATTTGTACCAAATCCCTGTTTGTACCGCGTGAGAAGAACCGAGAGGGAAACCGGTTTCCAATGTCCGCCAAGCACAAAAGAATACGGGAAAGATTCCTATGCAATGAAGTTGTTTTTTTCCCCCTGTACTCTTCACGTATATTCGTTCTTTACCAACACTGACATTACAAACCCTTCTTACAGCGTGCAACAATACGCCGTGCCCACCGGCTACATGCAACAGCAACAACACCAGCACTTTCAGCAGCAGCAGCATATGCACCACCCCCAGCAGCTGCTTCCCCCCTCCCCGATGCTGCAGCTGCAGCTGACGAGGGGGGGTCGACCCCCCTCCTCTTCACCCCCCGGATCCACCCACACGTCTCCAGGTTTAGCGCTGGAGACGAGCGAAGATAGTGATGATTCGGCGCATCTGGCACAGGTAAGGGAAGAGTTATTTTGTATATTGTATATATAATAGCCGACAGAGAATTGTGTGACATAAAACTTTTGTAAAACAACTCTTACGGGAAGCGCTGTTTCACGCAGTTGGGCCAAGGTCAAAGTGACGTTTGACTTAGGCCCAAATTGAACTGAAACGCTTCGGATTCGCGCACGTTGGCTCTGCTATGCGATCGGTTTAAGCTCCACCCTGCGAACGGTCTCGAAAATCAGTATTTAACTTCCTAAACCATGCGAATTCGTGCATTCGTGCACCGCAGCAGCATGTGAACCCCCCTCATGCTGCAGTTGACGGGGTGCATCGAAGTTAAAGGTTAAGGTATCTTCGTACGAAAGTTTTAAGTCTAGTGGATGTTTCGAAACAAAAGGCAACACTTCCCCGATCAAACTTCCAGTTTCAATACACGGAAAAATCCTGCTTGGAAAAAAGTATTTCAGAAGAGCTCAAATAATATATTTGTGTCCAAAGTACTCGTTTGGACATACGTACAATCGCAACTTAGAACGGACAAACTATGTTCTTTCAACAATACTTGTTTATTTTGCCCGCCGTGTGCCATACATCCAACCTTGAAATCTAAGCCTTACGATGCACGTGTTCAAAACACTGAATCCCGTGATGCCCGACGATACCTAAATCGATTCTTTGAAAACTCGATCCTTTCTAATCGAGTTTAAGAATCGATTTTCTAAGCGGCAGCTGTGAGTGATCGATAGGCACATGCAACAACGTGGGGATTTTCTCCATCGTTTTCCCCATATCGCAGGTAAAAGGGGGAAATTAAAGATGGGATTTATTGACGAAATAGAGTGCGTGCACGGGAAATTGGTTCGTGGCGACATTGAGATCTGACTACGGTTCAAAAACATTATGTACAGGATAACACCAGAGTTATCTTCGAACAACTATAGAGTGTATCATTAGAATAATAGGCAAAATGGAAATTTGCTTGTTTTAAGGGACGTAGAATCATTACTGGATTTTATTGGTGGTTTCGGTATTGGGGTTTGGTTGGTTGGTAGACTTATATTCAGGTTTGTGTGCTTGGTCAGAGACCCGCTTATAAACCTTCGTCAAGTAAGACAGACACACACAACACACACCATAAGTGACAGATGCTGCCATCTATCGCCACCTCCACAATTTAGACATGTTCCTGAAGGGGAGGGAAATAGTCTCCAGGGACATGTACCCGAGAGAAACTGCGCCATGACCGACCACAGGACTTTCGGACCCACAGATTTAACGAGCACGTACTCCGCATATACTCGGTGGGTCTTCAGTGGTATCGGGACTCGATCGCGGGACCTTCCGATTCCGAGGCCTTAACCACTAGGCTATCCACGACCCCAGTATTGAGGGTATGACACGGTAAGCTTCACACACTGCATTGATTAAACAATCAAGACCATATTTTTATTCCTATAGAACTGTTGCCAATCGAGACATGAGTTGAATTATCGTCTCACTAGGCGGATAGAGACGTGAAACATGCCTATTGGACGTGTACAAACATCCGATACCGATGCGTGAAGCTTATTTACTTTAATTATTATTTTAGCTTCCACACTACGTTTATAACGTAAAAAGTGGAAGGTATTATAATCGTTCAGTCCGTCCATCACCCACTTTCATAGCCCAAACTACAAGTGCGATACGTCAGAAAATTCAGCGCATCGAAATGAGAATACATTGAAAATTTCAGAAAAGAATTCGAATTCGAAGTACTTCAATTATGTTAAAAACTGCAAAATTGAATGCTCATTTAAAAAGCATAGGGAGCCATTTTTATTAGAATTGAATGACCATTGCCATTCGCAACAATCGCTCGAGAAACTTAAATTCTTTTAGACAATAAATTTAAATAAATTTATTTTTGCGACATCGATCCGTTTGAAATGACGTCAAATATATTTCACTACGAGATTCTTCGTATGTTGATATGAAATGTTTTCATTCCATTTAAAAGTGAGGAATATTACATATTTATTCTTTAAAATATAGATTAATTCTTGCGAACGATAAGTAATAATTATTGGATTTTCTAAATAAAATTTTAATGAAACTAGCCAAATGTAGCGTGTAAATGTTTAATATAGAATGAATGCTGTGTTTGTCGCCTTTTTACCTGTTAAACACAACTGTTGTGTGGAAGCGGGTTAAGTGACAGATTCTGTTACAAACCTACTTGTTTTAATTCTGGAAGGAGGGGTTTACGGTGGAGTTCCCTTGAAAAGATATTTAAAAAAAAAAGAATTTAGGCTAATGGAAAACCATTGAACTATGTGTAGAAAAAAAGTACAACTATCTTGTGCAATGTATTAGAAATTTAAGTTTAGACAATTATTAATAAAAGTTAAGGAAATAGTAATAATGCAAAAAGACAAAGAAGTATCGTCTAAGTATGTCGTTAAGTACTAACCATAGATATCATAGTTAAAGTATTAGATTGGCATATGACGTGACCTCCAATGCTAACGACGGGACGCGCATGGAGGCCAAATAAGAGGGTAAAATGGCCAGTGTTGCTGCCACTTTAAGGAGAAAAATACTACGAAAAAATGCCATTTAATTCTAAAATTACAAAAAAAATATCGTAAAAATACTAGCTGCATTTTGGAATCTTTTTAGTGACTTTAAATCCTTTTCTAGTATTTTTTTTTGTAGTTTTAGAATTAGATGGTATTTTTCGTAGTATTTTTCTCCTTAAAGTGGCAGCAACACATTTTGCCCTCTTATTTGGCCTCCATGCGCCTCCATGTCGTTAGCATTGGAGATCACGTGATCTGCTAATCTAATACTTTAACTATGATATCTATGGTACTAACTCTTTCTAAGTATTATCTGTTGTGTATATATTAACTTACAGTCCCTGGACAAATTATTAGACGCACTGCAAGCTTTCATGTATCAATCAATGATAAACAAAATACCTATAGAAGGACATTTGTGTTCCTAAACATAAGCCATTGAATAGAAAATACTATCTGCTATACTTAATACATATATCGATCTTTTTTAATGATATGGCATTCTTTGGTATGTTTTCATTACTAAAAAAAATACAGTGCGTCTTATAATTTGTCCAGGGACTGTCCAATTAATTTAAACTAGAAATCATATTGTTTGAAATAACTGCCCCGTTTCGATAACATTTCCAGGGGCTGGGGAGCCCAGTCGGTTAGGCGTTCGCATAGCATGCGAAAGGTCCCAGGTTCGGGTCTGGGCATCGCCAAAATAACTGCCGACCTATAAACGGCCCGTGCAGCCAAAAATGTCCGACTAATAATACCCCGTGTAGAGGGAGTGCACGTTAAATATGCTTTAAAGTCCCAACGCTGCGTACGATGTCGCCCTTAACGGTTGCGTTGGGTGCCTACTCTGGTGTCGGCTCGTCACTTGATTGTGGTTCTAAAAATACGACGCCCGTCTAGTGCGACGATAATAAAACTAAAACTATCCCGCAGTCCACACGGGATGGGGAGCTCAGTCGTTAAGGCGCCTGCCTTGCATGCGAAAGGTCCCAGGTTCGGATCCGGGAATCACCAAAATAACTGCCGACTTATTACACGTATTCCAGTATAGACAACACCCAGTATAGAAAGAGTGCACGTTAAATATGCCCAAAAGTCCCGACGTTGCGTGGTTCTAAAATACGACGCCCGTCGCCAATAGCCCTCATGTAGCTCTAGTGCGACGATAATTCGAACTTTTCCAACCGTTCATACTGATTTATTCCTCATCAAATCTGGCCAATTTCGAATCTACCCGTCCATATTCAGAAATGATTGAGAGTATATGTACCTCTTTTCTGTTATTTGGCGCGGCACCAAAATAATGACCATTATTTAAATTTGCAAACATGTTCATTTATCTTTTAGCGCCCGAAGGCCGTTGTCGTAATTGCATTGCGATTAATTCTGAATGCGTAATAATGCATATTTAAGTGCTTTCATTAAAAAGTTTGGGTGAAATAGTTGTGGTGCTGCCATCTGTTGCTTTTATTATGAAGTATTTTTTATTTTACCAAGTTTCAATCTTAAGGGGGAATGGGCGCGCTGGACCGTGGGTCTCCAAACTAAAGTGCCTCAGTGTTAATCCAATGGCGAAAAAACTATTTTCTCTGCCACATTTCTCCGGCTGTATTGAATATTTTTCCAAACGGTTTTTTTTAATAATAAATGTAGATATCTTATTGTACAGGTCTCTATCTTCCCACTTTTTGAAATTGCTTCGAATATTTTGTGTAAAATTATTTATTGAAAGTTAAGAAAAATATTCGAACCCATTTCAAAAAGTGGGAAGGTCGGGACCTGTAACTCTGCTACATTTATCACATAAAAAAAATCAGCTTGTAAAAATATTCAATACAGCCGGAGAAATGTGGCAGAGAAAATATTTTTTCGCCGTAAGATTAACAATGATGCACTTTGCTTTGGAGACCCCCGGTCCAGCGTGCCCATTCCCCTTTAAAAATAAAACTTGTGACATCAGTGATCATATTTCTATTATGCAATTTCGATCATCAAGTAATGGTTTATTGTTACATATGTTCAAAATATAATCAAACGTTTATAAATATACGATTTGTACGAGCTATCGGTCCCTCATTAAGCTGAAATGGACGCAGCAGGCCTTTGCACTCTGTCCCTCTGTGGACTGTGACACCACTCAGTTGGTTTTTTTTTATCGTACGATCACCTTTAGATGTCTAATCGATATCCCAAGTCACATATATGTCGTATAGATATCGGAATATCATACAATGTGTGCTGCTGTGGATGCACGTATATCAGTTCATAACCTTGTAAATAGTTTTGTAATCAGTAATTTGTTTGTATGTTTCCATAGCATACGTTGACCTCGGATCGGTACCAGGTTGCTCATACAGCTTTCCTATAAACGGAGAAAATGCACACAGCTAAAATCCAATACAAATACTTCGGATACACTAGGACACACGTTTTGAATAAATTTTAACCTTACGTGCTATTAATAGGAGTTTATTAATCAAAATAATTTGTAAATAGCAGTAAAAACGATTCATTAAAATTTTCTTTAAGAAGGTAATTAAAAACGTGTCGGTTTATTATAGCTCTGAGTTCATTCATCCAGTCAACGTTGCGAATGACTTTCCAAGATGTTCACTCGTTGTCGGATCGTGTTGTAACAGTTTATAAAAGAAAACAATCTGGTCTACAATACTTGGATACACTAGCGAATCGTTTCTGATGAATTTTCCACTCTATGGTTAAAATAATTTCTATAGCATGATTCATTAAAATTGTCTTAAGAGTGTATATTAAGAATTGTCGTTATACCTTATAACATTAAGGTTCACGTTCAATCCAAGATACCGAACGTTAATGGACGTTATAAACGAGCTGTCGTTGTGAACGAGATCGTGTTGTAACCGAGTTTGAGTGTATATCAAAGTTTTGTATCATCTGTAACTTATTTTAATGTATTTCTCTCTTCCTTCCCCAGCTGATGTGCAACGGGGCTCTGAAGCGCCCCTCCCCGGAGCCGTGCGAGCGCCCCTCCTCCGCGGGGGGGAAGCCCCCTAAGAAGCCCAAGGTGCAGAAGAAGAAAAAGAAGCGAGACCCCAACGAGCCACAAAAGTGAGTCGCTTATTGTTACTCTTTCTTTGGTGTTGTCACAATAGCGTGGAAGGCGGGTTCCATTGTCTAGGCTTAATATAATTTACTTACACTTTAAAACAAAGAGTGAAATTCACTCCTATAGGAGAAGTGCAATTTCGGCACGGGAAAGGAGTGGCGAAATTAACTCAGACTGAGTTAAAAACAGCTCGTTTTAAAGAGTGTGTAAGGACGCACGATTGTTTTCTTTTATTCTTTTACCCACTCGAAAAAGGTGAAGTTTCCACTCCTAGTAGGAGAAAAGCATTTCGGCCCGGAAAGAGTGGAAATTAACTCTGACTGAGTTTAAAACCGGGGCGTCGTTTGTTTTAAGAGTGTACTTTATTAGAGAATAGGCATGTGTGTAAGATCGGAATTTTCGATAATAATTCGGGATGCACAGAATACCAAATTTGGCCGAATAACGAATATTCGGCCGAATACCGAATTTTGTTATTAAAACAAGCCTTTAAGAAAGTGTAAATTGGTAAAATCACAACACGAAAACGAAAAGTATGAAAATAAGAACAGAAGTAGGTGGATCCGGTGTAGAATGAAAATCAGAGAAAAATAATAAAACCATGGCTTACAATATTATTATACCATTAAAATTATTTTTTTTAATCTTTTAGTGAAAAAATTACAATTTTTATATATAGTAATTATTGTTCTTTAAAGCCCACTTATTGTAACTGTTAACCTAAAGAGACATGTTTATTTAATATAACTTGAGAAAAGCTTGATTTAACATTATACATAACTAAAACTTAAGAATTTGAATCTATTATAAAAGAAAACAAGTCCTGTTTGGGAATTTTTCGACGTTTTATAAGATAATTGAAGAAATTCGGAAATTTTTAAATTTCACTGAACGGCTGAGTATTCGGCCGAATAGTTAAGCCAAACCGAATATTCGGCTAAAGTGGCCGAATACCGATTAGTAACCGAATATTCGGTGCATCCCTATTAATAATCAAAATAAAACATATCTGTGTGTGTACCTTATAGACTCCTAAACTAGACATCCGTTTGCGTCGTAACTTGGCACAAGCGTGTAGTTCATACAAGTTACAATTTTTGAACTTTCAGAGTTTAGAATGTTTTGTTTGGGGAGAAAATTTAAATTATTGGGGGAAAAAACTACACCACTTTCGCTTAAATCCAATATTTTTTCTTCTTTCGTGTTGCCATCAGCTGAAGAAGTTAAGCACTTATAAAAAAAATAATTAAAATTTAAAATGTTTATTTATTTTCTGCTGCCATTACCTTCAGAAATAAAAATTATCATTTGGGAAGTAATTGGCATGTTTCACGTGACGTATGCTTCTAGCTTTCATTCAAGATTTTATTGATGGTTTTGGTCAGTTATCGATAACCTTTTGAAAAAAAAAGGGCCAAAATGCTAGTATTGGTAAATTGTTGCTTTCTCATCTATTGCATGGGACAAAGTACCTTTATTTACTTTGAACTTCACTATACAGACTTTTAGAGTACAGAATAACATCTCAGATTGAAAACGTAAAAAACTTCATTGACTCCTGAATCGATAAAAAAAAATTTCCCTGCCACAGCCTGATTCAGGTTATAAAAAAGGTTCTAATGAATTTAGTGACAATTTAAAATGGCATTAATGAAAATTTTATTTTATTTTTTAAAGTCAGTGTGGTTAAGAGCTCTCTTAATACGGAATATTTAATATGAAATTAAAATTTGAACAACAAACGTTTTGTAACATTTGGTAGCAATATTAACCATCTGCATGCAGTAATTTTAAAGGTAATAAGTAAGTAAAGTAATTAAGATATTAAAATAATATTATAGATAAGTACATTAAGTATATTAAGAATACAGTAATAAGAATATTAAGTATTAAGAATACAGTAATAAGAATATAATTAAGTATTAAGAATACAGTAATAAGAATATAATTAAGTATTAAGAATACAGTAATAAGAATATAATTAAGATTAAGAATATATAAGAATATTTAAGTATAAGATCAGTATTTTAAGAAGGAGGGGGGGGGGGGGACATGCCCTACAAACATGACAACTCGCATGAATTTTCCGCGCTATTTGAAACACTGTGTTACACGTACTTTCAACTTATATTTCTTTTCCCTCTTTCACTGTTTCATTTTTACTCTTTTTGCCGCTATATTTCACAAGACAAAACATAAAAGCACACAAGCACTATAAAAAGCCGTACTGAAATATCCGTGCATTCAGATGCAGTAAATTCCAACTATATCTAGTATTATAAAAAAATAAAAAAAAAACATGAAAAAAGGGGTTGTAGAGTGGCAAGAGGGATGGAGCGGAGCCCGAGTTTTTATTTTGAAAGATGGCGGCTGTCAAAGGCAAAAACTGCATCGGAGAAACACAGAGTTAAGATGGAGAGGCTTGGCGAAAAACAAAGTGAAGCAGTCAGAAAGTCGCCAAGCAACCCTATAGTAAGCCCAAACAGACCCTTCATTCAATGTTACTACATGCTGGAATTATTTATGAAAAAGCGTTACTTAAAAATCAAAAAATTACTTTTTACGCAGTTTTAGGCTGTAGCCATTGAGCTAGAAGAAACGTGGAGTGAGGTGTGTGATTCACTGAACAGGGCAGCAAACGAGCCGGTTCAATAACGAAACGCGAAGGAATACACGGCACTGCAGCAGAAACGAACCGGGCAGAAAACCTAGAAACTTGCCTATTTCGCTATTGGGTTCGTCTTCGATGGTTCTTAGTTATTGCTTAAAAAAGTTGGAATTGAAAGTTCTTCTTCCTTTCATTTTTAGTTCTTTCGAACTAAAAATGTTAAAATACATTTAGGAGCCCAAGTCAATATGATATGGGGTCTCATACAAGCATTACATACAAGTGTAGGGAAAATAGTCCTTTTCTGTCCTGTTCGCTCAAAAGGGTGTGAGTGGGTTTTCGGCTCGCTGACACTGCACTCCAGTTTCCCTTCTAGCTCAATGGCTGTAGCACGAGACTTGAATTTATTCAAGATCGCAGTAATTTTGCTTAAGGTAAGAAAAATGCGTTTTAATTTTAACTTTTATTAGATAGTCAAAAATTGCTAAGTGGATGTACAGGGTGGCCCAGCGGGTACACTCTTAAAACAAAAAAGTGAAATTCACTCCTATAGGAGAAGTGCATTTTCGGCACCGGAAAGGAGTGAAAATTAACTCAGACTGAGTTAAAACCGCTCGTTTTAAGAGTGTAGGACGCAGATTGTTTTCTTTTATTTCTTTTACCCACTCCGAAAAAGAGTGAAATTCACTCCTATAGGAGAAGTGCATTTTCGGCACGGAAAGGAGTGGAAATTAACTCAGACTGAGTTAAAACCGCTCGTTTGTTTTAAGAGTGTAGTGTTTGAAACAAATGAAAAAATAAAAACAAATAAGAGACATGAGAAGAATTTAATGACGTTTATTGAATGGATATATTGGGCAATTTATGATAAAGAGGTTCGAAGTGCACGCCATCTTTAACCAGGACAGCAGTTGGGCGGTTTTCGAATTCAAAAATACTCTATACTCCTTACAAATACCTTCCTCCATACTCCTTTTGTTTGACCAATTCTTTTTGTGGGAAACTTTTTTTAGCTTTTGTGAGAAGTTCCACAAAAAGAATCGGCAAAACAAAAGGAGTATGGAGGAAGGTATGGGTAAGGAGTATGGTTGGATTCGAGAACCGCCTAACTGCTGTCCTTGTTAAAGATGGCGGGCACTTCGAACCTCTTTATCATAAATTGCCCAATATGTCCATTCAATAAACGTCATTAAATTCTTCTCATGTCACTTATTTGTTTTTATTTTTTCATTTGTTTCAAACACTACCCGCAGGGCCACAATGTAGTAAGCCTTTACAAACTCCACTGTAGAATTGCGCCAAATAGTTCGCCGTTATCATTTGTTTGGGCTTACTGCAAAGCGATGACTTCACTTGGCAAACGGGGTATCGTATTGGTTTCTGCCCGACAGCATCTTATTCTTAACTCTATTGCATCGGAAAAACAAATAAATAATACCCAAAAAACAGGGGTTGGTGAGCGTAAAAGAAAAAGGGGGGCGGAGCAGATCCAAGAAACATGTTTGCCCGTGTAATCTGTGATCTATTGCTGCAGAATAAAAGAGATGGCTCATTTTTCATAGGGGGAAAACCTTTTCCATCGGCCATTTCTATTTATTTATCGGGTTGTGAACATAAAACGAATATGTGTCCGGGAAATTTAGATGTGACTGGATTTTTTCCGGAATTTTATTTGGATGAATTTGATAGAAATCATGTACATGTGGTAGCATTTTTAATAATAAGTGCAATGGGAAGATATAAATTCAATACATTACAGTATTGCTTTCTTTTTTTTTCTTGGCATATCTTATTTAACAAGTTAAATTCCGTCCCCAATTAATAATAAAAAAAACATGTATTTAGTAGATTTATCAATATTAAAAAAACTAAAAACTAAACTCCTCGGCGCAACAGCCCATTTATGGGCCAAGGCCTGCCGTGCCCATTTCAGCTTTCGTGACCTAGGGCTCTGGGGTGCTACGCATATGTCCCGGTCAGGTGGTCAGCCTCACGTGGAACCCCCAGTGTTTAATTCCCAAGCATGCTTGGTACCCATTTTATCGACCCACTCAAGGGATGAAAGGATGGGTCAACCTCGCCCAATCCAGGATTCGATCCCGGGACCTGTGGCGTGGCAATGCGAAGCACTACCACTAAGCCACTGGGCCTCTTATCAATATTAAACATATATTAAGTACGACACACAGACCATCCAAAATAATAACTTGCATATAAAATAAGTTTTTACTTAGAAAAGATTAAAATCAAACTACAACATTTTTTCAATTATCAAATTAGCAGTATTTGAATTTTTACGCTTTTCAGTATGATTTAAATGGCCTCCAGCTTGCAGTGAAAGGGGGAAAAATTCCTTACACTTTGATTGAAAAAAGGAGAAAAGTAGGGAATAAAATTACAATCTAACGAATGAAAGTTTACCAAACGATAAAAAAAATTGTAAAAATAAGTAGTGGAAAAGAGGGGGGAAAGCATCTCCAACGAAAAACTGATCATCTTCCTTTAATTGCTGCTCCAGTCGAAATGTAAACAGTGAATAAAAAAGGGTTGTCAGTCTTAAAAAAAAAAAGTTTTTGCTAAAAAAGTCCGCAATTCATGACCAAATTTAGATTCAATACTTTGACAATATTTGATAGGGTGACCAGACGTACCGATACATTTCTCAGTAGAGTTTGTTATTCTAGCTATAAAAATGTGCAAATACTAGGTGTTTTTTTTAACGTCAATAAAATGATTCATGAAAGTTTCATTATCGAAAAGTTAATCACTGAAACAAATCTATGATCAGGCGAATGGTGGAGCACTTCATTTTTACCATAGATATCATAGTTAAAGTATTAAATTGGCAGATCACGTGACCTCTAATGCTAACGACGGGACGCGCATAGAGGCCAGAATAAGAGGGCAATTTGACCAGTGTTGCCACCACTTTAAGGAGAAAAATGCTACGGCATCATCGAAAAAATACCTTTTAATTCTAAAATTACAAAAAAAAAATAGTAAAGCATTTCAAGTCACTAAACAGGATTCTAAAATGCAGCTAGTATTTTTACGATATTTTTTTTGTAATTTTAGAATTTTTCTATTTAGAATATTATTTTTCTATTTAGAATATTTCTAAAATTACAAAAAAATATCGTAAAAATACTAGCTGCATTTTAGAATCCTTTTTAGTGACTTAAAATGCTTTTCTAGTATATATATATATATTTTTTTGTAATTTTAGAATTAAATGGTATTTTTTCGTAGTATTTTTCTCCTTAAAGTGGCAGCAACACTGGCCATTTTTCCCCCTTATTGGGCCACCATGCGCGTCCCGTTGTTAGCATTGGAGGTCACGTGAACAGCCAATCTAATACTTTAACTATGATATCTTTGTTTTTACGTACTTAAAACATGGCGGTTGTACTATCTATCATGAAAATAGACTACTCTAGAGCAGAAATCTGAGTACGTTACTTTTAGTTTATATACATAAAATGTCATATTTTCATAACTAAAGAGTATACATAGTTTCAGGGAAATATTTCTTAGCTGTATCATAACGTACATTTTTCTTTCATATCTCTCAGTTGGTTCCAATATTTTTGTTAAATTTTAGTTTTTACATGCATCAGAATTCTGTCGATACCCTACCATTTTTTATCGTCACTTCAACGAGATTAAATTTCGCATTCCTACCTCTAAAATATGGATGATGTGGGTGTGTTTTGTTCAATACTAGATACATCTTATCCCTTTTTAAAAAAAAGTTTCCTGTAATTTAGGGATTACATTCATACGCGAGCCTCTTTTCTACTTGAAAAGCCCTAAAATTCCAATCCAAGCACGTAACTCTAAAAGATAAAAAAAGAAAACACAATCTAATCGCCAAAGCGAGCGATTAAATTCCAAAAACGTCAAACCAACCTAAAAATGAAACAGATGTCCTGGCAGTGGGGAAGAAGGGGCCATTACTAAGATTACATTTGTCTTTAGTACCCCGAAAAGCCCATAAACATGGGCCCATGGCGCGAGAGGTACCTGGGCCAACCCCCCCTCTATAAAATGAGGGGGGGAGGTTTTAATGGCCCTGCGTAAAACGACATTACTTGGCCGGGCCCCCCTTATAGCTCCAGTAGTGGGTAGACAAGATGGTAAACTACATATACAGGGCTGGATTTACTACCAATAGACCCGGGCCTAGGGGCGCACCATGATGAGGGGCGCAAAATTATTCCGCATTTTTTGTTGTCAAAAAATTTCCATAAAATGTTATAGACTACAATACATGTCTACATCTACAATCTACATGCTCTCCACGAATAAGTCTCATTCACCTTCCTCGTATAGGTGACGCTGGATGGGCGAATCTTTCGCTTGGCAGTCAGTGTGTATCTACAGCGCGTTATTTATTTAATTTAATTTGTAATTTTTTTTTTTTAATTAATTTTACTTCACGATGAATTAGAATAAAATACAAATTATCTTCACAAAGACCTTTCTGAGGTCAAATTTCTCCCTCCTTTACGGTGGTGTGAAGAGGGGGCGACAAAAAACCATGGGCCTAGGGGCGCATAAAATCTATATCCGGCCCTGTACATATATGTGAAATATAACTGATATCAGTAGTGATAAACTCTGGTTTGTAAGAACACAAAGTTAGCCGCTGAGCTGTGCATCCGAATTGCCCGATTTCTTATTGGCCCTAATTGTCACATGACGTCATAAATAACGTTGATCTCGGCGTCCGTAAAATTTCAATCAGTCTTGGTTTGGTTAGACTTAGAGCGTCCAATAGGTGCGAAATGGCCGATGTACCTTGCCTATTCTGAAGGGATAACCCTGGCTATACTGAAGATAAAACGCTGATTTCGCGCAGCAAGGCGTTTCCTAGCGTCTTGACGTGCGTCCTCAGGGCCCAGCCCTTACAAAGCTTTATAGCCCAAAAATAAACGGTCAAGCGGACTGGAGAGTCCAGCCAGTAAGGCGCGTGCTTTGTATGCGAAAGGTTCCAGGTTTGGACCCAGGCATCGCCAAAATTACTGCCGCCTTTTTTGGCAACGGTCTGCCAAAAAAGTCCGACGAATAAATCCCCCAAGTAGATTGAGTGCACAGCAAATACTCTCAAAGGTCCCGACGACACGTACGATTCCGCTCTTGAAAGAAAAAAGTGGCGATGGTTACCTACTCAATTGTCTGCTCGTCAACTTGTCTGTGATAACAAATTATAACGTCCGTCGAAAATAGTCCGCGTGAAGCTCTAGTGCAACGATAATTCAACCTAACCCACTTGTCTGCCTTTTGTGCAGTTTAGACTGAAACGGACAGAATAAAAAGATAAGCCCGTTACAAATAGCTCACTTGTGAGTCGTATTAACGTTAATTTAGTCAAAAATATGTCGTGTTTTTCAATATTCATTCGAACCACACAATGGGGATATTTCTTCTGACGTCACGCTCTCTAAACTGCGATTTCATTGGTTGTTTGGTTTTCTTCGACAAAGTGTCGAAACAGCTCATTGGTTTAAAAAAGATCCAAATTATAAAACGTAAAACTTTTTTTAGGTAAATATGAACGTTCTATGGTTCTGGCAAGAGAAAATTTATACAACTCAATTTTGACGTAAATGTCAACTACGGCCATGACAAACCAACGTAGCTGTACGGAGCCCAATGATTTAGGGTCTCTGCCTACACTTTTGAATATTGGATTTTTTTTAAGGGCATATATGAGGCTTCGATGCAGCATAAAATATGGAGGGGTAGTTTTTTTATTATTTTTGTTTGAAATATGTTTTTAAGAGGGTTTTATTGTAATGCATATTTCCCGGTTATGGAAACCTCGCGGAGTTTAGACGATGGTTTGTGGCAACGGGTTGTTTTTGCTGCGTTTTCGAACAAGTTTCGTTCCTGGAATATCTGCTGGAACATTTGTTCGGAAATGGTTGAGAACATCGAAACGCAATCAATACTTGGCGGATAATTGTCGGAAAAAATTGGTTTGGGATAACCAAATAAAGACGACGAACCTTCCATAACTAAAATCTAGATTTAAATACCAAATGACCATTAAACTCTATAATATCTACACGTTCCAGTTTTACGAAATTTAAAAAGATTGACTTCTTCTTTGTCATGTCAAAAACTATTGCAAAAACAGGTTTGCTAAGTGAAGCTATTGATCGCTTCTATATTAAGCCCAAACAAACGTTTGGCGAATTATTTGCCGGCAACTACTAATGTTTGACAAGTTAGTTGAAATGCAATATAATAAACTTAAAGTTTGTACAGCTGTGCCAAAAAAATCCCACTAGTGCCGTTATTTATCCTAGAAAATCGAACCTTTGTGTTTTTGTTACTATAAAACATTCTAAATTGATTGCAAGACACAAAATTTGTGTTAGAGGGGCTTTTTTCATATACTAATACGCACTAAGATCTGAACTCGATAAAAGTCCATGAGTAGCTCTAATGTGATGCTAATCCAATGCAAAAACAGGTTTGCCAAGCGAATTCATTTCACGCTCGAATAATCTTTTATTTCGACTTGAAGGCTTTTAGACGGCTTCCACTTTTATTTGCGCCACCCTGTAGTAGGCGGATCTTAACGTATCGAAAGCAGGAATGAATATAAGTGACGTGATTTTAATTCGGCCTTACAAGTTGCAGCAATAACTTCATTTATTTTCCCAATAGAGCAGTACTTACTTATGTTACTAATTATGTTTCTTTTCTTTTCTGTAGGCCCGTGTCGGCGTACGCGCTGTTCTTCCGCGACACCCAGGCCGCGATTAAAGGACAGAACCCGAACGCCTCCTTCGGCGAGGTGTCGAAGATAGTCGCCTCCATGTGGGACTCGCTCGACATTGACCACAAGAACGTGAGTACACCAAACCGCCTCCCTTATATCTTTATCATAAGGCGTCTTTCACACGCAATAAAAAAAAACTAAACTCCTCGGCGCAACAGGCCATTACTGGGCCAAGGCCTGCCGTGCCCATTTCAGCTTTCGTGACCTAGGGCTCTGGGGTGCTAGGCATATGTCCCGGTTAGGTGGTCAGCCTCACGCGGAACCCCCAGTGTTTAGTTCGCAAGCATGCTTGGTACCCATTTTATTGACCCACTCAAGGGATGAAAGGATGGGTCAACCTCACACAATAGTTCCGGTAATTTTCGCCGTACTTACATGCAGAGATGATCGCATTAAAAATGTGCAAAGTCAATTGAAGAGACCCCCTTCATTGACTGGGAATTTGTCTGCATCAGGTCTACTTGGCGACGATAGCGAGTCATCGCCCTAAACTGGTGTGAAGAAACCAGTTTCGCCTTGGCTCTTATATCACGCGGTGAACGGGTTTATACTACCTCGATGATCGAGATTCACGCCATGCAAAATTCTGACGCTTGGACCGCGAAAAAAGAACCAAGAGAGAAACCGGTTTCTGATCGTCACTGCTCACCAAACATACCTCAATACAGGCAGATTTACAGTCGATGAAGCGGTTTTTCCCCTGTACTCTTCAAATGGATATTTCACTTGTGAAGTCGGTAAAACGCTTCCCTTGCATGTGCAAAGTGCGAAATGTTCCAGGTTCGGGTACGGGCATCGCCAAAATAACTGCCGACCAATAAACGGCCCGTGAAGCCAAAAATGTCCGATGAATAATACCCCGTGTGGCGGTGCACGTTAAATATCCTTTAAAGTCCTAACGCTGCGTACGGTGTCGCCCTTAACAGTTGCGTTTGGTGCATACTCGGGTGTCGGCTCGTCACTTGACTGTGGTTCTAAAGTTTTTCGACCTCCGCCCAGAGCACCCAAGAAGTCCGACTAATAAAACATCGTATAGTGGGAGTGTACGTTAAGTTACATATTCCGCAAAGTCCCCGCGCCGCGCGTACGATTGCGCCCTTAAAAGTTGCAGCTGTTGATGTCGGCTCGTCACTTAAATGTGGTTCAATATGACGACGCTCGACCGTAGTCCTCGTGTAGCTCTAGTGCGAACATAACTTAACCGAACCCTAGCAAAAGTTAATTCAAGAAACACTATTCAGTTTGTTCCAAATATGTGAAAACTCTTTACAGACATTATATTATTAAGGATTTTACTCGTACCTGTAACCAGTTAGGCGTCTAAAAAATTATTTCAACCAATTGTTCCAAAATATATTAAAAATCAGCATCCCCCTCCCAATTACTGGATAAATAATTAACGAAATAATAACATTGAGATCTGGCAACTATTCTATTCTCCGAAATAATTACAACAATGGCGAAGACCTCGACGGTTAGAATACGATAACGATGCTTGACGACAAATTAAGTGAAGCCTCCTGATAGTCGCCAATTCTATGCGTAATGCCTCCTAGAAAATCACTCTTATTAATATTATTTCAATCAAAACATCAATAGATAATTGAAGAGCTTAGTGGAAGAACGTGCTAAATGACAAAAAGGTGAAAAAGAACTTTAAAGATTTTCGTTTGCAATTAGATACGTTAAAAACGGCACTTACAAAAGGTAAAAAATATACTTCAAGTTTGTAAAAAAGGGGGGAATCTTGTTATCTTTAAAGGAGCCGATAACATGTTCATTGACACAAAAAATCTCAATTTTTTCAAAAATGTCACTCCCACTAAGGTCTTCAATTCTTTAGGAATCGTGGATTGGCACTTAAAAATCTTTCAAAAAGTCAGTTTTAGACTATTCAAAAGGAGATCCAAATTAACACAATGGTCCTAATATAGTGTTCGACAACCTTTTTCGTTAAAAGGGCCCAGATGCTTGTTTTAGCGACATTTTGATGACGTTGCAGGCAGCAACTATATTTTTGGGGGGGTCAGGGACGATTTTACCTAAAATTTTTAGATTTTGTTTTTTTTTCAAAACTATTTGTTATTTGCTAACACATATTTCGGATTTAGGTTTCCAAAGAATCACCTGATTTTTTCCTCCGTGTACTTTCTCCCGATTTTTCAATCATTTCAGGTTGGCCACTTCGCGTGCATAAATAATAACGCCAAATAATTCGCCAAGAGCTAGTTGGGGGCTTATTTAGGAAGCTATTTACGGCTTCACGTGGCTAACCTATTTTGCATTGTTTTTTGATCAGGCAGCATCCATATATGATTCTTTCCTCCTTTTCCGAATGGAGAGTAAAATCTGAAATTTGTTTAATTTGCAATCCCCCCCCCCCCTTCTTGCATTAATTAGGTTTATTGTTTCGCTTCGTATTCTAGAAACAGCTCAAACAATTGCAGAGAGCTCCACAAACATGATTTGTAGCAGCCTCTGTTTGTGTTATTATTACGCCTGGCTTGTCTGAGGAATTAGGCCACACTTTTGGCAATTCATCTCTCGTTTGGCGAATTAAGAATTATGATGTCTCAAATTGAATCGTAAACTGATAATCTACTTTGTTTCATAGATAACGGAGAGCTTAATCGGCTAAATAGCTTTTCAATTCCTTAGCTTGACTGTGGTCCTAATTACGACGCCCATCGCTAATAGCCCTCGTGTAGCTCTTGTGCGACGATTTTTTTTTAACTAGCCAACTAATCAATACCCTAGCTTTTTTTTTTTCGAGATGTACTCTGCCGTCCTATAAAAAAATATCTAATCAAAAATACTCTGTGTAAAGTAAGCTGGTCCATGTTAAATCCGTCAGGGTCAGTAGTCCCGATGACGGCTCGTTTAGGGTTTGGATTGGGTTGAATTATCGGTGCACGAAGGCTATTGACAACGAGCTTCTTAATTTGGAACCACAGTCAAGTGACGAAGCGACACCTGAGTAAGCAGCCAACGCAACTTTTAAGGGCAACATCATACGCGGCGTCGGGACTTTCGACCCTATTTAAAGTGCACTCCCTCTATACGGGGTATTATTGATTAGATTTTTGGTTGGACAGACCGTTTGTAAGTCGGCAGTTATTTTGACAATGCCCGGACCCGAGATCATTCGCATGCAAGTACCTTTCCGACCAGACTCCCCAGCCCGATTTCGCTCGGCTTTCGGAGTTTGCTTAAGAACGGTTCAAAAATACAAAGCCCGTTACAAATAGCTTACTTGTGAGTCGTATTAACGTTAATTTAGTCAAAAATATGTCGTGTATTCATTCAAACCACACAATGGGGATATTTCTTCTGACGTCACGCTCTCGAAACTGCGATTTCATTGGTTGTTTGGTTTTCTTCGGACAAAGTGTCGAAACAGCTCATGAATTTAAAAAAGAACGTGATCCGAATACGATGCCATTGGTGTTTTGTTTTTGTGCAAAGTGTTGAAAGAAGCCCATTTTTATTACAAAACAACGTAAAATCTTATTCATTTCCATAAATCTAGCCAAATACCTGTCAAGATCGCCATCTTCATCGCATATCTTCGCCACCTGTGAACATGGCAACCCTTCTTCCCCCGTTCGAAACGGAGACTCGTATCTTGTGTGTCAATATAATTAAAATTCCTTCAAAATAAATGATTGGACATTAATTTAAATTGATTGCCCCTATTCCCCCCCCCCCTTCCCTTTTTGAAGGATGATGAACTTTACCGAATGCTCATCATTATGGAACGGATCGTCCCATTATTTAAAAAAAGGGGGCGGGGTGTGGTAATCTTGAAGGCTTATCACACGGAATAAATGTTCGGTTATTGTTCCGAATTGCAAATGAGGCAAAACGTCTTCTTAATCTGCAAAAATGATCGATATTTAAATATACGAAATATGTTGCAAAAATAGCTTCTCACTTCTCATACTGTAAAAATATATTATATTTTTTTATGAATAATAAAAGTATACTTTAGATGTTCTTTGGATAAAGTGTAAAATTTGGAAAATAAAAAATTCGCTTGGAATTCTCGTTTGTTTAGATTAGAATATAAAGTTCAAACGTGCTGCTCTGGAATTAGAATTCGGAATGAGAATAAGTTTATAGCCGATGATTTAGCATTAATATCCTTCGTTTTGAAAATTAAAAAAAAGGGGCAACATGGAGAATGGCCATGACTACAGTGACGTCACAGTTATGTGAAGCAATGTCTTTCCCACTGTCAACCACCCCTGAATTTCCCTTCCCTGTTCGAATTGTCCATTAAAGTTTCCAGATAATTAAGAAATATCTAGATTCATATTGGAAACTCTAGCAACCTTTAAGCGAGGAATCCGTATAGAGTGTGATAAACCCATAGATATCATAGTTAAAGTATTAGATTGGCAGATCACGTGACCTCCAATGCTAACGACGGGACGCGCATGGAGACCAGAATAAGAGGGCAAGACGGCAAGTGTTGCTGCCACTTTAAGGTGAAAAATACGACGAAAAAATCCCATTTAATTATAAAATTTACAAAAAAAATACTAGACAAGGATTTAAAGTCACTAAAAAGATTCAAAATGCAGCTAGTATTTTTACGATATTTTTTTGTAATTTTAGAATTAAATGGTATTTTTCGTAGTATTTTTCTTCTTAAAGTGACAGCAACACTGGCCATTTTGCCCTCTTATTTTGGCCTCCATGCGCGTCCCGTCGTTAGCATTGGAAGTCACGTGATCAGCCAATCTAATACTTTAACCATGATATCTATGGATAAACCACAGTAAATTTCGAGAATTTAGGAAAAGATCCCGATACATAGAATAATTTATTAATATTTGCACCCCCATTGTAGAGAAATAATGGATTAAGTGTTAAAATATTTTCCCCTTAACTGTGCTCAACATACAAAGCATAGGTCAAATTGTATTAATACTTTGAATGGAGTTTAGTTTAGTTTGAATTATCGTCGCACTAGAGCTACACGAGGGCTATTAGCGACGGGCGTCATATTTTAGAACCACAGTCAAGTGACGAGCCGACACCTGAGTTGGCACCCAACGCAACCGTTAAGGGCGACATCGTACGAAGCGTTGGGACTTTGAAGCATATTTAACGTGCACTCCCTCTACACGGGGTATTATTCGTCGGACATTTTTGGCTGCACGGGCCGTTTATAGGTCGGCAGTTATTTTGGCGATGCCCGGACACGAACCTGGGACCTTTCGCATGCTAGGCGATTTTGAATGGAGATTAGCTTCCTATATAAGCTGGCTTAGACATTCTAGTTATTTACAATATCGTATTATTAAATAAATTTTGTGAACATAAATTTATTTTTAAAAACAATCTTTTTTTCGCAGGTTTACAAAAAGAAAACCGAAGCCGCGAAGAAGGAATATTTGAAAGCCCTCGCCGCTTACAGGGCAAGCCTCGTATCCAAGGTAAGTTTATTTAAAACTATTTCTTAAACTTTCTGATTGTTTTTTTAACTGCAAAACATATAAATATTTAATTATAAAGTTCTAATACAAGTAGGTTTGTAACAGAATCTGTCACTTAACCCGCTTCCACACAACAGTTGTGTTTAACAGGTAAAAAGGCGCCAAACACAGCATTAATTCTATATTAAACATTTACATGCTAAATTTGGCTAGTTTTATTTATTTTATTTCGAAAATTCAATAATTATTACTTATCGTTTGCAAAATTTAATTTATATTTCAAAGAATAAATAAGTAATATTCCTCGCTTTTAAATAGAGTGAAAACATTTCATATCAACGTACAAATAATCTCGTAGTGAAATATATTTGACGTCATTTCAAACGGATCGATGTCGCAAACATAAATTTATTTTAATTTATTGTCTAAAAGAATTAAAGTTTCTCGAGCGATTGTTGCGAATGGCAATGGTGATTAAATTCAAATAAAAAAAAGCTTCCTATGCTTTTTAAATGAGCATTCAATTTTGCAGTTTTTTAAATAATTGAAGTACTTCGCATTCGAATTCTTTTCTGAAATTGTCATTGTATTCTAATTTCGATGCTCTGAATTTTTAGACGTATCACACTTGTCCGTAGCATTTGTAGTTCGAATTATGAAAGTGGGTGACGGACGGGCAGACGGACTGAACGATTATAATTCCTTCCACTTTTTACGTTATAAACGTAGTGTGGAATCTAATAAACATTTATAAACAGTTTTGCAAACGAATAAAATTCAACATTTGCTGTTTGAAGCTATACAAAATTTTGTGGCGCCATCTGTATTCGAAAACTTCAAACATTATATCACTTGTCATTTTTTCCCCATAGGAGGGTCAATTTACTTTTTATGTATTCATTTTATTAATTTGAGAGCAATACTTTTTGTAAACATAAACAAGATATCTCGGGTACAAAGGACGGATTTCTTTTATGATGATTACTGTGTGTTAATTTTTCTAGAATTTAAAATACTAGTTTAAAATTGTTGTGGGTTACTTTGTCAAATAAAAACTGTCGTATTTATATTTTCACTTAAGTGAAATTATCCCCTTATGGGCCAAAGTTATTGGATTGGGAAAGACGCTATGCCGATTTTTACACTGCTCACAACAATTATAGGAAAGCATGGTTTAAACCCTTTCATCCCCAATGATTCCATTTGGAATCATCAGCTTGCGATTTTTTTTTCTCACTAAGTTGAGCTCGCACTTATTTATAGATAGATGGAAGAATAATGTATTTTGAAGAACTAAATAATGTTTGTTTTAATTAAATGAAAATATGAAAAACATGGTAAATAAAATCCACCCCCAAAAATTTTTATGAAATAAATTGACCCTAAATTCTTCACGCTTGCATTCTTAGATGTTTAAAAATTGATATTAATTTTTTTAACAAGTAAACTTTTTAAAAAAATTATTGTTATAATTTATTCAAAAGTTATGATTCCAATTTTCCCCCCTTAAATTTTCATGAAAAATTTAAGTTTTTTTTCCCTGTTTTTTTACCATTTATTCTGTATGCATAATGAATCTATTTCACAAATTTGAAATTTTTAGAATAAAAAATAAGAAGTTGAAACTGAAAGGGTTAACAAAAGTAGGCAAAGTGCTCCCCTAATTGTTTTGAGCAGTGTAGATTTGTTTTTTCGATTTCTAAAGAAATTAAATTATTAAACTTTTATTAATCCGTTTTTAAGTTGACCAAATTTTAAAGTTATTTTTTATAATATTGTTCTTATATTTTTCAACAATAAAAATTTTAAAAAACGTCCCTATCCTTTAGAATTTGAATTGTGTTTATGATTTTTATTATTTTTCTCCAAGCCAGTCGTAAGGTCTTTTGTGATATTTTCTTCCGTGAGTCTGCATGCGAATGTATTTGATATGAATGTTTGTATGCGAGTTGTGTTGAACAATCATGGTAAGTTTTTAGTTATAAGTTAAACTCATAGTTTCCTTGCACAGAAGCCACGACCATGGGCGGAGCTATAAAACGCGCGGAGCAATCAGATGAAGAGGAAATTTCAGCCGTTTTATTTTGTCTTCATCTGATTGCTCCGCGCGTTTTATAGCTCCGCCCGTGGTCGTGGCTTCTGTGCAAGGAAACTATGAGTTTAACTATACCTTTTTTCTCTAAAAAAACACATCAATAAGCCCCTTGAAAGGTTCTTTTTTTCTTAAAATTTAATATGCATATAATAAGCGAATATATTTTCATACCTAATATTTTTATGCTCAATCTGTTTCAAAAGACTTTAAAAACTTGAACATTAGCAATTGAAACATCACTATAAATCTTATAATACGTTTAGTATTTAATTAAAAACATAAGAAGTTGAGAAATAAAAGATGGACCAAATAAAACCAAAATTGTTCCTAATTTGAAGAGGGTAACCCATTTAAATTTACTTAACAGAATTAATGAAATTTTAAATCTGAATATTATTTAAAATCAAATTTAGTCATACTTATTATGTTGATAATATAGTTTTAACAAATAACAAACTAGCCTTAAATAGATAAGCTATTTGAGGCTAATATATAATAAGCGTGATATAATAATAATTACGTGCTAATGTAATTATACATTTCTGAAAAAGAACTTAAAAAATTTCTTTAAGGAAGGAACAAAATTTCTGAAAAGGTAAAATCATTACAAGCATAACTTGCATAACACTATAGGTAGATTGAATGTTAAGTGCCTTTAAAAAAAAACGGTAAAAAAACGGTCCACCATATGAAACTACTTCTCCAGTTCAATTTTCTAATCAATCGATATTCTCTGGGGGCTGGGGAGCCCAGTTGGTTAGGCCCTCGCCCAGCATGCGAAAGGTCCCAGGTTCGGGTCCGGGCATCGTCAAAATAACTGCCGACCTACAAACGGCCCGTGCAGCCAAAATGTCCGACGAATAAACGAGCACGTTAAATATGCTCCAAAGTCCCAACGCTGCGTACGATGTCGCCCTTAACGGTTGCGTTGGGTGCCTACTCGGGTGTCGGCTCGTCACTTGACTGTGGTTCTAAAACACGACGCCCGTCGCCAATAGCCCTCGTGTAGCTCTAGTGCGACGATAATTCAAACTAAACCAAACTAAACTATATTCTCTGTGTTCAGGCTGCCAACGATCAGCCGCCGGACTCCGGCTACAGCGGGGGCGGTTCCATGGGGGGCGGCGGTCTGTCGCCCTTGCAGAAGAAGTCTCCCCTGCTGACGTCACTGATGGAGGGGGCGCCACCGTCGGCCATGCAGCAGCAGAACATGGCCAATCAGCAGCAGTCTATGATCATGGCACAGGTGAGATAGGACACTTCTTCATGGCTATTCTGGAAAATAATTAGGCCTGTTTCACATTGCAACTGTTCTGGAAATGTTCGCCGTTCTTACGTTTTACGTGACAGTTTTCAATCAGTAGTGTCAATGCTGTACAGAGCATCACACATTTCAGCACTTGATGCATTCGAATATATATTTGTATTGAAAGCTAGTTGGAACTACTAATGTACTCTGTCCAGAGATTATAGTAAAACTATTAGATTATGAGAAAAGTATTACGGAGTGACTAAATACCTGCCCAAAACTCGCAGCCGAAACCAGAAAAAAGGTTGCTTTAAACATTGCGCCAAATGTAGATATTGAAAAAATACGCCAATAACCCAATATTACGCATGGACTATGTAACAGGTGATTCGAAATTTGTTGAAGAATTTTGTATATTTATTGTATTTTGTATATTTAATTTCTTCAAAATGCATACACTTCATAATGCAAACAACTAAACTATTATTATCAAAAATTAATATTATTGGCACGGACCAACTGATTGCGATTACATTTGGCGATTATAGAACTGACAATCTAGCGATCTTTAGCCAATGCCTGAAACCTCGTGATTGTTGTTTGTACGGGTTTTGGCCAGGTACTTAGCTTCGGGCGAAAATATTACGGCGTTATCGAAAAAATACCATTTCATACTATAAAATTACAAAAAAAATACCATAAAAATACTACCTGCATTAGGGACTCTTTTTAAGTGATTTTATAGAATAAATACGTGAAACGCTTTTCTAGTATTTTGTTTTTGTAGGTTTAGTATTAAAATGGTATCGTATTTTTCGCATTAAAGCGGCGCCAACACTGGCAAGTTTGCCATGGTAATATTGGCTCCATGCACTCTTAAAACAAAAGAGTGAAATTCACTCCTATAGGAGAAGTGCATTTTCGGCACCGGAAAGGAGTGGAATCTAACTCAGACTGAGTTAAAACCGCTCGTTTTAAGAGTGTAGGACGCAGATTGTTTTCTTTTTATTTCTTTTAACCACTCCGAAAAAGAGTGAAATTCACTCCTATAGGAGAAGTGAATTTTCGGCACGGAAAGGAGTGGAAATTAACTCAGACTGAGTTAAAACCGCTCGTTTGTTTTAAGAGTGTGCGTGTCCCGCCGCAGCAATTGGAGGTCACGTGATCTGCCACTCTGCTTTTACTATGATCTTTATAGCTCTGTCCCCCTGTCACAGACTACAGTCGTAGAGAAACATGCCATGGATCTGTTAAGTATTGCCAAATTTTTAATGAAATTTACTGAAACGAACTATACCTTAATTCACTGTCATTGCTTAGTGTTAGTGCTTTAAGGGTGCCTTGGGCGCGCTGGACCGGGGGTCTCCAAAGCAAAGTGCATCAGTGTTGAAAAAAATATTTTCTCTGCCACATTTCTCCGGCTGTATTGAATATTTTTACAAGCGGATTTTTTATGTGATAAATGTAGCTGACTTACAGGTCCCGACCTTCCCACTTTTTGAAATTGGTTCGAATATTTTCAATAAATAATTTTACACAAAATATTCGAAGCAATTTCAAAAAGTGGGAAGATAGAGACCTGTAAGTTATCTAAATTTATTATTTAAAAAAAATCCCGTTTGTAAAAATATTCAATACAGCCGGAGAAATGTGGCAGAGAAAATAGTTTTTTTCCCCATTGGATTAACAGTGAGGCACTTGAGTTTGGAGACCCCTGGACCAGCGCGCCCATTCCCCCTTAATGCTCTTGAGAGTTTCAATGAGTACTTACTGAAGTTTAGCCCGATCTCTTAACCTGGGTTAAAAAAAATGATTAAACCTCCATATTGGCCCATTTCCTAATAATGTGCACTTAATAAAACCTTTCATTTCCCTCTCGGCAGAACCAAATGGGCCACCATCCCCAGCAGCATATGGGGCAGCATCCCACCCACCAGATGTTGCACCAAATGCTGTCACCGCCCAACGGTGCGCAGCAGCAACAGCAGCAAATGTTGCACCCCCACATGATGCAACAGCAACAGCAGCACCACGCCATGCAGCACCAGATGAACAACAACAACTTAACCTACGCGCAGAACATGGTAAGTTTTCTGTTTCTATGAATCCTTGTAAAGCTATAGGTATACATGGACGTGCGAACCTTCGCCAAGCATCGCCACTCTTCCACGAATACGAAACCAAATTAAGAATTTTCATTCGTCAGAGATTGGGTTGACACATAGATATCATAGTTAAAGTATTAGATTGTTTTTCGTAGTATTTTTCTCCTTAAAGTGGCAGCATTACTGACCTTTTGGCCTCCATGCGCGTCCCGTCGTTAGCATTGGAGGTCACGTGACCAGCCAATCTAATACTTTAACTATGATATCTATGGGTTGACATGTCACTTTAGCACATAAAACCAATCACTGATGAGTGATAATGTCTTGGCGGAATAGTAACGATGTTTAGGGAAAGTTCACATATCCTCCTTGTATGCATCTTAAATCTGCAATTGGACTGAAGCGATTTTGGACTTAAAGAATTAGAGCACTCCATCTAGATTAATTAGACTATGGACATACTGACGATTGACGCCCCTTATTTAAAACTGGCATAGCTCTGTTGCTTCGGGCTGAATTTCCTAGATTTTACTGTTTAAGGTGAAGATATTTGTGGGAACAAAGATTTTGCGATGGCCAAGGCAGTCAAATAGGCAGCTTTTGGGGAATATGCAGAGTCTGCAAAAGGCTTCATCATCCGCCATAAAAGCAGTCCCGTTCAGGAACAAAAACATGATGTATGCAAATGCACAGGTGAAAGAGCTTACCTAAACCTATTTATTTTTATGCAGCAGCAGCAGCCTGGCCAGCAAGGGCAACACCTGAATCACGGCCAGGTCCAGCAGCAGCCCGGCATGATGCAGCAGCAGCAGCCGTGCTCCCGGAATGATCCCAGCAACAACCAGCAGCAGGAGTGGGACAACAGGGAGTTCTGCAACAATGACTGCGTGGTGTCGCACTGCAGGTACTACTAATACATGCGATTACTGCTTAAGTTAGGCATGCCATTGAGCTAGAAGGAAAACTGAAGTGAGGTGTGTGATTCACTGAACAGGGCAGCAAACGAGCCGGTCCAATAACGAAACGCGGAGGAATACACGGCACTGCAGCAGAAACGAACCGGTCAGAAAACCTAGAAACTTGCCTATTTCGTTATTGGGTTCGTCTTCGCTGGTTCTTAGTTAGTTTCTTTAAAAAGTTGGAATTTAAAGTTAAAGAAAGTTGATTCTTTCGAACTAAAAATGTTCAAATACATTTCGGAGCCCAAGTCAATATGATATGGGGTCGCATTGCATACAAGTGTAGGGAAAATAGTCCTTTTCTGTCCTGTTCGCTCAAAAGGGTGTGAGTGGGTTTTTGGCTCGCTGACACTTCACTCCAGTTTCCCTTCTAGTTCAATGAGGCATGCATAGAGAGACGGGACCAGAGACTGGGCTTGCAAACCTTCGCCAAGATCGCCACTCTTTCTACAAGATGTTGCCTACAACATTTCACTTGCGAGTGAATGGTTTTGTGTGCTCACGTGCCAAACCAATCATTGCCTAGTTAAATTGCTTTCGGTAGAGTCTTGTAGGAAAGTTAGCGTTGTTTAGCGACAGTTCTCATGTCTTGTCCCTCCGTGTATGCGGACCTGTCCCTTTGCTTGTTAAGCTAGGCATTTACAGGCTCCGGCTGTATTGAATATTTTTACAAACATTTTTTATATGATGCATGTAATTGACTTACAGGTCTCTATAATTCCACTTTTTTAAAAAGGGTTCTATTTTTTTTTTAATTTTCAATAAATTGTGCAACTAAATATTCAAACCCATTTCAAAAAGTTGTATTATCGAGCCCTTTAATCGTACGTAAAAAAACTGTTTGTATTGGATTAACAGAGGCACTTCGGTTGGGAGATCCACGATCATTTGGTCTCATTTGCCCTTAAAACGTTATCCGTTTTGAAAGCGGTATGCCGAAATGTGCAAAGTACAAACTATATATTTTAAATATCATTCATTGTATGGTAAAAAAAAATTATAATAATGAAAAAATTCAGAAAAACACACTTTATTAGGGGTGCTAAACGCCACAATAATTTTTACTTTTCTTTCTAAATTTGTGATTTTCCTTTCAGAGATGTCTTCACAACATGGGTAGCAGCAAGACCTCCCCAGACATCTTACGCGTCCGTCAAGTAATAGAAAAAAAAAGACCCGAGAACACCCGTTCGTAAGAAGAATAGAAACTCCTTTACCTTAGACCTCGAGGAATGGGGGGAAATAAACAATGAAATGTGACCATAAGCATCCATGCAATTTCCTGAACTCTTTAACGCACACGATGCCACCTCACATGAACTAAATGAAGATACATATTCTCGACACCAGGGGGCAAGCATTTGTCTCTGTGAAGGAAAAGAAACATTCATGGAATGTTTTATCCCATGGTGAAATCTTCCGGAAGAATGGGAGACTATTAGATAGTGAAAATCTGTATAAAAAAACATGGAACTTTTTGTTCATGGTAAAATCGCCTGGATTGGCGGCTATTAGGTAGTTTGGAAAACTCAACTGGAAAATGACTTTTTTTAAAAAAAAGTTATGTCGATGCACCATTCGTTTGTCTGATACAAGAAACGTTTTGAGGCAGAGTATTACAGTTATTTGTTAAGGCTTGATCCAACGGTCCGTGTCCGCACAACTGACTGACTGACTTTTATGCAGACTAAATGGTTCGTTGATGAGTAAAGCTAGGCGTACACAAAGGGACAGGATCAGAGACCGAGCATGCGGAACCTTCGCCACTCTTCCAAGACGCATTGAGATAGAAGAAACTTGGGGTGAGGTGTGTGATTCACTGAACAGGGCAGCAAACGAGCCGGTTCAATAACGAAACGCGGAGGAATACACGGCACTGCAGCAGAAACGAACTAGGCATAAAACCTAGAAACTTGCCTATTTCGCTATTGGGTTCGTCTTCGCTGGTTCTTAGTGATCCACGTGGTTATTTCTTAAAAAAGTTGGAATTTAAAGTCAAAGAAAGTAAATTTCTTTCGAACTAAAAATGTTAAAATACATTTAGGAGCCCAAGTCAATATGATAGAGGGGTCTCATACAAGCATTGCATACAAGTGTAGGGAAAATAGTCATTTTCTGCCCTGTTCGCTCAAAAGGGTGTGAGTGGGTTTTCGGCTCGCTGACACCTCACTCCAGTTTCTCTTCTAGCTCAATGCCAAGACGTTACCGAAATTTTTTTCACTCGTCAGTGATTGGTTTTGTGTACCCACGTGACATATCGAACCAATCACCGTTGACTTAAAATGCTTTCGCTAACTAACGTCTTGGAGGAAGAGTGGCGATGTTTGCCAAAGGTTAGCACGTCCGGTCTCTGGACCTGCCCCTTTGTTTAGTTATGCTGGCATTGAGCTTAGAAGGGAAACTGGAGTGAGGTGTCAGCGAGCCGAAAACCCACTCACACCCTTTTGAGCAAACAGGGCAGAAAAGGACTATTTTCCCTACAATTGTATGCAGTGCTTGTATGAGATCCCTCTATCATATAGACTTGGGCTCCTAAATGTATTTTAAAATTTTTTAGTTCGAAAGAAATGAACTTTCTTTAACTTTAAATTCCAACTTTTTTAAGAATGTGGATCACTAACTAAGAACCAACCAGCGAAGACGAACCCGATAGCGAAATAGGCAAGTTTCTAGGTTTTCTGCCCTGTTCAGTGAATCGCACACCTCACTCCACGTTTCTTCTAGCTCAATAGATGCTAGACATTTACAATCACTGGTCTTAACAACTGCCCATGTCTATCCGGACACAGAATATTAAGTCAATCCTTAACAGAAGTTCGTTTCAACAAAGACATTAAAAACTTATGGATGAAATCGAATTAGGTATAAAAATGCCAAATCAAATGTAGAATTGTCATAAAATTTCGGACAAGAATTTTAAGAGATGCAAAAATACTGCAAAATTTAGCAAACTTCTTTAAAAATTCACATCACAATCAGGTTATAATTGAATAAATATTTTTTGCCTCCCCTTTAAAAAAAGCTTTCCTTGCTTCAGACAAACAGTGGTTGTGTTGTTACTTATGGTTATGCATTTAGTATTGCTTTTATAGGTTTTGTTTTTTTTGCTCTGAAAATGTGATGCACTCTTAGGGTATTACCGAGTGCTGATATCTTGTATAGGTGAAGAATTGTAAAAAATATATACTTACTCTTTTGTCTATGACTCGAATGTAAAGCTCTGTAAATGGTTGTTTGGGTGTTACGTGACTTCTGCATTTTCAGATCCAAAGTATTCTAAGTAAATACTATACTTTCTGTCAGTAGCCAATAGTCGATATGTGTAGCTCTTACGCGACATAAGCGCAAGCAACAACTTTTTGTTTTATAAAGAAACACAATAACTTCCTCCTCCTAAATACAAATTAATATATGTTTATATGATTAAAATGACATGAATGGATTTTTACATCGTACTTTGAAAAGGGACGTAACCATAGATATCATAGTTAAAGTATTAGATTGGTAGATCACGTGACCCCCCAATGCTAACGACGGGACGCCGCGTGGAGGCCAAAATAAGGGGGCAAAATGGCCAGTGTTGCTGCCACTTTAAGGAGAAAAATACTACGAAAAAGTACCATTTAATTCTACAATTACAAAAAAAAAAATACTAGAAAAGAATTTAAAGTCACTAAAAAGAATCCAAAATGCAGCTAGTATTTTTACGATATTTTTTTGTAATTTTAGAATAATTCTAAAATAAATTCTAAAATTACAAAAAAAAATATCGTAAAAATACTAGCTGCATTTTGGAATCTTTTTAATGACTTGAAATGCCTTTCTAGTATTTTTTTGGTAGTTTTAGAATTAAATGATTTTTCCGATGATGCCGTAGCATTTTTCTCCTTAAAGTGGTGGCAACACTGGCCATTTTGCCCCCTTATTTTGGTCTCCATGCGCGTCCCGTCGTCAGCATTGGAGGTCACGTGATCAGCCAATCTAATACTTTAACTATGATATCTATGGACGCAACCGACTAAGCTTACATTTTACTGATCATTTAAATTTAAGGTTAAGAGGGAGTGTCAGTCCCATAGAGCTAATGCATTAGTTTTGAAATCACAAATTTTGCAAAAGAATTGCTTGGCCATGTTATCCCGTTTTCACCAGGTATGGGAATCATCTTAACCTCAATTTAAAACAAAATTGAAAAGAAAATAACATCCGGCTATTTAATTACTAATTGATAAAGTTTTAAAATAGTGTCGCCATCTGAAGTATATTTTTGGCATTTTCAAACTTCAAAAATATATAATTAAATAACTAGATACCATTTTCGTTTCAAATTGGTTTCATTTCGATGTTATGTTGATTTCCATACACGGGGAAAAAGGGCTAACATGGCAAAGCAATACTTCTGCAGAAGTTATGATTCCAAAACTAATGCATTAGCTCTATGGTACTGACAGTCCCTCTTAATACTATCGAAACGACTGCAATTCGACTGCAATGTAGCTACATTAATCAAATTTGTTATTTCCACAAATGTAACGCACTGAAAAATCTACTTTTTCCACGTAAATTCTAGGGTATCTTGTTCTACATACACTGCTCAAAACAATTAGGGGAGCGCTTTGGGTATTTTTGTTACCGTTTCCGTCTCAACTATTTTAGTCTCTTCTATTTTAAAAATCTAAAATTTGTGAAATCGATTCATTATGCATCCAGAAGGAAATGGTAAAAAACAGGGGGATAAAATTGTAATCAGAAATTTTGAATAAATTATAACAGTACTTTTTTCAAAACTTTGTTAAAAATAGTTAAAATCTATTTTTATACATCCAAAAAATTCAAGAATGAAAAATTTAGAGCCGAATTTGCTAAAACTTTTTTAGAGTGAATTTTATTTTACAATTTTTTTCATATTTTTATTTAATCAAAACAAACATTATTTAATTCTTCAAAAGACATGTATCGTTAGATGGAGATATCATAAGTGCTAGCTAACCTTAGTCAGAAAAATGCGCAAGCTGATGATTCCAAATGGAATCATTTGGGGTTGAAAGGGTTTAAACCATGCGCTCCCCTAATTGTTGCGCGCAGTGTACAAATAACTATATTTGACCGAGAAATATCTACCAGAGTAGTTTGGATCTGAAATGCACAAATATTGAAAAACAGGGTAAAAGAATAATGACTCGGTTTGATGCAAAAGTTAACTTCCACGCATTTGCGACAAAACAAAATTGACTCAAATTTTATAAACGAATTAAAGGTTGTTGCTTCGTTGCTATTCTAAATTGAACGATATTAAAGTATAAAAATGTACATTTTTGCATGAGAATATTTCGTTACAAGATAATTTTATTACTGAAAAAGGGATTATATCAAATTTGCCATAAAATAAACTGCTTAAAAGCAATATTCTTGGAGCATAAATTATTGGAAGTATACTTTTGCAAGCAGCAAATACCTGTTATGTAGATTTAAGGAGTTGAGAACAGAGTTCTGGCTTAAAGTATATTCTATAAAAAAATGAATTAAAAGTTGGTTGGTTCTAAGTTTTTTACTTACAAAATCCGAATTACTTCACATTTTATTATCTAGTAATTATTATTAGTTTCTAATTATATAATTCAGTTTAGGTCTACTTGGTTAAGTCATGGGGGTTTAAATAAAAATCATTTAAATGATGTTACAATTTTTGTTCATTAACCAACTGGTTAAATAGGATTAGACTTAAAAGCAAAAACTCTGTTCAAGACTTGTTTGTTCCATTTCGACCACACTGTTAAAAATTTTGTGCTTGGTTTCACCATAATATTGGTTGGTTTCACCATGATATTGGTTCCTAGTAGCTGCAACGGCTGTGTGGAGAAACGTTTAAACCATATTTTTGGTATTCGGTTGAACCATTTCTCAGTTTTTGTTTCAAATCAGAAAAATGGTTTCAACCAAACACCGAAAAAAAGGTGAAACATTTCACCACTCAGCCGTTGCAGCTACTAGGAACCAATATCATGGTGAAACCAACCAATATTATGGTGAAACCTAGCACCAAATTTTTAACAGTGCAGAACAAGGCATGTAGACTGAGTAACGTTACATTACTGTGAACCCATTTTGAAGTGGAGATAGAATTTTAAAACAATAATTGAAGGGCTTAGTGGAAGAACGTGCTAAGTGACAAAAAGATGAAAACGAGAAAATGAGCTTTTAAGTTTTTCGTTTGCACTCAGATCTATTGCAAACGGAACTTGTAAAGAGTATTAAACTTAATTTTGATGAAAAAGGATGAACTTGTTATCGTTAAAGAAGTTAGTAATATGTTCATTGGCACAGAAATCTCAGTTTTTTTCAAAAATGTCACTCAGCACGTTCTTCCACTAAGCACTTCAAATGTGACGTCATCTATACCGAGTCTCCAGGCCTTCTTTCCCTATAGGTGGTATTGGTTTGTTCCCCCTTTTGGAAATCCAAAGTGTCCGTGTATATATAAACAAGTTACCTTTTGAGTGCACTGTCGCGGGGTACTGTGCCTATTTTGGAGGAAAAACTTCGTTCCTTTTTGAGGGCTCTTGTGTAGACATCAGAACTAACTTCCGACCAATAATCCTCAGACTATGGATTTCTTGTTTCTTCGTTCGTATCGGCAAACTATAAATTGATTAAAAAAAGTATTTAAAGTATTCAACAAATATTTAAGTATAAAATAAGTATTTTTTTATTTCAACTTCAGTCATTTCCTCCTACATAATAATGTCTTCCGAATTGGAGAAATAACATCGATTTATAGGCTATCAGGGAGCAATTCTCTGGTAGCGTCGACTGTGGGTAGTCAGGCAGGATGGCCAATTTTCAACTATTTTAGTTAATTGCTCTATTATTATGCGTTAGAATGAATAAAAAATACTTAATTATACATTATAAATAATTAAAGTGCATTAGTTATCTATCATATCTATTATTAGAAAGTATACATGACGGAACAGAAACCTAGAACGAAAAAAAAAAAAAAAACCGGGGCACATGGTGGCCTTATTTGATGAGTCACAAAGCATCCATAGAGTGGCACCTGTTGTCTGGTTGCGTCATCTACCAACTCATGACTTCTTACTTTTGATCGAATTTGGAAGACGTTATTGCATAGGAGACTATTTGCTACAGTTTGTAATTGAAAAATCCACATATTTTTGCATACCCATTTGCATAACACTGTATTTAAATTATTCCTTACTAAATATACTGACAACATGTCCATGGTGGTATAGATTAATGGTCGAATGTTCTCAGACCTACACAAGGGTCCTTTCGCATTGGGGGTGGGGGTCAATAGATCATACGTGCTCATTTTTTTGATAATAATGTTCCGTACGTAGTCTTGTAGATAGTTTCTATGGTTGTAATAACATTGATTCATGACTACAGAAACTTTTATAACAATAACTAATGAAGGCTTCTTTTTTAAAAAAAAATGGGTTACTTATTGTTTTCAAATTTTATCGGGTTTGTTTATAAACTGAATAAACAAAATCTTAACTGTATAAACTGCAAAATAATGATTTAAGTATGTAAAGTAATTTCTAAGGCTAAATTTCCAAATGGGTTTGAACAAAAAGCATATTTAATATTAATAAAACTGTTTCAATTTATAAAATATAAAATCCCTTTAAAGATACCTTCACTGCTGGGATCTTTTATGTAAAAAGGCAGAAATGTTTTAGTGTTTGCTTCGGAGCAATTATTGCTGCAAGCAATAATGTTCTCCTGCATTGTTTTTATTTCCTATGCAAGCGTAACTATGTTAACAATGTGTGCAGAATCATGTAAGTCTTGTAATTTAAGTGAAATATTGAATAAAAAAATATATGTTACAAATCTTTGTTTTTTTTCCTCTTCCTATACAATAAGTGCATACCGATTTACTTAAACTACAAATTTTGTGTGTGTTTTTTTAGCCTACTTTCTTTTTTTTAAAGAAATTATTAAAGAAAAGGGTAGCGGGAGTAGGCATTGACAAATATCGTGGAGATTTCTGTCCGTACCCCCTTCTAAATTCCATCGTTACCGTCCTATCGTTAAAAATACTTTTTTATTAGTAAGGTATCTTAGTATCCTAAAAAATATTTTTAAATTTTTTAAAAAACTTGTAAACTCTAAATAACTTGTTCAAATATGTATCTTTTATTATTTTTAGTATTGGTAAACTAAATCTAAATTTGAGTGAATTGAAATTTGAAACTGTCTTCGTACAGAGAGAGTACCATCTATTGACAAAATATCCAAATTAAAACGAATCCCACAGCATTTCGTTTGTCAAAAAAACAAAACAAAGCCGAAATAAAACAGTTGAATCTATCTACTACAATCATAGATATCACAGTTAAAGTATTAGATTGGCAGATCACGTGACCTCCAATGCTAACGACGGGACGCGGATGGAGGCCAAATAAGAGGGCAAAATGGCCAGTGTTGCTGCCACTTTAAGGAGAAAAATACTACGGAAAAATACCATTTATTTTTAAAATTACAAAAAAAATACTAGAAAAGGATTTAGAGTCACTAAAAAGATTCCAAAATGCAGCTAGTATTTTAACGATATTTTTTGTAATTTTAGAATTAAATGGTATTTTTTCGTAGTATTTTTCTCCTTAAAGTGGCAGCAACACTGGCCATTTTGCCCTCTTATTTGGCCTCCATGCGCGTCCCGTCGTCGTTAGCATAGGAGGTCACGTGATCTGCCAATCTAATACTTTAACTATGATATCTATGACTACAATCGATCAACAAATTGCGGAGTGAATAAGAATTTTTATTTTTTTTAGGGGATCAGTACAAAAACATCTCTTTTGAATATTGTACAAATATTGTACAAATATGGTACAAATATGTTCAACCGTTGACGAAAATTTACATTAGGATAATTTTGTGGATTGTCTAGAATTTCTAAGCAATAAATTATTGTGCAACTGTTGAACTTTTTAAAAGTGGTTAATTTTAATATATAGACGAAACCTTTTCGAATTTCACCTGAAAAAAATTCAGAACGTTGTTAAACAACTAAGAATTTTTTTTTTTAAATGAATTTAGCTGATTAACAGCTAATGTTTTTTTTTCTTCTATGACTTAGGATGTTTGTTTTTATCCTTTCCCTTCCACGATTCTATTGGTAGTTTCGGTTTCACTCTCATTGCGCGGTATAAACCGCAGATATTTAGTACAGTAAACTCCCGATTATCCGCCGCTTTGCGGATCATCCGCGGGCCACGATCCCCCCCCCCCCCCCTTTTTTTTTATCTCTGCAAAATATAACAAAACGCAAAGAAATGAAACTTATCTACGTTTCAAAACTTGTTGGAAGAATGCATTCCAAGACCAACGAACACATTCAACGAATGACGAATACATTTAAAGGACGAAGAATACATTATATAATCAACGAATGCATTAAAATAAGAAAACAAGTAGGTTTGTTACAGAATCTGTCACTTAAACCGCTTCCACACAACATTTGTGCTCAACAGGAAACAAACTATTGATACACCTCAGAAAGAAATTCGCCGAACAGAGCCTTTAGCTAGTTGTAATTAAACATTTAAACGATAAAATTAATTATTTTCATTAATCTTCTTTCTCAGATTTAATAATTAGACTTTATCGTTTGCTTAAAGTTCGAAGAATAATAATGTAATCTTTTTTAATAAATATCTTTGTGTCGCCACAATTTACCATTTACATTTCTTTCGAAAATTCAGTTATTTATCGTTTGTTAAATTAATTTACCGGTAGAGAAATATATAATTACTGCAATTGATGCTTTAAAAATAAAAGCGAAACTTTGCATATTTTTAATGCCAAGTTAGAATTCTCTATACATCTTTCTTCATACATATATAATAAACCATCAACAAAACTCTTTTGTGATATTACAACAATCCAAACTGAATTATATCGCATAAATAAATATACTTTCAAAAGTTTTTATTTTTATTTTAAAAAGTTTCTCGTAATGTTTAACGAAATGGCAACAGTGAAAATATTGAATAAAAATGGAATTTGCATGTTATTTCAATGTAGATTAACTTTTTAGTTATTTAAATTTTAAATAAACTTCTAGTTTAAATTTTTTAATGAAATTTGGAATGTAGCCTAATCTGATTTTTTGCTTCAAAATGACGTATCCCACTTGTCTGTGGGACTTGTGGTTCTTTCTGTGAAAGTGGGTGACAGACGGACGGACTGAACGATTATAATACCTTCCACTTTTTACGTTATAAACGTAGTGTGGAAGCTAAAAACAGACCGCGATTTTTTAATTGAACTGCTGTTTAACAGTATAGCGAAATGAGTGAGAAACGAAAAAAAAAATTGTCTTGCAATTCAAAACAATCTACAACTGACAACTACAACAATTTCATACCTGTTACGTTTTTTTTTCTTATAACTCTATGATAACTGTAATTTTCTTTTATAAAACCCAGATGCAATTTTGTGGATATTTCCTTTACTTTAGCGGATTATCCGCGAATTCGCTTATCCGCGGATGCCGCACCATCCAATTCCACGGATAATCTGGAGTTTACTGTATTTTGGATATTTTATATTTTAAGCGGATATTTCATATTTAGCGGATATTCTATATTTTGTATTTTTTTAGTATTGTAGGGACTACCATTATACATAGATGGCAGCACTATTTTGTAATCGTTGAGCAAAGGCTTAACCGATAGCATATTTTTATTATTAATTTCAAAATAACTAAATTCCAAATAATTATTGTTTATGTTAAATTTGAGTAAAAAACACAAGTAATATTTCTGCATTTTTATAACATTTTTTATTACAATATTTTTATTATGTAAACTTATTTTCTTAACTATGAAAGTTGATTTTGTAACTTGAAGAGTGTTTCTGGCAACAGTAGAAAAAATGTTCTTGAGAATAAAAAAAGCATGTTTCGTTAAAAAGATTGTTCTTAATGTCTTCAGAAAATTAATTAATCACGCAACCTAACTTTTAAATATAAAATAAATTAAATTATCATGAAGTAATATAATATACAAAAACCACCAATAAATGGCGACCTAACAGTATTTAGATCAAACTGATGAGTTGTTTAAGGTGAAGTTAAGGTTTAAGTTTAAGTTGAATTGGTGATTTTCCACACATTTATTTGAATCACTAAACATTTTATAGATCACGTTTCAGACATCATATGAAATATATTTCGTGAAAATAAATGCCATAATTAAAATCTTTTTTGAATTTAAGATCAAAACTAAAAAGAATATAAGTTAGCGCGTATTTAATAATTTGCCATGGCAGCTGAGTGAAGAGTTTATATCCAAACCAAAAAAGAACATGCAAGCAACTTTCTATGTTATGCTAAACTCCATTCGAAATGAAACTACTCCTTGTTTTTTTTTAGGTGGTGCATCTGGAAAAAACGTCTGAACATCTGCCCTTTTTTCTAAACAAATTGTAAGAAGCGATTGGTTTATCGATTGGTTAAGTCCATGAATCGGTTACGGGGGAGACCATTAATCACGTGATGAGATTTTGACGATCCAAATACAACAAAATGTCAAACTAGTTTCGTTATTTATTTGATATGAAAATTCATTTTAGTTTAGTTTGAATTATCGTCGCACTAGAGCTACACGAGAGCTATTGGCGACGAGCGTCGTAATTTAGAACCGCAGTCAAGTGACGAGCCGACACCTGAGTAGGCACCCAGCGCAACCGTTAAGGGCGACATCGTACGCAGCGTTGGGACTTTGGAGCGTATTTTAACGTGCATTCCCTCTACACGGGGTATTATTCGTCGGACATTTTTGGCTGCACGCGCCGTTTATAGGTCGGCAGTTATTTGGGCGATGCTCGGACCTGAACCTGGAAACTTTTGCATGCAAGGCGAACGCCTTAGCCGAATGGGCTCCCCAGCCCCGCTCAGCGGGCACAAAAGAAAACATCTCAAAAAGTTCGTTCGCGGCACCATGACACTATAGTTAAACTCATAGTTTCCTTGTACAGAAGCCACGGCCATGGGCGGAGCTATAAAACGTGAGGCGCAATCATGTGAAGAGGAAATTTCAGCCGTTTTATTTTGTCTTCCTCTGATTACTCCGCGCGTTTTATAGCTCCGCCCTTGGCCGTGGATTCTGTGCAAGGACACCGAGTTTAACTACAGACAACAATTTTTAAAAATTCCTCAGTACGTAATATTTTTTTTGCTTAAAATTTAATTTGAGTAAGTTTACACGATGTCGTGCCTAGTAATTTTTTTGGGGGGGGTCGGTCCAAAACAAATTATTGACATCCATGTAAGACAGACATTAACATCTAGGCCGTGTGGAATTTTTGTTCTGAAATTCGGATAATCGAAAAGTTGGAGTTCTACTGTAATTAAATTTATAAATTTTAGTAATAAAAACATCGAATGTCCAGTCTCACACACAACAACGGTACCGTTAAATTTCTTGGTACTTACTGTTTCTCCTACCAATCGTACTTAGTTTTATTAAAAGATATTTTAGCCAGAGGTGCCCCCCAGAGCTAACGACGCACCCCCCCCCCCCTCCAAAAAAAAACACGTTCTGGATTTTATGTGGACTACTGGAGTACCTAACCTTAGTAACCTATACACACATCTTTAGTTTACGATACAAGGAACCTGAAAGAGGAAAGAACATTTGGAATGAAATTTATAAAAGGAAATAGAACCTATTTTTAATTCTCCTTTAGCGGCTTTGTAACCAAGAACTTAGATCAAGGAAGTAACTTTAAAAAAAAAACAATAACTTAGTTTTTAATTTTTAAAAAAAGATTTTATCTATAAAATCTTTTGTTTTCAAAAAAATCAAAAACCATTAAGGGGACGCATTACACAAAACTTAGGGCTACTCAGAAAATAATTAAACATGCTCGAATGCTGCGATGTGAGGATATTGCAAAAAAGAAGGAATACTTAATATTGGGGGATGTTTATTGAAAATGATATAGTGGTTTGGCAAAATGTTTTTGAAATGGCTTCACTTTTCAAACCTGTTTTTGCATCAGTGGTTGGATTGGATTAGCATCACATTAGAGCTTCTATTTTCGAGTTCAGATCTTATTGCGCAAGTGCGAATTACGGCTGTATGAGCGTGAGTTGATCAATACACATCGGGTGAAGATGATACTCAGCAGAGGGTGTTCATTGTAGAAAGTTTTATTACAACAAAATTCGTGGGGGAAATGTGTCCAGTTGTTTGTTGAAGAATTTAAAAGGTGTAAAAGTACCAAAAAAAAAAAGAGTGCAATGCAACAATTAATTACGAAATTTCAGGATCAGTTTAACAGGATCTGTTTCGAGCAAGTCCAAATATATTTCGATCACCCGATTTTGTGTCTTGCAATTTGCAATCAATTTAGAATTCTTTTATTAACAAAAACGTCTGATTATCGAGGATAATGTCGAAATAATCATTTGTGGGAAGTTTTTTTAGTCGCCTTAAATAATCCCATAATAAACATCTTATGTGGTACTTCAAACGCACTTAAACTATCACTAAGCAATTCTTAATAAGCTTATAATATCTCAAAAAAATATACATATGCACTAAGGTATGCTTTAAATACGCTTTTCAATTAGCTAAGCCCTAAAATACGCACGTAAATAAAGCTCGAAAACGCACCTAAATTAGCCATCGAGCCGAATTTAAATAAGGACACAGTTTGCATTTTATAAAAACCCATAATACGCACCTAATTTAATTTTTTTATACACTAAATCCATCAAGCACCAAAATGATCGGCAACCTTAAAAAGGTTAAAATGTTAGTTTGAGAAATGTTGGTGATATTTCGAAACAAACCTTTTTTTGGGGGGTGGGGGGGAATCGGCTGGTTAGTAAGCGTGTATTTACGACTGTAAAAACAATAAAGTTAGGCTTACTATATTTTTTCAAACACAAAAAAAATTCCGAGGTGGTTTTTAGGTAAAAAAACGACTGTATTTAAATATTCCGAGAATAAGATCCTTAATTGATAACTAAACATTTGAAAGAAATAATCAAATACGGAATAATTCGTTATTCAAAGGACGTTAAAAAAGATATACCGAAAAAGTTGAAACATTGTGTTTAAATGCTAATTTATAAATATTTAACTCTCATTGCGATAACAGCTTATTTGTGAAATTTCACTACAATTAAAGGGTTTTTGGTAAAAATATATAATAATCAATAAAATATACACAAGGATAATGTTTTGTTTGATACATTTTGGTTTTCAAAAGTATTTTTAGGAATTTTAAAAGAGCGAAGGGCCACAAAAAAAAACCGTCAAAGGGCCTCATGCGGCCGGACGCATCTTGCTGATGGAAAATCTAAATAAACCCTTAAGCATTTCATAAAATAATCAGACATAACAAACCCCAAAAAAGTTAAATCGTAATAACTTAACTATATTAGATTTTGATAGCACTTAAATAAGTCATTAAAAAAACTTTTCTAAACATTAATACGCAGTTAAATAAATTCTATCAGCGTACCTAAATGAGCTCCTTAAAACTCGACTTGACATACATTAAAACGCACTTGAATAAATCCTCAACACGCAACGTAAACATCCATGAATACGCCCTTAATAAAAAGCCACAATAACTGCCTTAAATACGACCAAAATATACCCTAAATCTATGTATTAACAAGCAAAATACACGTTTATAAAGTTCTCAAATCACCTCCAAGTAAATTAGAAAAAATGAGTAATAATTAAGTTTACTACGCACTTTAATAAAACTCTAAAACTTCCTTGGTGCATATAAATATCCTTAAAGCAATTATTCGCCTAATACACAAAAATACCCCTTCCCGATTTACGCACCTAAATGAGCCTTCAATACGCACTGATGTATACGTCTAACACTTAATCGATTCTTAAGTAATCCCTGAACGCGAAACCTAACCTCAAATCTGCAATTAGCCCTTAACAAGCATCTAAATTACCATATATTACGCACCTAATAAATACTTAATACGAACCTCAAAAATTGCCTATATTGCCCCTTTAGATACTTAAAGCCCCTATACGCACCTAAATATATCCCTTACACCCATTTAAAGGCCCAAATGCATCTTTATATCAGCCTAAAAAAAATAAGATAACTTTAGATACGTTAAAAATAAATTATTTAATGCAAAGCTATATTAACCCATAATAGACATGGGATAAAAATATAACTTGTTACGCATCTCAATAAACACCAAATACGCACATAACTATTCCCTTAAAAAATGAAATGCACACCTAAAAACCTTAATGAGCACCTAAACTACCCCTTGACCTGCAAATAAATCAGTTCTTATATTCACCTAATGCTTTTAAAATGCGCCTAAACAAATCCGTTATACAATTTTACCTCTTTATACAGGGTGAAGCAAATAAAACCGGCCCCAACGTGGAGATAAGAATACGACAAAAATGTTGCTAAGTCAAAAACCAATACAAAAACAGGTTTGCTAACATGAAGCCATTGATCGCTTTAATATTAAGCCCAAACAAACACTTGGCGATTTATTTGCCGGCAACTACGCTATGGTTTGAAAAGCTAGTTGAAATGAAATATAAACAAGGTTTGTAGAGCTGATCAAAAAAATTCCCACTAGTGATTATTTCGGTTGTTATTTATCGTAAATAATCGGACCTTTTTGTTTTTGTTAATGAAAAACATTCTAAATTGATTGCAAGACCCAGAATCTGGTGTTCAGACCCGTTTCGGAATGTTTTTGAACTTGTTGTCGTTGACAGCAGATCCTGGCTGACGCCATTTCGTATCTGATCGTTGCCTAGTACTCTTTTTGGCACTTTTACACCTTAAAATTCTTTAGCAAACAACTGTCCACATTTGTAGAGTCAATGATTAACGAACTCTTTAGTTTTTTCACACTAACATATTTATTTTTGCAGTACAGTTAAAAGATTAAAGTTCTTTTTTTTTAAATATAAACTTTTAAAATTTTGTATGTCGGTATTCTTAAACTGTGAGCCACTAGGTGGGTGAGCCAAAAGGTGGGGCGCCCTAATCATTTGAAATTCTAAATTATTTCTTACAGTAAAATAGAAATGTGTGTGTTTTGTAAATTCTTTTAAAAATAGTTCATGAGTAGCTCTAATGTGATGCTAATCCAATCCAATCAATGCAAAAACAGGTTTGTCAAGTGAAACCATTGCACGCTTGAATAATCTTTTATTTCCACTTGAAAGCTTTAAGGCGGCTTCAAGAGTTTTTCTCGCCAAACATTTCAGCGTATTCCTATCTCTAGACCGGGGCCGGTTTTATTTGCCTCACCCTGTACAGTGTACATTAGATAAAACGCCCTCAATACACATTTATTAGTCCGAACAAAACTTATATTCCAATCTCTACAAAATAAAATACACAAGTCACAAAAAGCAATTTTATTATCCGCTGTTTCTAATATTTTATAGGACAATATTAGAAACGTTAGAAAATGTTTCACTTACCAATATGATAGCAATCCATTTCGGAAGTAGTTGAAAACATGCCAACACTGAAATAAAACATCAAAACTTTAATAAATACGATTTTGATATGCACTTTGATACTTAAAATGTACTTAAATAGACCCTCATGAAGTCGGCCTTGAATCCACACCAAAAATATGCTTCAATACGCAATAAAATCCCCCGCCTTAATATAACCTTAAACTTAGCTAAGGTAGCTCTCTTAATATTCACCTAAATAAAAGAAGTTAGTCCTTAAAACTCACTTAAAATGTCACTAAGCTCGTTAATAAATTCTTAAGAGGCATATAAATAATACCTTAATCCTCACAACTAAATATCTTAATCCGTACTAAAGTAAACCCTAAATAAGCTTTTAAACCTAATGCTCTTAAAATGCACCCAAGCCCTAAAATACGTACGTAAATAAAGTTCTAAAATGTTCTCTAAATTATCCTCTTATACGCACTTAATAAAGCTGAATTTGAAGAAACAATCAGTTTGCACTCTTAAACATATTAAACGCAATCAAATGGGCACATATGCTACTCAATTAGCATTTGATGCGCACCAAAATTGTTCCTAAAATACACCTTAATAAACTTAAATGTGCGCATAAAATAAACCCTAAGTGTTTCCTTAAATTGATTGAATACGCTTTTACAATAACATGCCTTTAGGAAATAATGCTTTGTTAAATAAGCTTTTAATGCACGTATTTATTCAACAATATTTCATTAAAAAAGCCGCACAAAAAAAATTCCCAACGTCAGCATGACTTATCCCGTAATAAGCATATAAATTAACAAAACACCTTTAACTTATCTCATTTAGAACTTAACACACACATCTAAGTTGGCCATTAAAGCGCACCAAAATTTGCTAATAATTCACAACAAGCCTTAAATACTTTCTTTAATAAACATACGAAGTTAAATAAACCGCTAATAGGCCTTTAGGCACATTCAATTAAACAATTAAACCTCGTATGACAAGTAATCCCACAATGAGTGCGTATAATGAACTCTGAATTCGCACTCAAACCCATAATACTCGCATAACAAACCTCATAATAAACTAATAAGTTAAACTGCAATACAAAACTTAGATTTTGATATACGCAGTCCTTAAAAATACCCTTATAAACCTTAACACGCAGTTAAATACTCATTTTAATAAACCCCACTAACGCACCTAAATGAACCTTGAAACTCTTTTACACGCACGTAAACTTTCAATTTGCAATAAAATAATCCCTGAATACACCCTTGAATAATCCATTAATACGCACATACTTCGAAGTTAGCTCAAACGAGGTATAGTAAACCTTACTACGTTATAAGCCCTAAACTAATGCCCTTAAAACACTTAAATCATTTTACACTTTTAAACAAGCACGAAGAATGTAAATTATTACCTTATAAGTCCTCAAGTAATTACTTAACACGAACGTTAATAAACTCAAATCGAGAATTAGCCCTTAATAAGCACCAAACACCTATTAAAAGAAACAAATGTACTTTTATATTGGCTTATAATAGAATTATTTCCATAACGTATCTAAAGTTGAATCAATGCGATATTACATTAGCCCGTAATAGGTATCTAAATGTAACTTCTTCAGCATTTCCAATTAACAAATACGCACACAACTATCCCTTAACCCTTTCAGTCCCAGTGATGCCATTTGGCATTATCATTTTTCTGATCATAATTTTAAAAAAAATAAGAGGGCTGACATCTATTGATTAATAAAAAATATTTTCTAATCGAAAAAAGTTTGAAGAAACGAATGATGTGCTTTTTGATATCATAAATGGCTATAGACGAACAGAACTTTTTTTCTAAAATGATGCCAAATTGCTCTTTGGACGGAAAGGGTTAAAATGAAAATGCACGCCAAAATAAAAGGCCTTAACACTCAACCCTTAACACTCACAAAAGAATCGGTTATATTCACCTAAAGCCTTTAAACTGCAACTAAAAAAAAATCCTTTATACACATTAACTTCATTTTATTATAAAAAGAAGCCCTTAATGCACATTATTAGAAGCCTTCAAAACGCACATTTATTAGCCCTAACAAAAACTTCCAATCTCTACAAAATAAAATACAAGTCACAAAAAGCAATTTTATTATCACTTGTTTCTAATATTTTATAGGATAATATTAGAAACGTTAGAAAATGTTTTACGTACCATTATTACAGCCAGCCATTATGGAAGCGGTAGAAAACATTCCAACTGAAATAAAACATCAAAAGTTCGATTAAAAAAAAGAACTTGACACGCACCTTACTTGAAACTAAAAGTGTACTTAAATGCTCACTCAAGAAGTCCTGAGAACGACTTATATTATCACCATAGATATCATAGTTAAAGAATAAGATGGGCAGATCACGTGACCTCCAATGCTAACGTCGGGACGCGCATGGAGGCCAAATAGGCAAATTGACCCGTGTTGCTGCCACTTTAAGGAGAAAAATACTACGAAAAAATACCATTTAATTCTAAAATTACAACAACAAAAAAAATATCGTAAAAATACTAGCTGAATTTTTTAATCTCTTTAGTGACTTTAAATCCCTTTCTAGTATTTTTTTTTTTTGTAATTTTAGAATTAAATGGTATTTTTTCGTTGTATTTTTCTTCTTAAAGTGGCAGCAACACTGGCCATTTTGCCCCCTTATTTGGCCTCCATGCGCGTCCCGTCGTTAGCATTAGAGGTCACGTGATCTACCCATCTAATACTTTAACTATGATATCTATGATTATCACTAATCGGCCCCCCAAATAAGCCCTTAATGCGCAGCTGGTCACGCCCATAATGCACTCCTAAATAGACCATTATTACGCAACTAAATTTGCCTTGAACCCACACAAAATAAACTTCAAAGCGCAATGAAATCTCACAAAATGTCATTAATATAACCCTTAAATATCTTTAATAGCCATATTAATAATACCTTAATGCTCAACTAATTCTAACACAGTTAAGTAACGTTAAATATGCTTTTAAATGAGACCTAAATTACGCGCATAAATAAAGTTCTACAACGTTCATAAAGTAAGCTTTAGAGCACACCAAATACAGCCATAAAGCCAAATTTAAATAAAACACTCAGCTTGCACTTTTAAAAACTATAATAATCAAATCTATAATAATAAAAATAAAGTTACGTATATATGTATGTATATTCCGTATAGACTCTTAAACTAGACATCTGTTTGACTCGTAACTTGGCACAAATGTGTAGTTCAACCTTAGATTATGATATTTGAACTTTCAGGTTTCAAAATAATCTATTTTTGGAGAAAATTAGAATTTTCTGAAAAAACTACACCACTTTCACTCAAATCCGAACATTGTTTTCCTTTCATGTTGCCATCGAAAAATTACTTTTACGAAAATAATTAAATTGGAAAATGTTTATTTTATTCTGTTGCCATTACCTTCAGAAACTAAATTCATTATTTGAAAAATAATTGACATGTTTCAAGTGACGTAATTCCGCCAGTCACCATTCCCGGATTTTATTGTGGGTTTATTTGATGATTTTTTCATTGATTTTTCTGTTGACTGTGTGGTGAATCTTATTTAATTTAACTTCTATTAACTTTCTTTGTTTCGGCACCCCATTTTGGGAAGTAAAACTTTTGCACACGGTACTTCTCTTTGCACCCGAATCCTTCAAAATTGCGAACTAAAACTAAACTTCTGTCAATCAAATTTCTCACCCAATAGTATAAATTCTTATATTTTCTTTTAACCAATCCCTCCATCATAAAGGCGGGACAAATTCATTCCCAGTGAGATTCGAACCGAACGAGACATCACTTTTGCTCCTACTCTCAAGCCAAAAGGACCTGTGATGGCCTGAACCACAATATTCTTTATTCCTTATTATTATGTAGTTTGTGCTGTGATTAGTTTAATTAAATGTCCTTAAAAACCTTCTGATAATTCACCATTCTTCTCAACAACCACACCGGTCACCACGCCTCAACTGCATGTATGCATATTTAAGCAATAAATGTATAGTTAAGCTATTACTGAACCATGATGGTTGATAAAGGCCATCGCACTAGAGCTGCATATTAGGGCTTTATGTCTAATTTTCGCCAAATACGTTGCCAAACTCGCCAAATTATTAACTAAAACGCGCCAAATGGGCAAAATGTTTTTATAAATAATTTATAAGCTGGTCGGTTGTTCGAAGGTCATTGTGCTAGAGCTGTATAATGGGTGTGTTTGTAGCTATATCTATTTTCTCGCCAAAATATTTCCCAAAACGCGCCAAATGAGCTAAAAGGTTTTATGTATTTATGAGGGAATTGTGATGACATTTATGAGTGCATTTTATAGCGTATTTTTCATTTTGGAATTTTAAGGCAATGAAACGGGATTTTATACTTTATAACGAGTGGGAACAATAACATAAGCTTATGATCCTATAATAGGTTATATGGTACATATACTAGGATCGTTTTGATATTTTTTTTTAATCCGGATATTCATTTGCTAGTTGGCACATAATACGCAAGTAAATTAGCATTTAATACGCATTAAAATTAGTCAAAAAGCAACTTCATAAAGTAAAATACGCACATAAAATAAACCATCATATGTTTCTTTAAAATACATGAATACGAATTTCCAATAACAACCCCTAGGCAAATAACACTTAAATTACTACTAATATGAACGCAAGCAATTAACAAATCAAATCGCACTTAAAAGAAATTCTTAATTATGCCATTAAATAAGTCGCCATACGCACAAAAAAAATTCCCTTCCCTGCATATCCCCAATATTATAATAAGCCACTTTAAGTATTAAAACAATAAAACTTTCAGTCAAGATACTGCAGCTGCCCTGCCAACGACAGAATAGGCACCGATAAACCTTTACTGCGAAATTCTATTTGTCCGTAATATGCACATAAATTAGTTCACAAAACGCACCTAAATAAAACCTAATCTGCACTTAATAAAATCGAGAGTACGCCCTTAAAACAAGTCCTGGATATTTCCTTTTTTAAAAACTGAAGGAGAACATTAAAAATAAGAATTATTAAGCACCAACTTCAACCTTAATATGGCCCTACAATTCAATATTAAGCACTTCAAAAACGTTTGCGTTAACCCACAGACCTTAACAAAACATTTAATGAGTATTTTATTAAGAAATAAACCAAACTTAAAAACCCTTGATGCGCACTTAAATAGCTCTTAATAATAACTTCGATATCCCATATATACGCACAGTAATAAGCCCCGCTAACGCTCCTAAATTAGCCTTTAAACTTGCTTTAAAATAAACATAACATGCAATTACATAAAATATTGATTCGCATTCATAAAATAACTAACCTTATACGCCGAATGTGCGAATACCTTGAATACGTGAGTTGAGTTATCGTTGCACTAGAGCTACACGAGGGCTATTAGCCACGAACGTCATATAAAACCACATTCAAGTGACGAGACGACACCCGAGTCGGCACCCAACGAAGGTTTTGGGAGCAAAATCGTAAACAGCTTCGGGACGTTGAAGATTTAATGAGCACTCCCTCTACATGGGGTATTAATCGTCGGACCTAATCGTCTGCAAAGACCATTTATAAGTCTGCAGTTATTTTGACAATACCCCAAAGACCCGAAATTGCAAACAGTTTGCAAATCCGTATTAGTTAAACCGCTCTTAAAATCCCTAATACGGACCTACCTTTACTTTATAAAAATTTAAAGTACCAAATGCGCCTTTAGTTTAGTTTGAATTATCGTCGCACTAGAGCTACAGAAGGGCTATTGGCGACGGGCTTCAGTATTTTAGAACCACAGTCAAGTGACTAGCCGACACCCGAGTAAGCACCTAACACAACCGTTAAGGGCGACATCGTTCGCAGCGTTAGGACTTAAGGGATAAGGAAGGATATTTAACGTGCACTCCCTCTATACGGGGTATTATTTGTCGGACATTTTTGGCTGCACGGACCGTTTATAGGTCGGCGGTTATTTTGCCCGGACCCGAGACCTTTCGCATGCTAGGCGTATGCCTAACCGACTGGGCTCCCCCCCCCCAAATGCGCCTTTATATAAGCTTATAATACAATTACAAATTTATTTTTTTAAGTGTACCTAAAGTAGATCGAATACGAAATTACATTAAGTACTTAAATATTATACGCATCTCAATGAAAACGGCAAGAAATGGAAAATGACGCACGTTAAGTTTGTTCGTGACTTTCTTATACACGTTTTAACTTATGTCTCCATACAAAAAATAAATCATTTAAAAGATTTTTTTTATTTAAGTTAATACATTTTGAAAGAAGTACTTAACTTTTCAGTACTAAAAATTTCGCTTTTTTTTAGAAGCTTTTATACAAGAGTCTACGCTATTTTGTTTAGCCGTGATTCATGAACCAGTATAACTGTTTTGGATAGTTATATTTATACTAGCAAAAAATACCCGTTCTTCGCACTTTTATAGTTTGTTTTTAGTACTATTTGTTCAAGAACTGTGCATGGATTTTAAAATGTGAGCTACAGTTAAAAAGTAACATACTGAGAATCTCAAAAAATTACAAATTATCGAATTCAACATTTTCCATAACTATTTTATTCCATACATAGTTTATGCACCATTCATATAAGAACACAGGTTAAAAATTTCAAAATTCTAACTTGATTAGCAAAAAAGCCTTAGGGATTTATTAAACACAAGAATTGAAAAACGCGAAACAGAGAAAAAAAAAGGTTGGAAGTAGACGAAATACGTATTCAAACTTATAGGAATGACTCCAGAAAAGATTTAATACCTTTTTTCTACAACAGATATCATTATGAAAGTTTCAGTAAATGTTCAGAAAAATATTGTAAATAATTAGTAAAAACTGAAAAATCTATATTTTGATCAATTTTTGAGTACCGTATCCCCTTAAATAAGCTTGAGAGACAGATAAATACCTTAATTCCCAACTACTTTGCTTAATACACACTAAAGCAAGCCCTAATATACGTTCGTTAATAAAGCTCTAAAAAGTTCATTTTATTAGCCTTTAATACGAACCTAATGTAGCCATATAGGCGTATTTAAAGAAACACCCAGTTTGATTTTTTCAACCTATTGAACGCAATCAAATTAGCACATATTAACGCTACTTAATTAGCATTTAAACACGATAATTATTCCTAAAAACTACCTTAACAAACTTAAATACGCTCCAATAAAATAAACCCCAAGCTTTTTCATACGCAAGCACAAAAATTCCCAATGTAATAAACATGAATTATCCCGTAATACGCACGCATATTAACTTTTAAATGCACCATTTAATATAAAAGGCAAGACCCTGACTTTTACTGCTGCCATCTAGGATTTGAAATCACTACTAAACAGTACCTTGCGAAAAGTTTGATATTATTGATGGACAGCGTAATGAAATGCATAAGGCAATGAGCTTGTTTTAACACTTTGTCAAAGGAAACAAAACCACTAATGAAATCGCAGTATGGAGAGCGTAACATCAATATTCCCATTAAATCCGCCCAACTAATCTTTTAAGGTTAAAGAGTTTACACACTACGGTTTAAAATGTCCGCGTGCTGCCTCACCATAGCTCTTTTACGTGATTTACGGTTATTAAATCGAAATAAAATCGTATTTCTTTACAAAAAGGTTCCGTTTTGACCACACTACAATTGAAGAGCTTAGTGGAAGAACGTGCTAAGTGACATTTTTGAAAAAATTGAGATTTTCGTGTTAATGAACAGACTGTTCCATCCTTCAAACGGAACAAGATTCTCCTCTTTCATAAATTTTAATTTAAGTATACTTTTTACCTTCTGTAAGTGCCGTTTTTAACGTATCTAAAGGAAAGCGAAAAACTTTAAAGCTAATTTTCTCAGTTTCACCTTTTTGTCACTTAGCACGTTCTTCCACTAAGCTCTTCAATTAACAAAACATAACGTAAACATAACACAAAAAAATTATTCATACAAAAATAGCCCTTATTAAGCAATTAATGTGTCCCTTATACGAGGCCGAAATCAACCTTTTGAAAAACCACTAATTCAAATCTCATTTAGGCTGAAATTTAACTGAAACGCTTCGAATTCGCACAAGATTGACCTGCGAATACGATCGGTTTAAGCTCCGCCCTGCGAACGCTATCAAAAAACCGTATTTAACTTCCCAAACCACGCGAATTCGTGCTCAAGGGCGTGTCATTCGAGCCATTCGACAAGAATACTACACCTGCCTCTTTTTACGTGAAGTTGACCAATGAAATAATTCGAAAATCACTGGAAATATAGAGATGGCCCAATCCCCTTCTTTTAAAGATTCATCCAAAGCGTTTACGTTCTTTTTAATGAATCGTTCAAAAAAACGAATATTTTGATTCGTTCTTTTTTGGCCAAGCGAGTTGGAACGATTCGTTGTCCAAACGATACATGGTAATACACTTCTTATTAGGCAAATCTATTGGGTTTCCCCTCACAGCTTAATAAGTTTCCGGTCGGGGTTTCTTTTTTTCTTGTAAAAATAATATGGTATTTGACATTTTTCGCCGATATTGAGTGCCAAAGCAGTAAACAAACAGTTCGCACGCGATCGCTCGAATGGCCTGAAACCAATCGTGGCTTGACGTCATTCGCGCGTGAAGGATTTGTTTCAGTTCAATTTGGAAACGAGCAAAATCTTCGAATCTCCACCCATTCGCAGGCGAATCGTTCGCGTTGCGTTTCATTTAAATTTCGGCCTTAGTCTATTACCCACCGTTCTAGTCAACTACCGCTACCGTAGGAATAGAACCGCGCGCAAAAATCCTAGTTACCTCGTCTGGTAAGTTTGTTGCGTTTTATAGAAGAGTTTTGGCAAAAATTTAAATATAATTAAGGGTTGCTATAACAATTTGAAAAACATGGTTGGATCACAGAACGTTTGCACTACAGCGTATCTTGAGAATACCTAGCAAACACCCACCAACTCACCGGATTTAACTTCGGCGATCGATTTTCAAATACTCACTTAGGTTCCGTTTCGTATGTGGACAATTCTACCATAATTTTTAATTTTATGTCCCTTGGGCATAACTTTAAAAAAATTAATATTTCTTTTCATTTCTTTCTTATTATACTAATAGACTGGTCCTTATATAATTGCTAAACGGAATTTTAAAGCAAAGAAACTCTAAAAAAAATTTTAGGACACAAAACAATGCAGAAATTACCTTACCTTCCCATGTCCCGAATGTTAATTTTTTAGTTTAGGGCTCAAACTAACACATTTAAGAGCTAAAAATTACATTCATTTGGATCTTAACAAATTTCTTCCATAAAATTTTGGCTTTTAATAATTATAATGTGTATTTCTCTTCTAACTTTGTCCCCGGGTTTTGGTACATTCACTGACCTTATTACTAAAGTGGCGAAGAGAGGCACTGGATGGATCTACAGTGTTTCTGAAAACTGTATTGCAGAAAACTCACATTTCAGTTAGTAGCCGCATTTTTTTGCTATACTTCACCAATAAGCCCAAAAGTTAAAAACCCCAGTAAAACCAGCTGCGTGACTTTATTACTTTCCTTAGAATCCCCCATGGTTAAGGTTAATTTTTGCTTAATAATTGGAAATTTTTTCTATAAATATGTTTAAGTGGAGAATAAGGAGTAAAAAAATCCATTTTTATTAAACTGGAGTTAGTTTCAACACAAAAAAGACCGAAAAACATCGTGAATTTCCTCACCGTCCGTTTTTTACCTTCCGTTCCTAACCGTCACAATGATCTATGTTTGGAAAACCGAAACCTGTTTTAAGACTAACCGGTTTGCTCGTCACTTCGGTTTCATTGAAAATTTGTTATATTCATAAGGCCAGTTTAAACCGGTTTCTTTGAATCCGTTTTTTTTTTTAAAAACTGCCATCCCTAATTTTTTTTGTAAAAAAATTCAAATGAGCCTTCTGAACTTTTTTTTGTAATTCTAGAACCCTTATAAACCTTTTTACAAATATTTAAAGTGATTTTGAAAATATAAATTTCACAAGTTTTTTATACCTGAAATTAAAAATCATGGTAGAACTGCCCACGTACCAATTGTCTAATTTTCGAAAGGAAAACATTCAACTTTCTCTTGGCACCCGGAATCCGGTTTAGTTTATTTTAGTTTGAATTATCGTCGCACTAGAGCTACACGAGGGCTATTATGCCGACGGGCGTCATAATTTGGAACCACAGTCAAGTGACGAGCCGACACCTGAGTAGGCACCCAACAAAACCGTTAAGGACGACGGCGTATGCAGAGTTGGTATTTTTTGAAGCATATACGCGCACTCCATCTACATGGGGTATTATTGGACACATTTTTGGTTGAACTGGCTGCTTATAATTAGGCGGTTATTTCGGCGAAGCCAGGAGCCGAACCTGGGCCCTTTCACATGCAAGGCGAATGCCTCAACCCCCGGAATCCGGAAAATTATTTTAATTGGCCAATATTGGCAAATAATCTCTCATTAAGCACCTAAACACGTCCATATTGTATTCCAAAACAGACCATTATTACACATCTAACTTCAATTACTTTACCAGCGTTAGAAATTGGATGCAAAAATTAAGGAGCAATTAGTTGCACACACACCTATATAGAGCGAGAGCCCAGGGCCCCCGGACCTAAGTTATTTTCTAAAGGATGAAATGTTTAGGATTAGGTTCGGTTTTCATTTACTTTTAGTATATGCATACCCGCTAGAAGGAACCGACGGCCAATTTACAGGTATCGGGTGCAAAAAGTAGGTAAATTATAAGTTAAGTCATTTTCTAAAAGTTGATTTTTACTTATGTTTTAGAAAATAATGTTAAAAATTAATAATAAATTTCCCAGACACTTTCCGTCGGCCGAAACTTTTCCCAGACGCTTTAAACGTCTTTATCAAGTTCAGACTTTGTCCCACGCATCTGGCGGCGTGAGATGGCGCTACAACCGTGCTCGGACGACAAAAAGGGGAAGTTAAGCAAAAAAGAACTATGTGTGTATTGGAGATGTGGTTGGTTGGTCAATTGACATATATATTCCGGTTCGTGTGCTTGATCATTGGAGATGTGAAAATGTTGTAAGCTAAAGACACCTATGGTTTTTTGTTTACTAATTTATTTTCTAATTAAACAAAAAATTAATTAAATAGAAACGATATTCTTTCTTCGTTTTTATTGCTTATCGACTCAGTTTTATTTCTGTCCCCATAAAAACACGAACCCATAGCTGTCTTTAGCTTACAACATTTTCACATCTCCAATGATCAAGCACACAAACCGGAATATATATGTCAATTAACCAACCAACCACATCTCCAATACACACATAGTTCTTTTTTGCTTAACTTCCCCTTCTTGTCGTCCGAGCACGATTGTAGCGCCATCTCACGCCGCCAGATGCGTGGGACAAAGTCTGAACTTGATAAAGACGTTTAAAGCGTCTGGGAAAAGTTTCGGCCGACGGAAAGTGTCTGAAAATTTATTATTAACTTTTAACATTATTTTCTAAAACATACGTAAAAATCAGCCTTTAGAAAATGACTTAACTTATAGAACTAATAGAACTATTTATACGGTCTAATAGAACTATTGGAATCTCAGGAAAGCTGAAGTTCATTTTACGATAATTGGAGTATCTAATTTTATATCTTCGGAGTTGCAATTTACGGATAACATTATATAGAGAATTTTGACGAATTTAAGATCGTTGGTGATTTGCTATTTTATGATGATTATTTTTTGAAGGATCTTTGGAAATCACTTTAAAAAGTTGATAGGGACATATAGAAAACTAGTCTCGAATACTGCGACTAAATTAATTATGAAGTCGCAAACTTGTTAGATTTGGTCGCATTTTGCGACTAACGACCGTGAATTTCGAGCCCTATACTTTACCTTAATTAACTCTCCACAATCTTAACTAATTATCCTTTAAATAATCACGAAATTCCCCAATATGCTTTGAAATATCCCCTGCAATGCGTATTGAAGTAATGCTCTAAAACAGCGGTTCCAAGTGGGCGATTTGTGTTATCAAGGGGGCAAAAAATACTTGAGGGGCGATGACTATTCAAAGGGGGGAAATTAAAATGATGTACCTTTGTACCGTACGACCATTCTCCAACCATAACCAAACCAGCCAATTTTTACATTCAACTCTCTTAAATTTTCTAGAAACCAGTTAAAATATCTTAATTATTTTACTTTTGTTCTTTAAAAATATGTGTTTTATGTTTTTTCTATTTTATTTAAAAGTGACCGGATAAAGCTTCTTTGGTTGTGTTTATAAACGGTAGTAAGTGTTATAAAACTGTTTTATAGTTACACTTTAACTCAAATTATGATTAGACATAACATGAAAATAAAAAGGTTGCGATGGATGTTGATCAACCTAAAATACGAGGCGATGGTCCAGAAAAGGTTGGGAACCACTACTCTTAAACGTACCTTAATTTGACATCAAGCCGAATTTAAATAAACACGGGGTTTGCATTCTTACCTATAACACGCAACGAATTTAGTTTTTGATGCACACTTAAGTTGGCTTTGAAAGCGCACCTAAATAAATTTAAGTACGCACATAAAATTAAGCACTAAAACAAAGTTTCAAAAATTTCCTGCGACTTTGATGAAAGTACTCAATTCTGAATGATTTCCACGTGCTAAAAACGAATATCATCTTAACAAATGTTTGCTAGCTCTAGTTTTTGAGTTACGGTCGTCTATTTCATTACATAGGATACGGCGAAATGAATCTGCGCACCAAACACAAAATAAATTACAGTCAATTTTGTTTACAGAAACAATCCGAATTTTTGACCATACAGGCTTTATTCGATAATATCAACATAAAGGTGTGAGGAGATGATAAGTTTCAAAGTTTTTGCACCCATATTAGCAGCTTAATAAATACCCCTTCGTAAGTAGAATCGTCCTCAAGTCAAAAGGTGCAAAAAAACATAAATTATATGCATTTCGTCCATGGTTGTTTTTAGAAGCTGCAGCATGTTTAGCAGACGCACGGCTATTATCCTCATTAAAACTATAAAAAAAATCGGAGACTTTGGAGCAAGGAGTCCTTTGTCAGGTTGGGCTGGACGCAGAGTAGAAGTAATGTTAAGCTATTTAACTTTAGGGGACGTACATAAATTACGTCATGCAAAATTTTGACTTTTTTTGACCCCTCCCTCCCATGTCACTCTGCGTCACGTTTGATCAAAACTCTCCCCTAAAATTACGTAACGTTGTTGAACCCCTGTTCCCTTAAAGAAAAAGTTAATTTTAATATTTCCCTTTGTTTCTGAAATTTGAAAAAAAAATGTATATTTTTATATTTAAAAAAAATTAATTAAAAAAAATTAATTTAAAATGAATTAAATTTTTTCTCAAAAATTTTATGTAACAGATTTTCTTTGCAAAATTGGAAATTTTCGAATCGTTACGTCACGCAAGCGATTACCTATTACCCCGATTATTTTTTAGCCTACATTTCTTTTTTTAATTCGAAAGAATTAAAAAAATGAAAAAGTAGGTATTGACATGCGGTCGATGTCCGTCTGTCTGTCCGTACCCCCCTTCCAAAATCGGTTCTATCGATCGGATCTTAAAAATTCTTTTTTATTAGAAAGCTATGACCTCAGATACCCAACTTTCATACTTTTTGTCCGTCTGTCTGTACGTCCGGACGGACATAAATCTACTATCTGTCGGCGAATTTCCCATTGAATTAGCATTGAAATTGAATTTTGAGTCATTTAAATCACTGTTGCCAAATCAACAATGGCATGAGAAACTTTAAACATATTTGAAGCAAAATAATATTTTCATGAATCAGTTTGGAATGACGTCATAAAATGTAGCACAATTTGATTCTTTGATTGTTCATTAATTATCTAACAAGAAAGCGGCAAGGCATACTTTTGCATACAATTATGCTTAGTGTTAATTTACATTTCTTATTTTTTTAATGCAGTTTGGAGTTTCATTACTTTTGTTATTAATAAATATTTAATTATTCTTCGAACTACAAAAAATCGCGAGCAGACGATAAATAATATTTAATTAATTTGCGAAAAAATATTAAGGAAAATAGTTGATTTTGGCTTTTAGAAGTTTAAATTATTAGCTGGATGCTGTGTTTCGATTTTTTTTCTTCTAATATGTATAAATCTAGTGTAGAAACGGTTGTTGATGATATTTACTGTTAGAAACCTAGTTTTTTCCCGATTAGAACTTCACTAAGTATTTAAGTAACAGGAAAGTAGGCTATTTTAGTTCTTTATGAACTTCTTGTTTTTTACCTAATTTAACTGATGTTTACAAATGGTAAGAAATGAAGATATTGCTACAATGTCTCATACCAGTAAAAACAATAACTATTCTAGATCTGATGAATATTTCTGAGAAATGTCGATTGTCTCTACGTATAGCGTATGTACAGCTGTGGACAAAAAAAAAAGTAAACGGATTATTTCGGCCGTTAGTCATCATAAGGAATCGGACCTTTTTGACTATGTGAATAAATAACATTCCGAGTTAATTGCATGTCACAAAATTTTCATAAGGGGCCGTCCTCATATTAAAATTGTTACGAACTTTAAAATTTCCAATAGCAACACCCAATTTTAATAACTTAGAAATGTTAAGCACCCTCGAAAACCCCTAAATCTAAGTTTTTGTTACATTTGGATGAATATTTCGCGAGTTATTTAATCGAATCACTTGATGTCCTTTGGGGGACCATCTCTAAAATAACAAGCGTAGTCTATAGGTTCGTCCGAGGGGAAAAGCGAAATATTGAAATATAAGGTAGAATATGTTGAGGAGCCCTGCAAGGGATCAAAAGTTAATGGTGATGAAGTCTAATTTTTTTTTCCTTTTTGCAAGTTTATTTCAACTGTATAGTTAACATTTTAAGTTTATTTATTAAAGTTTAAATTTTAAATTTTTTTGTGTATGTCAAGGATTTCTATACTGGGCGCCATTGAGTAACGAGACAACAATATTTATTTTTTTATGAGAGCCACGATATGTTTTAAGTTTAGGTATATGTTTTGTTGGTAAACTTGTTTATAAAGATACAATTTTTTTAATTTTTATTTATTTATTATTGAATATTAATCATTCGTTGGCATGCTGAAAGTTGTAGTTAAGTTTTAGTTTACATAATTGAGAGAAACGGACGTGTGATTTAGTTTTTTTTTAAAGAATGTTTTCTGATCCATAATTTATTAAAAATTCAAACTTAATTTAATTCTAATCAAAAATAAAAATATTAATTTGAATTTTTGAATTAAGAATGAAAGAATAAACTATACATTATCTTTAAAAAAGTAAATAATTATTGGTACGTATTTTTCAATTATTTTACTAGTTATTAACAGATGTTATCTTATGAATTGGATTCAAAGATTTTTATATCTAACTGCATAGTATTTTATAATATATTCATGACGAACATTTTTAAACACTTTCAGCGCGTTCAAAATAGACGAGCAGACGATAATAGTTTGAAATCCTAAAAATAGTTTGTTACTGTAAAATAAAAATCTTCATTTTGTAATTTTAAAAAAATAAAGCATGGAAATGCAACACAAGCCTATAGTTATGTTTTTAAAAATATTCTGAGCACTTACCATAGTTGATTATTATTTAAAATAAAAAGCCTTGCATCTGTATAATTATATTCAAGAGTTCGCCTCTTATAGTTGGGTTAATTACAAAGATTCTTACCAATCCTCCATTAAAAAATGTTCGGTGATGAAGTTTAAAAATATATAAGTGATTTAAAAAAGAAAGAAAATAGCGCGTGCGCATACACGCGCTATTTAGAAAATATTAATTTATTGTGAGTTCATTTTTAAGCAATCCTATGTGACGTTAAATAACAAATATACTTTCTTACTAAAAAAAATAAAAATTATAAACATTTGTTTAAATATACGAAATAAATTGACTTTAGCACAAGACACTGAAAAAATATTATTTTAAAAAATGGCTCTCAGTTCTGTGGAACATGCCGAGTCTGCAAAGTCTTGACCGCCAATATTGCAGCCCCATTGGAAAAAATTGGAGATGCATGCATTGAAACTTAATAAAAACATTTTAAATGATGACTAGAAATTTTTTTTCGGATACAGGCCCAAATACATTAGTTCATGTGTGTATATGATTTGCCTGAAGCAAAAATCTAATGTAAATACAAAACGAAAATTTTTAATATTTAATTTCGTAGAACTTATATTGAATTTCCTCAAAGTTGTCCAGTAGATTTTTCTTAAAAATACCGCGCATCGCTTTCATGTTTAAATAAAAGATGAATAAAGCAGAGCTAGATGAATAAATCTTTTTTATTGAACATCGATTTTAAAACAATATTTACGAGTAAAGAGTAAAAAGAATAAATAAAAGCGAATAATAGATTAAATATTAGAAGGCCTACTACTATTAAAAAGTAATCAATTTAAACATTCGAGAGATGACTATGAAAATGATAGATATTAAGATTATAATTCGATAGTTTATATTTTGCTTAAAATATAATAAATACTTCGGTTAACTTTACTTATTCCAAATACAGATTTAACTTATGTTCACTCAGAGCTTTTCCGGCACTTCGGCAGTTAAATATATATCAATATTTAATAGCCCTCGTGTAGCTCTAGTGGGACGTTATTTAAGCCAAAACCAAATGAACTATCATTATAAACCTTAAAGGCACTGTTGTGTGATACATCAGAATTTTCAAGTCGTTGGTTTAATGTTTTCTTCCTTTTGCAAGGCCGTATTTGTTTATAAGTTCACATATTGTTATCTTATATACAGTCCCCTAAAGAGTAATTAAAAAGTGTTTTGTGATTTACTCAGCAAATAATAGATAAAAAATTTTAAAAATTGGGATTTCGCTTAAAATTCATTACTTAAATTCATTTCTGTAAAAATATTAAGGGGTTTCTATTCATAATTTTTTTTTAAAATTAATATAAATTATTTAAAATATAAAATTTGTTTAAATACCAATAGTGTATGCATTTTGTTTGAGTTATTATAATATTATTCTGTAAAAAAATTCGTTTCATTATCTTAATTATTTATAGAGTGTGATAGTTTTTTTTATGTGCAACTCATTTTACATTACGGCCCCTAAACTTTGCACTTCTCTAACTCCACTAATAATGCTCAAAAACTAACAAAACTTGGTATTTCGTGTTAAAAATATGTCATAAATTTGAAATATGGACTCAAAAAGGGGTGTTTCCATTCAAAATTTGAAGTTGGTAACATTTTTAATATGAAGACGGCCCCTTATGCCAATTTTGTGTCAGGAATTTAACTCAGAATGTTATTTGTTCACAAAGTCAAAAAGGTCCGATTCCATAGAATGACTAACGTCCGAAATAATCGTAGTGTTTACTTTTTTTTTGTCCACAGCTGTACTTTATGTTTACGAGACTGGCAATTTGGTACAGCTATGATATAATGGCTGATTGAATTTTGGTATTGGCGGCATTTGGCGAAGTTGAGAATTAAACGTAGGGAAGCAATTCCCATCCAGTTGTATGGGTTAGGGTTAGTTTGAATTATCATCGCACTAGAACTATAAACGAGGGCTTTTGACCATGGGCGTCATAATTTAGAGCCACAGTCAAGTGACGAGCCGACACCTGAGTAGGCACCCAATGCAACTTTTACATCGTACGAAGCGTCGGGGCTTTAAAAATTATTTAACGTGCACTCCCAACACATCGGTGTATTATTCGTCGGACATTTTTGGCTGCATTTGCCGTTTATAGGTCGGCAGTTATTTTGACGATGCCCGACCCGAATCTGGGACCTATCGCATGCGAGGCGAACGCCTTTACCGACTGAGCTCCCCATCCCTGTCAAGTGGTCGATTATGGAGTGGAATGTTTACTACATTTTGGACATTTTCGGATGTAGGTGGGCAAATAGAAACTGGCCATTATATAACAGCTATTCTGGCAATTTATGCAGGGCCTATAGGAAAGCCCTCTAACGCCTGGATACAATCGGATTTTTTTTTAAATTAATGCTGATATTAGAATGAAAGGAAATTATAATATACCGATGGAGTGCTGGCCAGTGGAGAAGGGATCAATTGGTATAAAATAAATGTTTACATAAAAAAAAATCACCGTTATTAAGGGTACACCCGTGCAACGCCTGGTTTATAAAGCTAGTTACCTATATAAAGAAAACAAAACGACTGTAACTCAAAAGCTAGAGCTAACAAACATTTTTAAGGTAATATTCGCGTTTAGTACGTTGAAATCATTTAGATTTGGGTACTTTCATCTCAGTCGTATTTTCACTGTTGACCAGTGTTACCGGGTGCACCCTACCAATAACCCACACTTAAAAAAAACTTCAATGAACTTTTTAATATGCATTTATATAATGTAACATTTTATTAACAAATCGTACTTAAAGAGCCATTTATAGGTATTTTGAAGGTCGCGATACACAAAAAAAAATCCCGAAAATGGATATTAATTATTCCATAATACGCATATAAATTAACTTTCAAAATGCTGCTCCAAATACGTATTATGACTTTAATTAGCCTAAATTTCGCATATAAATCAGTTCTGAAAGCGTACTACAACAAACCTATAAATTATATCATTAAAACTTGAAATGCACCCAAATTTGCAGTAATACGTACAAAGCCAGTGATCCACAGAAAGCCTTCACACAAAAAAACCCTTTATATTTATGATAACTTTATAACCTTAAGGATAACTTTTAAAAAATACAATCATAACAAGTAGGTTTGTTACAGAATCTGTCACTTAAACCACTTCCACACAGTATTTGTGCGCAAAAAACGCACTATTTATACATATCTGAAAAAAATTCGCCAACCAGGGCCTTCAGCTTATAATTTATTTCTAATTCAAACTTTTAAACGACAAAATTAACTATTTTCATTAATCTTCTTTCGCAAATTAATAATTAATCATTATCGTTTGCTGAATTTGTTTGAAATTCGAAATATAAAGATGCAACTTTTTGTAATAAAAATATTTTAGTTGCCACAATTTCCCATGTTTATTAACTTTCTTTCGAAAAAGAGAATAATAAATAATTAGTAAAATTGATGCTTTAAAAATAAAAGCGAAATTTCGCTTATTTTTTTTATTCAAAGTTAGAATTCTCTATGCATCCTTCCTCATACATATATAAGGAACCATCAAAATAACTATTGTGATATTACAACAATCCAAACTAAATTATATCACATAAATATTCTTTCAAGAGTTTTATTTTTATTTTAAACTAGCAAATAAATACCCGTACTTCGCACGAACTAAAAAAAGTTTTAATTGATCCAAGTATATGTACAATTTAATCCATTTTATAGGATAATAAATTTATGTTATTATTCCCGCTCGTTATAAAGTATAAAATACTGTTACTTATATTACCTTAAAAATCCGAAATAAAAAATACGCTATAAATGCACTCATAAAAGTCATCGTAATTTTCCTCATAAACATTTGAAACCTTTTAGCTCATTTAGCGCGTTTTTGGAAAGAATTTGGCGTGAAAAAAGATATAGCTACAAACACTTATTATACAGCTCTACCACAATGGCCGAAAAACAAACAAGGTTATAAATTAAAAAAATATATATTAATTGGCGCGTTTAGTTAAGAATTTGGCGAGTTTGGCAGAATATTTGGCGAAAAGTGAAAAAAAAACCTAATATGTAGCTCTATACTCGCCGCCAACCAAATTAGAACACGTTATTGATGGCAGTTTTTCAGAAAAACCGGTTTTTGAAATACCGGTTCCATCCCTAAAGTGAACAATAATGGTGGCGGGAACTATAGTACGATGGCCTTGAACGCGTTTTTGGAAAGAATTTGGCGAGAAAAGAGATGTAGCTGCAAACACTTATTATACAGCTCTAGCACCATGGCCTTCGAACAACAAACCAGCTTATAAATTTTTTAAAAAAATATTATTTGGCGAGTTTTAGTTAATAATTTGGCGAGTTTGGCAACGTATTTGGCGAAAAGTGAAAAAAAACCTAATATGTAGCTCTATACTCGCCGCCAACCAAATTAGAACACGTCATTGATGGCAGTTTTTCAGAAAAACCGGTTTTTGAAATACCGGTTCCATCCCTAAAGTGTAACAAATAAGGGTGGCGGGAACTATAGTACGATGGCCTTGAACGCGTTTTTGGAAAGAATTTGGCGAGAAAAGAGATGTAGCTGCAACACTTATTATACAGCTCTAGCACCATGACCTTCGAACAACAAACCAGCTTATAAATTAAAAAAAAAAAATATTATTTGGCGAGTTTTAGTTAATAATTTGGCGAGTTTGGCAACGTATTTGGCGAAAAGTGAAAAAAAACCTAATATGTAGCTCTATACTCGCCGCCAACCAAATTAGAACACGTCATTGATGGCAGTTTTTCAGAAAAACCGGTTTTTGAAATACCGGTTCCATCCCTAAAGTGTAACAAATAAGGGTGGCGGGAACTATAGTACGATGGCCTTGAACGCGTTTTTGGAAAGAATTTGGCGAGAAAAGAGATGTAGCTGCAAACACTTATTATACAGCTCTAGCACCATGGCCTTCGAACAACAAACCAGCTTATAAATTTTTTAAAAAAATATTATTTGGCGAGTTTTAGTTAATAATTTGGCAACGTATTTGGCGAAAAAATAAAGACATAAAACCCTAATATGCAGCTCTAAAGCGATGGCCTTTATTAACCATCATAGTTCAGCAGGACCGGATTTAAAGATATGCTGCTTGTAGGCTACGATCAATTTGCCGCCCCTGACACAGTATTCTCCCACTTCGGGAAAAGGTGTAGCTGGTTAGTTACAAAATAGGGTGGTATGTGCTGTTTAAAATTATCACAACTAATATTAAAGAGAGAAAATAGGTTTATTTGAAATACAATATAATTAGAAAATATATAAATAGAAAATAAGGTATTTTAATTTTCTGAAAACTGACGTAAAATTTGCCGCGCCCAAAAATTCGTCGCTCTAGGCTACAGCCTACTTAGCCTATTTAGAAATCCGGCCCTGTAGTTCAGTAATAGCTTAACTATATATTTATTGCTTAAATATGCATACATGCAGTTAACAGAAAAATCTATTAAAAAATCATCAAATAAACCAACAATAAAATACGGGAATGGAGACTGGCGGAATTACGTCACTTGAAACATGTCAATTATTTTTCAAATAATGAATTTAGCTTCTGAAGGTAATGGCAACAGAATAAAATAAACATTTTCAATTTTAATTATTTTCGTTAAGGTTTGTTTAATTTTTTCTGCAGATGGCATCAGGAAAGGAAAAAAAATATCGGATTTGAGCCAAAGTGGTGGTTTTTTCAGAAAATTCGAATTTTCTCTAAGAATAGAACATTTTGAAACCTGAAAGTTCAAAATTCATGAAGTATGAACTACGTATTTGTGCCAAGTTACGAGTTAAACAGATACCTAGTTTAAGAGTGTATGAGACACACACACACAAACATACAAAACTTCATTTTTATTATTATAGATAAAGTCTCTCGTACGTTTGACGAAATGGCAACAGTGAAAATATTGAATGAAAATGGAATTTGCATGTTATTTCAATGTGGATAAAATTTTTAGTTTTTTAAGTATTAAATATACTTCTTATTTAAATTTTTTAATGAAATTTGGGATGTAGCCTAACCAGATTTTTTGCTTCAAAATGACGTATCCCACTTGTTTGTGCGACTTGCGGTTCGTTCTGTGAAAGTGGGTGACAGACGGACAGACTGAACGATTATAATACTTTCCACTTTTTACGTTATAAACGTAGTGTGGAAATAAATGAACTTAAATACTCACCACAGCAATTACACAGCTATTTAAACCCTTTATATGCTTTTAAAAATAAATTTTTGGACATTTATAAATCACATGATGCGGGCCGGATTTTAGCTTCCACGCTACATTTATAACGTAAAAAGTGGAAGGTTTTATAATCGTTCAGTCCGTCCGTCCGTCTGTCACCCACTTTCACAGAACGAACCGCAAGTCGCACAAGCAAATGGGATACGTCATTTTGAAGCAAAAAATCTGATTAGGCTACATTCCAAATTTCATTAAAAATTTTAAATTAGAAGTTCATTTAAAATTTAAATAACTAAAAATTTAATCTACATTGAAATAACATGCAAATTCCATTTTTATTCAATATTTTCACTGTTGCCATTTCGTCAAACGTACGAGAGACTTTACTTAAAATAAAACTCTTGAAAGAATATTTATGCGATATAATTCAGTTTGGATTGTTGTAATATCACGATAGAGTTCTTTTGATGGTTCATTATATATGTATGAAGAAAGATGCTTAGAGAATTCTAACTTGGCATAACAAATATGCAAAATTTCGCTTTTATTTTTAAAGCATCAATTGTACTAGTTATTTATTTTTCGAACTATAAATTAATTTAACAAAAGATACATAACTGAATTTTCGAAAGAAATGTAAATAGGAAATTGTGGAAACAAAGATATTTATTAAGAAAGATTTTATTATTATTCTTCGAACTTCAAACAAATTTAGCAAACGATAAAGTCGAATTATTATATCTGAGAAAGATTAATGAAAATAGTTAATTTTGGCGTCTAAAAAAGGTTGAATTACAACTAGCTAAAGGCCCTGTTTGGCGAATTTCTTTCTGAAGTGTATAAATAGTTTACTTCCTGTTGAACACCAATGTTGTGTGGAAGTGGTTTAAGTGACAGATTCTGTAACAAGCCTACTTGTTATGATTATATTTTTTTAAAGTTGTCCTTAAGGTTATAAAGTTACATAAATATAAAGGGCCCCTGTCGCCAATAGACCTCGTGTAGCTTTATTGCAACGATAATTATCAACTTAACCCTAACTTAAAGGCAGACATTACCCCTTTAATACGAAATGAAATAAACCGCTAACATTTTAAAAAGGTCTAAGTAATCCTTTAAAACGAATATTACTTCTAGTGGGGTTGTTTTTTTAATCTTTAATTAGCGCCAAACTTACGCATAACACGCAAATTAGCATATTTTAATGCTAAATTCACCCTAATGTAGATTCAAAACGAACTAAAAACCCTAAAATTTGCATGTATATAATATACCCCACAACATTAAAGAACCAAATGTACTTTAATATTCGCCTATAATAAGAGATAAATTATTTCTTTAAACTCATCTAAAGTTGGCTTGATACGAATTTATATTAGCTTTATATTATATTAATAGGCATCTAAACTTCTGACTCACCTTAATTAGCCCTGAATGCACATATAACTAATCCATTGAGAATAGAAATGCGCAGCTAAAAGAGACCATAATACGCACCTAAGTAAACCCTTATTCCTCACATAAAAAATCAATTTTTATGTTCACCTAATTACCTAAAATGCTCCTAAACAAATCCTTTATACAATCTTACAACCTCTTTACATTATACAAAACGCCCTTAATACACATTTTTATTAGCCTTCTTTGAGCACATTTATTAGACTTAGCCCAACAAAGTTCAAATTACCGAATAAAATACAGTAGGCTCAAAAAGCAAATTTATTATCAGTTGTTTCTAATATTTTATAGGACAATATTAGAAACGTTACAAAATATTTTACCTACCAGTATAACAGCGAGCCATTATAGAAGTAGTTGAAAACATGGCAACTGAAATAAAAAAAAATAAGAAGTTAGATAAATACGAACTTTATATGGACCTTACTATAGACACTTAAAATGTACTTAAATAAGACTCGTTAAGTCCTGAAAAAATTACTTGAATTATAAACTAATCGGCACCCAAATAAGCCCTTAAAAAATGCGCAGCTAGTCACATCCACACCTAAAGAAATCATTATTATTAAACTAAATTAGCCTCGAATCCGCATAGTAAATTACGCACGAAAAATTTCCCAATGTCAACATAAAATATCCCATAATAATCATATAAACTTTTAAAATGCACCAAAGGTTGCCCTAAATACGTATTATGCACTTAAACTAGCCTATACTTCGCAAATGATACTCATGTAGTTCTCTGAACGTACACTCTTAAAACAAACGAGCGGTTTTAACTCAGTCTGAGTTAATTTCCACTCCTTTCCGGTGACGAAAATGCACTTCCATAATAGGAGTGGATTTCACTCTTTTGTTTTAAGAGTGTACTTAAATTAACCTTTAACCTATCTCATATAGAACTTAACACACACATCCAAGTTTGCCATTATAGTACTTACCAAAATGGTCTTTAAATGAATTCAATTTGATTATTTATCCCAAATATGTGGCTATAAATTAAGGTTGTTTATTTTATCTCTAATCTTTCGTGACTCATTACATAAAAAATATAAATAGAAGTTCAACCGTAATGCGAAATTAAACTGATACGCACATTTAAATAAATCCTGAGAGCACGCTGTTTTAATAAACCTTACTAACGCACTAAATTAGCCTTTTAACTCGCTACTTAATACGCACTAGAATAAACTCTCAATTCGCACATAAAATAAATTTTGAATACGCAATGTAAACAGCTTAAAAAAAGTAACGGGAACTTGAAAATAATTCATTAATACACACACTGGTAACGCTCTTAAATTAGCTTTAACTAAATTATATAAAACGAGTCGTAATAAATCTTACTAAGTACTTTAATAAACCCTAAAAAATGCTTTGACGCATATAAATAATACTCTTGAGGCACTTAATACACTTTTTCGCATTTAAATAAGCCCGGAAGATGTTCTAAATTATTCCCATAGTTTGCAATTACATAGAAATACCACCTCCCCTATACGCACCTAAAATAGCCAATAAGGACATACAATAGTCCTTAATGCGCACCTAAATATATATTTAAAACGGACCTTAAGTAATTCTTTAAGGCGGAATAGCCCCGAGGAGCCAACTAAACGTGTCCGAGGGCGACATCTGGTGCAGATATCGGAACTGCTATAGAGGGAGGGTCAGTGAATTTCGAGACCAGCAAATCACCAGGTTCAATTGATTGACGTTTTCATCCTGAGTATCTCTGATTTCAATCGTTCTATAAATAGCCGATTGGTCACTTTTAAACTACTTTTTCTAAGCCACTCGCTTGTCAACGCATCGTTCACGCCCTTCGAGAAATTCCCGCCTTCACCCTGGGTGTAATTTCTCTCTCTGTGTCAGTAAAAATTCTGTCTATGTCTGTCTTACTTGACGAAGGTTTATAAGCGGGTCTCTGATCAAGCACACAAGCCGGAAATACATGTACCAACCATCTTCCCTTCGAGAAGACGGGATGACACACTTCGTTTGCAGGTTAATTGAATAACGGCGCACGAAAGCTACACTTGGGCTATAAACAACTGTAACTCACCACGTAACTTCCAGTTTCGGTCGTCATCAACCCAACCAAATCCAAATTATAAAGTGTCGTTTGGCAAATTGAGTTATAGCTTTTGTAATAATTTTTCAATTTATGTTGAAATGTGTAGTTACATTATATAGTTATAGTGTAATTATATTTAGTTATAGTTTATATATTAGTAGTTATAGTGTAATTATATATATTCATATAAACTTTTATACCCGCCTACCTATTACTATTAGTCTCTGTTGGATGTCATGATGCCTAGTAATTTTTTTTTGGTCGGTACAAAAAGATTTGCTAGACATGACATCCAACAAAGACAAAAATTACTAGGTTAGGCCGGGTGAATTTTTTTCTGACATTCGGATAATCAGCCGCGCTTCGGATAATTGGAGTTCTACTGTACGCGGTTTTAGAACTTAGATTAGAAATTAATTAAACATCGCATAATAGCTATACGTGATTTTTTGTCGACGTGCCTCGTAATTTTGAAATGCCGTGAGAAAGACGATGCTTATATCTGACGGGGACCAATTCGCGATGTCGTACAAGATTATAGGCCGTTGCGCCACAATGGATTTAACATGCAAAAACCCTCTCTCTCTAGACGGTATATATTTGATGTTATGCTTTATATGACTACATTCGATCCTCAGATCTCTGGGTTTGAAGGTCAACTTGTTTACAGCTATACCTCAGAGAAGAATTTTATTTTACTATTCTTGGTTTCTTTTATAGTTTAATCAAAGATACTGGGCTGGGGAGCCCAGTAGGTTAAGGCGGTTGCTTTGCATACGGAAGGTCCCAGGTTCGAGTCCGGGCATCGCCAAAATAAATGCCGACCTATAAATGGCCCGTGCAGCCCAAAATGTCCGACGAATAATTCCCCGTGTAGAGGGAGTGCACGTTAAATATGCTCCTAAGTCCCAATGCTGCGTACGATGTCGCCCTTAACGGTTGCATTGGGTGCCTACTCAGGTGTCAGCTCGTCACTTGACAATGGTTCTAAATTACGACGCCCGTGGCCAATAGCCCTCGCGTAACTCTAATGCGACGATAATTCAAACTAAACTAAATCAAAGATGTACTTGCGTTGCGTTTTCTTTCTTTTGTTCATTTGAAATCGGTTGAGTTTGTTCGGTGGAATTGTGGTTTGTGGTGTTTGGAATCGAAAACATTTTAATGCATTATTTTTTTTCTTCTAAAAAATATTTTTAAATCCTTTTTTATACAATTTTCTTTAAGGGGAGTCGGATGGTTCTATCTCGCCAATGTTAATTTTATTTACCTAACTTTAGGAACATTTTTCTCAGGAGCTATATATGAGATATCATTATAAACTTTTTTATATTTTGTTCCTTACATAAAGTTCTTTGATTTAAACTGATGATACTTCAAAATATTTAGAAATACTTGTGCAGTGATCTTTTAAAAATATGTATTGAAAAACACACAAAAAATCATATTTAATCATAGTAAAATCATAAAAAGTTATATTTTTTTTTGAGCATAGATATTTAAAATTCCTCAGTTTAATACAAGAAGCTATTAATGGGGAAGAAATAAGAAAACAAAATATGTTGATATCTTTTATAGTTCCTGAGAAAAAATTTCTTAACTGTTGAAAAACCTTATATTTCAGGAAACGCGAAAGAAAAGTAAGGTTTAGGTAAGAATTGATATTTAACGTTTCGCAAAAATGATTATAAAAAGAAAATCACTAAACAGAAATCAATAATCTTGGTCTTAAATTAAAGCTTAAGATAAGCAAAATAAATAAAAAGGAAAAACAGAAAATCGACATTTTTGATCCAAACATCCATCCGAACCCCCTTAAAAAATTGCATTTTATTACGATGTATTATTTAATATTATTGTATTAATATTATTTACACAAATTCTAATACGATTATTTTTCATAACAAAGAAATTATATGTTTGACAAAGGTTTATTTTTAAAATTCATTCAAATCCTTTCTGCAAACACTAAAAATTTTTATTGATAGATTTAAAAAGCACATAAAAAAGTAACATTGAAAGAACATTGAAATTAAGTTTAGTTTAGAATATGCAGCAAAATATTGATTTTTTCGATAACCAAATACACAAAAGTTATTGAAAAACACCAGCAAAATATGTAGAATAGAAAGTTTAGTCTGAAATGTTTGTCACTTATGTAAAAAAAAATTAGACAACATTTATGAATAATTTTTAATTGACTTTTATAGAGATTATACATTCCGTACGTAAAAGTTTAAAAACTGTTCTTTTGCAGTTGTAGAAATGGTTACAAAATGTGCTTCATGCTATTTTCTTTAAAATATTCTAAACAGCATTGATAAGCAATTGATTCATACAGTTTTCTCGAAATTGGCCCCTCCCCAGTTAGCTAAGGGGTCAAATAGAGTTAGGAAAATATTATTAGTCACGCAATTAGATGATGTTTGAAACTTTGTCTTCCGATGTGTCTTTTGACTTAGGTTTGAAACTTTGTGTCTGATTAAAATTGCTTTTAAGGCGGTTTCGTCAAAGAAATGTCAATGTACCAATTACTGGCGCAGCTAAAGATTTCATTGTAGGATGGATGGACAAGGACAGAACCTTTTAATGCAATATACACGGCTTGACGCCACTCGCCCATGGTTCCTCCAGCTTAGTATGGCAATTCGGAGGAAATAGGATTTATAATTTTTAAGGCAAAATATAACTTTAAGATCAGCACAAGTTTACTTGATTTTAGTCCAAAATAAATGATACTTAGTTAAATTACATTTAAAAATGAACAAATGGAAAATTATTTTAATTTAAAATGGGCATATATACTTAGACGTATTTCTTGAAGGTTGTACTAGGCGGGTGGGTCATAAATGCCAATTACAGATGCGTAAACACGCATAAAGATTCATAAACACTTTTGCCTTGCTTCAAAAGACATAATATACGACCCACAATACTCGATATCAACATTTAATCATTAGAATAGGTTTAGAAAGTCGTGGAATACTTAATTTTTACGTTTTCACACATAATTGTAGCATAACTTGAATTTGACTGAAATACTTAAAAATTATAAGAATGATTGTTTTTTTTTGTAAAAAAATCAAATAAGAAAATTCTACCTATCGTAAATATGATTAACTTTAGAATAAACAAATCTTTGGCAAACTGGTTTTTAAATTATTACTGATATGCCAATTACTGCAAACGATAAATAAAAAATAATACGAACTATTTATAAATACAAAAAGAGTTTGTGTTGTGTACTTTTCTGAAGAAGGCAATCTTGAGACTTGCCGTAACATGTAAAATTTGTACCAACAAAAAAAACTGTTAGCGCCAATAAAATCTACGTTGTTTCCTTCGTGAATCCTCTCATGTTTCATGCTCAAAATTGATTAGATATTTTCTGAATATATCATCTTTACAAAATATCCGAGGTCTTTTCAGCTCATTTAGGGTAAAACCGAAACAATTAGTAAAAAGTAAAAGATGTCACCATTGACAAAAATGAAAACTTTAATCTTATGTCATCTGGAACAACTAAATTGCAATTTTCGTTGAAGAGAATTCGGTAAACTAGATTGGAAGGATGTTACTTCAAATAATGAGTTATGAGTTATCAGGAGAGGATAGGAGTTCAAAAGAAATTTAATCTAATTAAAACTGATAGGGTTTAATGTTGTTGTGATCATGGATAATATCCATGATCACAAACAGCATTGGATATCCCTACCCCATGGAAGATTGTCAGAGAGGTTGGAATTCTTTTTTACACAAATAAATACGAAGATCAACACGTAGACAAGTTACATTTTAATGACAAGACAAACATCCATGCGCTTATCAACCGGGATTCGAACGCGGGAACTAGTGGTTCGGATTTAGACACGCTATCCACTATGCCGAGTAGGCAGCGATAAGGTTTAATGAATAGTAGGAATAACAAAATGTTGCACATAAAGAAAAGAACAGCACAGTCGGTGAAGGCGTTCGCCTTGTATGTGAAAGGTCTCGTCCCAGGCATCGCCAAAATAACCGCCTACCTACAAACCACTCGTGCAGCCCAAAATATCCAACGAATAATACCCCGTGCGTAGGGAATGCACGTTAAATATGCTAAGTCCTTGTAATTGCTTATTAGATGTTGCATACCTCCGAAGAGGTTGTGCTTCTTTTTACACAATTAAGACGAAGAGCAACATATCGACAAATAACATTTTATTGACAAGAAAACCGGGATTCGAACGCGGGACCTACTGGTTGGGATTCAGACGCGCTATCCATTATGCCGAGTAGGCAGCAAAAAGGTTTAAAAAATAGCAAAAATAAGAACATGTTGCACTAAAGAAAACAGATCAGCCCAGTCGGTTAAGGCGTTCGCCTTGCATGTGAAAGGTCCCAGGTTCGGTCGGGGATCGCCAAAATAACCGCCGACCTATAGCCAGTGCAGCCAAAAATGTCCGACGAATAATATCCCGTACATAGGGAATGCACGTTAAATATGCTTCAAAGTCCCAACACAGCTTACGATGTCTCCCTGAACGGTTGCGTTGGGTGCCTACTCTGATGTCGTCTCGTCACTTGACCGTGGTTCTAAATTATGACGCCCGTCGCCAATAGCCCTCGTGTAGCTCTAATGCTAAGATAATTTAAACTATCTTAACTAAACTAAAATAGAACACGACAGATGAAAATACCTCGCATTGAGAGTGAAACCAAAACATCCATTGAAATCGCGAAAGGTCAAATATGAAAAACCTGAATGGAGTTACCTAATATAAAACTAAGCCAATACTGCTACCCAATGCCCAAACAGATTTAAAATGTAATGCAAAATACTTTTTTGAGAAAAATGGAAAATTAAAACAAAAGTTTCAAGAAATACAAGTTTTTTGGATTTAAACTTAAATTAATATTTCAACAAAAATAAGTCCGAAATTTGTGCAATTAATCACACTTTGTATAATATGCATTTTTATGAGCTTTAGTTCCCCAAAACATTTGTCATGTTCTTTTAAATAAATAATAGACTTGGAAGTTATTAAAAAGGAACTTTTTACTAATTAGGAATTAGAATCTAATAGAATAAATCAATGCTACTTCAAATTTTTTAATACTTTTAAACCAGATGCGATAGTAAAAAATCCATTTACATTTTCCAAATCAGCGTCTAAAAACACACAGCAACAATGAATTGAAACTTTAGTTTACAGACTAGAAGTTAAACTTCGCAGACTCTTGAAATTGAACTACACGTACCTTATCGGAGTTTTAGCTAATTAAAATACAAGGGGCGTTACCAGGGGAGGAGCTTAAGTTCTACTACTAGGGGGCGCTACTGCCTGAATAAGACATTTTTGTAATTTCTCTGCCAAATTTCGACCCGAAAAATGCAAATAATTTTTCACTTTTTTTTTTCAATGTGAAGGAAATTTAAAGTTTTACGTCCCTATAATCGCCGTTTTTCAAATTTTGATCTAGTTTATATTGTAAAACTGTTTATTAATAATCAAAAAATTGTTTTAACCAATTTTTAAAAAATGCGATTATAGGGACCTGCAAATCAGCTGCATGTATCATATAAAAAAAAAACCGTTTGTAAAAATACTTAATACAGCCGGAGAAATCTGGCAGACTTTTTAATTTCATCATACTTGCCATTGATTTTTAAAATTTTTTTTTTAAAACCTTTCAGTGAAATTTTTGTTACTGAAAATGTCCTCGTTTAAATTCAAAGATACACAGTATAAGATCGATATTCTGTAGGAGTATTTCTTTTCCAAGAATTCAAAAAACTCATAATCGTTCTTACTATACCTTAATTTTCTTTTGGGTTTCGGAAATATAAGGTTTTTCAACAGTTAGGAACATTTTTCTCAGGAGCTATAAAAGATATCAATATGTTTTGTTTTACTATTTCTTCCCCATTAATAGCTCTCTGATTTAAACAGAGGAATTTTAAATATCTTTTCTCAAAAAAGTTATATAACTTGAAATTGGATTTTTTAAAGGTTGTTTAATACATATTTTTAAAAAAATCACTGTATAAGTATTTTTTTATACTGTAAAATATCCTCAGTTTAAATCAAAGAGCTATACGTAAGGAAGAAACTATAAAAAAATCATAATGATATCTTATATAGTTCCTGAGAAAAATGTTCCTAAAGTTAGTAAAATTAACACGGGCAAGATAGAACCATTCGACTCCCCTTACGACAAAAGTTAATAATCTCTAACCCGCTAGATTATAGCCCTTATTCAGCAAACTTATAGCCCTTCACCCTTATCCAAATTATATATTAGCACCTAATGTAGAATTAAAACGAACATCGAACTAAGATTAGCATATATTAACCAGCACATATTTTTCAGTTGTATCCAATATTTGATAGGACAATATTAGAAACATTAGGAAATGTCTTGCTTACCTGTATGACAGCGAGCCATTATGGAAGTAGTTGAAAACATGCCGATACTGAAATAAAATACCAAAATTGAATATACAGGGTAGCTCAAAAGTAGGCTTACGGTTGGTTAGGTATACAGTTATTTATACACCAACAGTTATTTTTTGCATATAGCTGTACAAACCTTCAGTTTATATTGCATTTCAAATAGCTTGCCAAACCATATCATAGTTGCCGGCAAAAATTCGCCAAGCGTTTGTTTGCGCTTAATATTGAAGAGATCAATAGCTTCACTTAGCAAACCTGTCTGCATTAGTTTTTGACTTGGCAACAATTCTACCTTCTTCCTATCTCCATTACGGGGCCACTTATATTTGAGCCACCATTTATAAAAAGCCTTAATGCAAATTGTTATATAAGCCTTCAATTCGCACATTTATTAGCACTAACAACAGATTATAGAAAAATTCCAGTCTCTACACACATTTAAAAAAGCAATTTTATCCTCAGTTGTTTCTAATATTTTATCGGACAATATTAGAAACATTAGGAAAAGTTTTACTTACCAATATGATAGTGAGCCATTCCCATTCTTGAAATGGTTGAAAACTTGCCAACTGTTTTTTTCCCCCTAACGGGGCTGCTTCATTGGCGGCTTAACCTTTGCAGACTCAGCAT